>JANAVB010027400.1:3522583-3587347 GCA_029216955.1 Iris pallida
TACTGATCGAATGTGACAAGCTCATGCGGCCATAATGGGCGAAGTGCTTATGCGGTCACATCGATATGTCTCGTATATGTGGCTTGTGCATAAAGTATGCAACAGAGCCATGGCAGCAGTTAGGGTTTTTCGGAGTGACCCCTTACCAGCGATGGGCGTGAACATCAGGATGGACAGCGCCTACAGCAGCCGGCGGAGGAGCGACTACATTCGTCGCCGCAGTCATCGTAGCAGCAACTGCCTTGCCCTTCGCGGCCTTCGATGCAGCAGAGCTCTTGGGAGCCATGGTCGATGGATGAAGAAGGAAAACGAAGAGCGAAGTTGGCAACAGGGAATTCAAGCTAAGAAAGGAGGTAAAGAAATCCCCAAGAGCTGAAAAATCCTATTTATAGGCAATCCATAAAGTAGAAAGACGCCTCGGATTACGTGCCGCCTCCAAAAATAAAGGCGAGAACGCTTCGGTCAAGGCAAAACCGACCCTTGGGATCCTCCCCCAAAAGGCGGCGTCAAATCAAATCGAAGGCAATTAATGAAGATTTGCTCACGTGGTCAGGGCGCGTGGCGAAGAGCCTATGCGGCCAGAAGAATCTATGCGACCGAGATGCTAATGCGGCCAGGAAGCTCAGGTAAACAGAACATCCTATGCGGCATGAACGGGGCCATGCTTCTTATTCAAAGTGTTTCAATTTTACAAATTGAAAACTTTGAAGGGGGTCCTGTAGAAGCATGGAAAATATTAGAATAAGACATAAATGGCCCATGCGGTTTTGGGTAGCAAGTCTATGCGGCTCATACTGGAGTTGCCCTATGCGGCCCAAAAGAAGACCCTCAGACTCATGCGGCTCGGGAATGAATGCGGTTCAGCAGGAATATGCGGCTCAATTGACGACACGTGTGACCCCCCCCACAGTTGGCCACTGGAGTAATGGCCTCATTAATGCTCTGACACGACTCGACGGCTGTCTCTGACATAAAGTATCATAATGGCTCTGCCATAATGACAGACTCTTCGGGAAAAGAAGAAAATCTCTGACCCGATCTGACAAAAATCCTAGATTGCCGCGTGGCAAAAGTCTCATGCGGCTCGGATAGAGAACAACTTCATGCGGCTCATTGAAGAATCATTCTAATATGATTAACAAAAATCTGCCATATGCGGTCCACCCATAACCCGGTCTATGCGGCTCAACACCACGCTAATTCATGCGGCCCACAGAAACTATGCATATGTGGCTCATGGAGAGATCGTCCCCTGCGGCTCGTAAAGATTATGCATATACGGCTCATGGAAAGTTCGTCCCCTGCGGCTCGATGAGGCATTGACTCATGCGGCTCACGAGGAGTATCCCCCTGCGGTTCAAGTGTTGGTCACCCTATGCGGCCCTGGCAGGATCTTCAATTAAAAAACGTGGCACTGAAGATGCAACAGAATCCCAACGAGAATATTCGACATCATCATCATAATTGCCGAGATCAGGGCATATCATTCATCATCAAGCCAATAGGACACGTGGCGAGCAATCAAATATTGGCATAATCAATCACGAAGATTTAAAGCAGTCAGCATTAACTGCTCATAAGATTTGGTGCTATCCGCATTAGTGGTCGAGATTCATTATGATCAGGATCAAGGGCCCAGATAGAATGAAGGAGCGCCGACATTCCAAACAGATATCATCAGCAAACCCTAATGATCCTACCCCCCTTATAAATAGCCAGCATCATTCCCATATAAAAAAAAGGTCGGCAACAAAAGAATAAAAAATAAGAAGAGAGAGATCTACACAGAGAGAGCTCCCCCTTTTCTTGATAATCACAGAGAGAGAGAAGTCAGGAGAGCAACCCGAGGAGAGTAAGGAGAGCCTTTCTTCGTCAACGCCGAGCAGATCTTCCTCGAGCCAAGGCTGCATACCGATCGTCTAAGGAGTAAGGCAGAGCGGCGTCGCTTTCCCGAGCCTCTATCGTCACCCCCCAGAATCAAAAATAAACAATCGTACTTAGTCTGCTGTACCTAGGTTTTCGTCTCTAGGCTTTCTTTGTACGAGCGAGTTTGTATTGTGAGTCTAAGTTCAGTCCTCCGATAATTGTTCTGTTCTTTTACAATCAATGGCAAACAGCCATGTAAGCACAATATTATGCCGTCCACTCTCCACCGGTGCCTTAAGTATGTGGACAACAATGGAGAGGTCAAGAAGGAAGTTGTTGATCTCAATCCTTTCGGAGGCATCGAAGCCTATTATACAGACTCCAGGATGTATAAAGAAGAATACATAAAAGTTGCGTTAGCTATGGATGCGAAAGAAGACCAAAAAGATGACCCAGACGAGATCTTGGTGATTCTAGTCAAAGGAAACACTTCTCACCCTTAATCCTCTCAAATGTTGACCATTAATCTCGTCCCTCCTACTGAAAAAGTAGAGCAAAGGGATCTCACCTCTTCTGAGCCTCTCTTGTTATCGACCTTCGTCGTAACAAGCCTACTGCTTCTCTTTCTCCTCCTTTTGTTATCGACTTGGTAATGTATTCACCAAGATCAGAAATAATATTTTCTATCTCAACAGCACATTGAGCTATATCAAGCCCGTATCTCGAAAGCCTTCAACCGTAAAGGCAAAGTACGGGTCTTTCAAAAGGTGAACTAGTCCTTGCTATCAAACATCCTATGACTATGACACACATGAGCAAGGCAAGTTCGAGCCAAAGTGGGAAGGTCCCTACGTCATAAGCAAAGTTTTCTCTAACGGAGCTTACCAGTTGACCAGAATAGATGGTCGAAAAGCTATGATGCCTATCAACGGCAAATTTCTAAAAAATACCATGTTTGAAAGCATATATTGTATTGTATATACACAATCTTCGAATTATTATCTTTTATTCATTTTTTTCGATAAATCCATAGATAATAAGTCCTAAAAAATCCAGTAGAGTCTAACTCAGATCTTATGTTACATCCTCAAAAGATTAACTATAACATCACCACAACATATCATCACAACGTCATCTTTTGAAACCTAGTCATTTTAAGAGATATCTTATTCTCGAGCCCCAGTTGGATTAAGAATAATCAACAGATATAAGAATTCACGTCCATATTACTTCTGAATTCTATTGTCTACATTGACGACTTGTCACGTCCACATTACCTCTAATAATGTCGTCCTAAAAATAATGTCACATCAAGTTATATTCTGATACGTCCACATTACCTCTAACATATATAATGAGTGATGCTATTCTCAAGAAATATGTCATGTCCAGTACCTCTAAATGTATTTCTATACTTCTATCTATTGCTTGTGTCTCAAACAGATATATAATAAGTAATAGAGTCGTAAAAGCATCAACTTTTATTTCATTTTAAATTTTAAGAACATGAACTATTACATTTCTTAAAATATGATAAAGATAGTTCATAAAGATTATTACGTTCATGTTTTTGAAAGACTCATTGTGGAGGTGGAGTGCTGAGGTAAAAAATATCTTCTTTAAAGCTTCAGTGCGTTCCACATGGTAGCAAAGACTCTTTCTCTGGCCAGGTTCTTCCTGAACTCTAGTGTTAATGGCTGCATCGAAAAGATATGACGTTCCATCTCCTTATTTCGAGCTCGTATAAGGTCGTCTGTTTGTCTATTCAAGTCATCCAGATGGCTCAAGGCAAATTGATGCAGTTCTATAACCTCCTACTGTTTTCTAGCCACTGTGACTGATGCACGGACTCGGGCCAATTCAGCTTCTAGTTCTTGGACGCGAGCCTGACGTTCAGACGCCTCTTTCTCTTTATCTGCTTCTTCAACCTTATAAAGTTCGATAGAGGAAACGACCTCGGATATGACAGACACTATTTCTCCAGATATACAGCAAATGCTGCCATAGTGTTGTCAATCATGGCTCACCATTCTTCATGCTCTCGAGCTATGGCTTCACATTCAGCATCCACCAGTCTGTTCATGTTCCCCCTGATCAGATCCTGATAAGACTGGATATGCTCCCTTAGCTCCGATAGGATCTGCTCTAAGGCATTTGCTTTCTCTATGTCGCCAAAGTTACGTATGGAGTCAATTGGATAAAGAGAAAACCTCTTACAAAATCATAAGAGTAGTTCATTTTATAGCCAATTGAACCAAGGATTGCAAAGATGTGAAGAAGGTATCCGTATAAGTACAGATAATGCTACCTATTATTAGTAGTACGCCAAGCGTCACTGCTGTATCTGAAACTTCTTCTTCCACAGGGGTTGGAGGAATACTGGCAACAGGGGTATCAACACTTAGAGATCTCAGTATAAGCACTCCTGATGAACTCTCCTCCATGGTATGTGGCACAAGGTTCCCACATCCAAGGAAGTCATAGCCGAACTAATACTAAAAGCAGTGGAAGCTACTGGGACTTCAGCGAGTGTCCCTACATGACTTTCTGTAATTCAAATCAAAATCATTATCATTGGATAGAAAGCAATGAAAAATAAAATCAAAAATTTACCCGGCCTGTTGGAATATCAGGAGTGTTGACAGGCTGAGTATCTCTTTCTGTGTAAAGCCTTTCCAATACAGAAGCAGATATTGTTGCACCAGCTTGACTGCTCCCCGTCTACGAGCCATCGGACATAAAATGCTGCTCCAGGTTTCTAAGACAATGTGGCTGTCCCTAGCCCCTAATTTAGTTTGATCGCTTCTGGTCCCCGACAGAGCAAGGATCTTTCCAACATCAGACATGGCTCGTTCTTCTTGGGCTTCCAATTTTGCCTGCCTTTTTTCAGAGATATGTTCAATAGGGCTTTGAGTTCCCCCAATATCAGCCTAGGGTTTTCATCACCCTTGGGGCCTTCGAGACTTTTGTTACTTTCAGTAGGGCTCTCAACGCCCTCATTTTATTAGATGGGCTTCCATCGCCCTAAATATCAGCATCAGAGTTCTCACACCAAGGGGTTTGCTGAGACTATTGCCTCCACTAGGACTCTGGTCGCCCTCATCTCCAACATGGTGCTCATCTCCTCAGTTATAATTTGGCCATCTTTGGCCATCAAATCTTGACCCTCCTGGGTCACTAACTGATCTTGGCTTGCTTCAGCCTTCTCCAGGTCTTGGACAGTATCAACAATGTCCTCATAAATCTTTTCGTCTTCATAGTCTGAGTCGCAGCGCCTCTATAATCTCTTTATCTTTAGAGGTTGCTCGCTCGAAATAATGGCTTCATAAGTTTCGATCATAGAAGGAGCCAGAACCTCCGAAGCAACCCCCTTCCCATCTTGACTATAGATTCTCGCAAATGGAACTAATACTTCCCCAGGAACAGTTACCTTCGAAGCGTCGTCAGAAGCCGACGGAGACATCAGACCGGATGAAATAAGTGTTGTGAGCGCCCTAGTAGAAAGGGGACATCGGTCTCAACAATCATCGGCTTCGAAACAATAGTCGCATGGACATCAACAGAAGCGGCTGGAGCCGATGCGCTAGCCTGTAGAAGTTCTGGAGATGAAGAATCTCAATACAAATGGCTAAGGGGTTAATGTTAATAACTCTTGTAGGACTTAAAGATTAAGGGTATCACCTTTTGGAGAAGGTACACCTCCAGGTGATGGCAGAGATCTTTTCGTGATGGCAGCGATGGCTCTTGATGACCAGGAGACTGCCTTGGTAAGGATGGAGTAGGAGAAACCACAGTCTTCTCCTTCACAACTTTGGACGCCACTAATTTTTTTTCTTGCTTTGCGTTTGAGCAGTAGTTGAGGTGATACTTCAGCTGTAGAAGGTTCATCTTGCGATTCTCTAGGAGCAATCCTCTCTGCTTGTTTCTTCAACCACTTCCCTACTCTCCTTCTAGCTAGGAGATGGGGTTGCTCCTTTAAAAGATGATGTTTTCTAGGGGAAAGCTCAGCTTCCAGAGAGATACCTTAAGTCGTCGTAACTGAGCCCTTGTCCTCGCAGTGGGCTTCTCAACAACAACTGCTTCTTTCTTCTTCCCTTTCCCCTTAGAAGGAGAATGGGGTTCTGATCTGACTGAGAAGATGAAGTCCCATAATTTTGTTTTTTGCCCTCTCCCTTCACGAGAGATTTTCCCTTCCGTTTCTTGAGAGGGACGTGCAATGCACCTTGTACCTCATCACAAAAACTAACAGGTACAGTCTCTAGGGGAGCATCAGCGGGAGCCTCTTCTTCAGCTTCTCCTAAATCTATAAAAGCCGGAAGCCCTTCCTGCACTTTTATCACGCCAATAAAGTTATCCGTCATAGAATAACCCTCGAAGAAGGTGTTGGCTGAAGTATAAAAATTCGCGTATGTGTTTAACATATGCAGGCCTGCCTCAAAGTAGTTGAGGGCATGGTAAACACAGCATTAGTGCCTCTCGCCCTATAGTATCTCCACCCTCGAGCCCTATCGATTAAAAGCTCGGAGGCTTGAAGGCAAGTAGTCACATTCCTGACATGCATTTGGTCATAGCTGAACTAACGAGCAAACTGACTAGGCATATATGGTTCCAAGTAGCACATGTTCTCGAACCGATACACCAAATACGAAGGTCTGATCATCATCAACCAGAAGAAGGCTGCTGGAGGTAGATGAGAACCAACGGGCTCTAGATCCCGGAAAGAAGTCGAACAAGTTTTGTACCAGGGTGGTGGAGAAACACAAGAGAACTTCCAGTTGGAGTCCCGATTCAGTGCCTTTCTGCAATTAAACAATGAGTTTGTCGTCCATGTAGATTCAACATATTTACAGATAAAATTCCCTGCTAAAGCTCCACCGGTACCAAGAGCAGGGTCCATCAGAGATGGATGGTGTAGCACCAACCAGCCGAACAGATATGTGAACGATATCTCATTACGAGGAAAATCACTTCGAGAATCTGGTTTCTCCATCATAATTGTCGTAAAATCGCGAAGGCCTACATTTAGTCGGCTAGTCATAATGGAAAGAATATCCATTCTGTACCCAAATACCAGACACACAGTGGCAAACAATATGCCACGGTGGATGCGATCAACTGTACTGGCACCGGGAACTACGAACCATCTAGCCAGATAGAGAGGAAGCCGCCAAAGTAGCCTCCTTGGACATGGTTATACCACCCTGCCTTATGTAACTTTCGATAGAGGTGCCAGCAGCGTAACCATGCCAGTCTTCTTCTAATATGTTGTCGATACATCCGGATTCCTTTATCAATTTTCTAATGGTATAATCATCGAACGGCTCAAAGAAGCGTAGGTCGCAACCCAAGTGTGTTTGCCAGGACAAAAGGTTATACGAACTTTTTGTATATTAAACGTGTAAAGAGTACAATCGATTCCTAAACAGAGATCTAAGTACAAGATTTTTGGGAAAGTGTGACGGTGGAGATCGAACACTGCAACGGCTCCTTTACTTCGTTGACGATCTGACGATGAGTTGAACTTGCTATGGCTTTCTGGTACTTGTGACTGGAACTCTGGGTTGCCAATCAAGAGGACGCCGAAGTTATGAAGATTTTGAAGCCTCTTTATCGAAGGAAAACTCCTTCTATTTATAGCGAGCATATATACAATGTGCATAAGGATTGTACAGAAATGATGCATATGGAGATGTGAGAGAATCTTGAGGCTGTACGGTGAGGGATGCTGCTGAGCTGACACGTGGCGGGCGTTGGGATTTTCTTTTATTAAGATCTTGGAGAGTTATCAACATAACTGAATAAATGACACATGGTGTGTGTTTAATGTTGATTGTATGAACTTGAGTAGATTCTATTCCTATCTCCGAAGTTGGATTTTGTTCTTATCTTAGGGGGCCATTGGTTTAAAAAAACAGATTGGATATGGCCCTCGTCCATAGGAACAAACTTCGTCCTTATCTTTGGGAGTGTTGGTTTAAACAAACCGATAGGATATTGATCTTATCAATAGAATCAAACTCTGTTCTATCTTAAGAGCGGTGGTTTAAACAAACCGATTGGGATATTATTTGTAAAGATATAGGTACCCAACTTGCATGTGGAATAATGCCACCTTATAGGACTGCGTATCTACGAGCTGCACTTCTGGTGAGGCTTTGATGTCACTGCGCTTTTGGACGATGTGGAGACTATATTTCGAAGACGAGAGAGTCACTGCACTTTAGGCGACGAGCATACTGTGCTATGGAGATGATGGAGTCACTGTGCTTTGGGACGACGAGTAGACTGTGCTTCGAAGACGATGGAGTCATTACGCTTTTGGGTAATGAGGAGACTGTATTTCAAAGACTACTAGTCACTGCGCTTTTGGGCGACGAGGAGACTGCGTTTTGAATACAACTAAGTTACGGCACTTTTGGGCGACGAGGAGACTTTGTTTCAAGCAACGGAATCACTGTGCTTTAGGGCGACGAAGAGACTTGTGCTTGAGGCAACAAAGTGTCAGATGAAGGAGCCATTGAACGGCCTACACTTTCGGGTTGAAGCGAGGGAGCTGCATTTCTGAGCTGAACTGAAGTGGCTGCGCTTCTGAGTCTGAAGGAGCTAGTTTTGTCGAAGTCATAAGAGCAATTAATGAATGCTCTTTTAACAGATGTGTCAGTCATCCTTTTCTTTAATTACCACCATCATTTGGGGAATTCAAGAAGTTCGTGTCCTAGGATTCAGTCAAATGAACCTATTAAATGAGATTATTATACTGAGTCCTAGGTTCATCCCATTAATTTGGGAGTCTTTGACTGACGACCACGTGGCATGTGGGTTGGACCGTACACAACCTATATAAAAGGAAGATTTTCTGAGGAGTTACGTCCACGGTCTTTTTGTATTCCCACCATCATACTCGATCCTGACTTGGCTTCGAACGGCCGTTAGCCTTGCGCAAGTCGACTGTTGGTTGTGGATCTCTTTGTTCAAAAAAGCTATGTCCTTGTAGAAGAACTGCTCTGGATCTTGAGATGCACTTGAGTGTCTGGCATAAGGAGTTCGAACCTGATCAACATCTTGGAGGTCTTCGAGATCCAAGCTTTCGGGTTTGGTTGATTGCCAATCTGAAGAGTCACAAGTTGTGCCCTGCCCTACTCAAGAGCTGCAGTAGTGTGGCGAGAAGGAGCTGCATTCTGGCTCGGGCCAATGGTTGTTTCATTATCCATATTGGAGTTCCTCCGCGTCTGACTACACTACAACAGATATGGGATACGATAGCGTGCTCAGAACACTATAGAATGCCTATTATAGCGTATTCGGTCCGCTATAATTGCCCCCGCTATAATTGCCCCATGTACAAGAACGCTATAAAGTTATAGCGTTCATAAACGCTATTGTTGGATTATAGCGTTCCATGGCGCATAGACAGGTTATAGCATTTATGAACGCTATACAAGTCTTATAGCATATAAAACGCTATAGGTAAGTAATAGCATTCATGAACGCTATTTAGTTATTATAGCGTCCATGAACGCTATAGGCTTGTTATAGCAGTGACAAATGCTATAGAGTTTACATAGCATTTACGAACGTTATAGTTTCATAATAACGTTTGAATAGCTTTTCAATGCAAATTGGGTTTTATAACGTTTCTTTCGTGATTATGTGCACCAATATCATGTCAGAATGCTATTGCAGAATGCATTAGTGTAAAGAAATAATTCACATCAGAATAGCATTGCAACACATCAAAATAGCATTGCAGACATACAGAATGCCACAGATATCTATTACATATATACACAGAATGCGAGTATTCAAAAATTTAAATGCTTCTCGACGAATCAATCACAGAATGAATTCTGAACACAAGTAAATTCATTAATTTTACTGTCAAGAACATTCAAAATCCTTCATAATTTCTCCAAACTTAAACATTAACAGCGTAGTCAGCGTTTAATTGTTTCCATACATATATCCAAAATATTGTATATCCAAAATTTAGTTCGAACCCTTCGAGCCTATCCACAACCAAAGCTCCTCAAAAATCCTCTTACTTCATCCAACCTACACAAATATAGGGGAAAACATTAGTGTTCCTGATTAATAAACAAGCAGTTGAAGTTATGAGTTAACTATCAATAGAAAATTGCCTAAAACGATACTGAAAACATAATACTAAAACGAACCAGGCAACTAGCTGCTTGTTGAATTCTTGAAGGAACAATACAAGATTGAGTTTTTAACAGGGTTACGATAACTGAACTGAACATTTCCTAAAAGAATGTAAACTTGATCTTTCAGCTTCTGTACAACCTCCAACTCGACTGATAGATCCTTCCCACATGTCACCACTATTCTAAATTAAGCACATGTAATCAAAAATATATTTGAATAAATAATGAACATTGAAATTCAGATGTGTGGTTTGTGGTATCAAATTAGAAGATGTAAGTTCTATTAGGAAGGATATAATTTGTCTCACATCAAGAGATACATGACGAAGAGTTAAGCATTTTGGGGGTCATCTAAATGGAGGGCTGCATAAAAGGACAGAACTGAGTGCAGTTACCAGATAGAAACAGTACTTGCAATGCATATGTTAGACGGATATTTTCCTCAATTATATCTTGTCTGTAGGACAGAGCCTTTGATGCAGCGTCACTAAGCTTGTTGCTGCTGATCAAATGCCTGGAAAAAAAGATTTATTAGAAGACAGCGAAACTCTTCCTATTTTCCTCAATCATATCCTATTTTTATACAGAAAACAGCGAAACGCTTCCTATTTTTATATAAATATTTTGACTGTTGTAAAATCCTAACATTCTAAAATCATTCATTGTAAAATCCTAACATTTTAGAATAGATGTTGTGGGCGTATTCATTGAATTAAGAAATGATCTACTGCTGTAAGTTGTAACCAGCTTTGTTTGCATAAAGGGTTGTTGACATGCATGCATGTTGATCGATCCTCATTATATATATAAAATATAAGTGGGATGGCAGTGCAGGTCAGGAAGAATTAATTAATCTTAGACTTCAGTTCCTCCTCCTCCTCCTTCCTTCAGAAGCAGCTAGTAAGTATTGACAGCACATGCTCGAGAGCAGAGCAGGTTTTTCTACTACTCATTTGTTTTAGTCCCACATCGACCGAAATACATAAGAGCATACCTTTTATAATAGGATAACTGCTCGAACAAAGCACGACCTTACTTGAACAGGATGTGTTCTATAGGCTCATACTACTGTATCCTTGAGTTCTAAGGGGACAGGCAACACTGTCTGGTGGATGAATTTATAACCTCAGGATCAGAGCGCGATTAATGGTAATGTCCAGATTTTATCATTATAGAGAATGATGAAGAGCATTCGAGAACTATATATACACAACTGGATACATAATCGACTTTAGGCAAGTCCAGATTTTATCATTATAAAGTACAGACAGACAATTGCTACAAATATCTAACAAAACTGTTTTATTCGAAAATGCCCTCATCTAGCCAACATAACTATGATGCTGGCATAAAGTTTCCCTTCTTGTAATGCTAATGATATCATAATTGGCAAGAGCATCATACCTTTCTTTTAGTGTTGCAAAAAAATAACCACTTGAGTGATAGTTAGTGTGCCGTAGAGATCACATACTGTATCAAACTTCATTCTTCTCTCTCAACAGCAACAAATAACTGCTTGATTCCCTGAATAAAAGAGAAGAACATGAAGTTTCAATGTGAGATTAATTCATTAAAATATATAGCAAGAAGTTAGAATCCACCATCTATTTACCTCAAATATCATACCATGTAGTTTTATATGCACAAGTCTTTGTTAAGCTTGTGCTCAATCTAAAAAAAACTAAATAAATATAGAGATTTTAGGTACACAATGTAGTCTGATTGGTTTAATATTCCAGTTGATTGAAATGAGCTGAATTTTCAGTTATAGACAGCCTTGTATGAATGCATAATACTATAATGTATTCGAGGACAAATATCCAAGTTATTTTTATGTAGTCTGCAAGGATTGATAACTAGAAGCACCCGATGACAATGAAAGTAGTGCTGGGAGTTCCCTCCTCAATATTGACATGTAGACCTTCTTTTGCAGGGTTACCAAGGGAACCATCCTACAAACAAAAGATCACAAGTTTAAATCCTTGAGGTCAACTTCTAAAGTAACACATAAAAGAAAGTTAAATTGATCATAGTAATTTGAAATCGAGGTGGTGAATCTGACACAGTAATCTCTGTAAGGGGAGGCAACACCAAAGTTCCACTCTCAATAAGCAATACTTTGTTCTCCGAAGCATAAATGCTTTAAGTATATGTTTAGGTAGGATCTTGCAAATGGGAAAAGTTCATGGTATTTAGTTACAAATTAGCCATAAAGAAATGATGAAGGCCCGAATCCTGATGCTCAAAAGGCACAAGAAGGACATTGTGTTTATTCTTCAACGAGACTAAAAGAGCGTCAAGTTCAGATTTTATCAGGTTCAATGCCAAACCAATGCACCAGGAATTCATGCAGTAATTTGAGGGCCATTTTGAACTATTGTAATTCACCCAGTGGCTAAATTTATCCATGTGCTAGGGGAGTCTTACTCGTGTCTACACAAAAATCTTCAAAGAATTCTCAATATACAAAGATACTTAAAATTCAGTGCATCTGGTCAAGAGTAGGGAAAACTATGATCAGAGACCCTCCCAGATCCATTATTTTATGATGGCTTCGGGCTTTCTTGTCAAAATAGAAGAAGAAAAAAATGAATTCCAGTAATCCTTGAAATACCAATCTTAACCCTCTAATTTGCACTGGCATAGTGGGCCTACCATGTCTTTCTTCACATACATAGAACAACATTACCTCCTGCGGAATCTCTTATCACATTTAACCATGTTGATTGACTTAAAGTTAGCATATATCAGCTATTATCAGCAACCAATTAATGTTAACTTAAATCAAAGTCAACTGACTGGTATAATCCCAAGTGTTTCAAAATTTCGTTAGATGCATACTACTTGGTTTCTCATGACCTTTGTAGAAGGTTCAAAAACTCCATTTGGGAATCTATTTTGAGCCCTTTACATGAATATCAGCTTCAGTAGTTTCATGGGGTATCGGTATCTTTGAATCAATTTATTTTGGTAGTTTTGGCTTTTTTGGTACCCCTAATTCCAATCAGAAATTCCAAAATGTGTCATTTCTGGCCAATACTTACAACTTGCCTCAATAACGATAATGAACAATCCCGCCCTCTCCCTCTTCCAAGGTCCGCAATGGCAAACCGCTACCAGATTCGACACCACCCACATGTCATTCCTAAATGATATTTCCATTAAGTACAACTCGATTGTTATTTTTGCATTTCTATTAAAATTATTTGTGCAAAGTTGATACTAGTTCACATATCACATAAAGCTTCCGTGCCAATTTTTTCAAAATCCTCAAATTCTTACTAATCTTATTTCCTTTCGGTCTTTCTCCCGCATTAGAACAACTCATTGTTACATAAAATTTTCTAAAATTGTATCTCATTTGCTGGCAGTTGTTTCCATTTGATTGACAAGTAGATTTTCCTTGGAAATTTAAATTTATCTGAACTTTTTTGAGCAAATAAGCTTTAACACATGCATAAGTTGTTATAACATAATAACCTGCAGTCCCTTTCTTGCATATCTTTCAACGAGTTCGTAATGAGCTACGTTGCAATGTTGCATGGATAGAATACAACAAGCCACAGTACTTACACAGCGATATAGATGCGGTACATATTTTGGCGCGACCTAGAGTATTTTTGAGTGTGTATCATGTCCAATAAGTGAGTGTCGTGTCCAATAAGTTTACAATTAAATGGATTTTGACTTCTAATCTTCATCACTAAGTCCTGGCACCATCACTGATCAAGTTAATGCTAAACCAATAGACATAGAAGTATTTTCTTGTGTGGTCCCATTAACAAAAAGACAGTAGAGAGCAAATAGCTTAAATTGTGCATCTGTATAGGGGTGATACTAAAGATACCATTTTGAACTAATTCTTCTACAATGTAGACTGTCCCATAACTAAATGAAATGTCATTTTTCTTTGTGACTTTTGTCAACAAACCTCTGTAGATGTGTCGAAACCTCACCTCCATGCCATGTAAATCCTTTGCAACAAGCTCCTACAAGGCCTCTGCTGATTGTAATCATGACAGAAAACCCATCCCTGAAAAAAAAAACCATTGTCACAGCCAAAGGGGAAGTAAATAGTACTACCAGAGGGGAAGGAGTCTTTCGCAGTGTGCCAAGGGACAGAGAAGCCCCTGTGGGCGCTTGTGTCGGGAGTGTTGAGCGTGTCTTGTAGAACATATGGGGCATTGGCGATGACCTGATGTCCCTATTGAAGTGAATTAGCAACCTGCAATGATGCAAATGATCAAAATTTGAAATAGACCTTACAGTAAAATGAATCAATGTCTGATAAAAAAAATGTCACCTGAGAAATGAGAGGAAGGTTGAGCTCGGTGGAGAAGATGACGTAGTGGAAGTCTTACAGAGACAACAGCCGGCGCGGTATCTTACCGAGAGGGTTCCAGTGTCGGAGCTGCCGGATCCGTTTCATGCTCCGCTCGGCGTCGTCGGTTTCGACGCAGCCGCACTGGCAGCCGACAAGGAAGCGACGGAGGTGGTCGACGGTCATGTGGGCCCCGCCGTCGGCAAACTCTGCGAAGGCTGACATCACGTCTGGAGGGGGCCGAGCCTCATTCCACCTAAACTTCCTCGTAAAGCTAGGGTTTGGATTTGGGTTTAGGTTTAGGGTTTGGATGAGTAGGTTTTGGTGAGGGAAGGGGAGAGGAGGGGGGGGTAGGGGTGGGGGAGGGGAGAGGAGGAGGTGGAAAGTTTGGAATTTGGGGAGGAAGGAGAGAGGGGAGGGGAGTATGGGTCTGTAGGTAAATAGTACTTCCTCGTGAAGCTCAAAATTTCAGAGGAAGGAGAGGGAAAGATGAAAGGAAATGAGAGTAAGCTTGAAATTTGAGAGGAAGAAGAGGGAAAGATGAAATGAGCAAATTTGAGAGAAAAGAGAGGGAAAGATGAAAAATGGATGCTGAAGAATTAGGGAAAAGTTTTGTCTGTCACAGTTTGCTCCGTCACAAAAAATGCATGTGAAATGTGAAAGTGTATTAAACCTTTGTAACAGTTTTTCCTGTTACAAAACTTAAAAATAATAAAAATACAAATTTAGAATTTTATTAATGGTTTATCAACTATTGTAATGGTTATTACTGTTACAAAATACATGTTTTGGTGTAGTGCTCTATTTTTTTCTTCTTGGCTTTTTGCTCCTTTGAACCTGGCCTTTAGAGTTAGGGTTTCGATATTGAGTGAGAATAAGTGGGAATAAAAGATTAAAACTGGACCATCCTTCCCGTCCTCCACCCCGTGAAGCTGCAAAAGGGCACGGAGGTGGGGGAGGGTGCAAAGGAGGAAAGAATAGTGTCGGCCGGTAGATTGAGAAAATGGAACACATGTTTGGAGAAAAAGATGAAAAGTGAAGAAGAAAGAAGTTCTGAGAGGAGGGAATTTTTTTTAAGAAAAAGTTACTTCTCGGGGAGTAGGGGGGAAGGCGTGGGATTTGTGAAAATTAGCAGAGCTAAAATTTTCACTAAAGCAGGGAGCCAAAATTTTCAATGAAATTTGGAAGTTAAACAACTATTTAAATTCGTCAAATCCATAGGTACTGTTTTAGTGAAATATATTTGATATGAAACAATAATTCCAATCCTTCGAAAATGCAACAACAGTTTTAATACGTCGTTGTTGGATAATTCTAATTGTCGCAAATCATCCATTTTGGTGTAGTATTTAATCATGTAAAATATATAGAATACGATGTCGCTCCTAATCGAACTAGATACCTTACTTTGCATACGGGCATAGCAACATAAGCAGTGTCCAGAAAAAAAACTATACCTTTAATAGCGTTCATAACACGTTATATAAAGTTCTGTTAACAGCAAAATAGCAGGGAGGCATAAACACTATAGATAAACTGCTATTGTATGAACTTTTAATAGCACTTCACAATGAACGCTATGGATGACGATATTATAATAGCAGGGAGGCTCGAATGCTATAGATAAACTGCTATTGTACGCACTTTTAATAGCACTGCGGAATGTACGCTATTGATGATGACATTCTATAGCAGGGAGGCTTAAACGCTATAGATAAACTGCTATTGTATGCCCTATTTGTTGTAGTGCTAGGAAGTGGCTTGCACTGACGAGGAAATGATTCGCTTTGACGAGCTGTGCGTCTGGGGGTGTCACGACCCGCACCCACTGTTAGGGTGCGAGAACGTAACGACGCCCAGCCTACACCGCAGTGTCGGCGGTAGAACGCTGTCCTAGGTCACAACATCTAACATATAATGCTAAGCAGTTTATACTCCCGATTTGGGGTGACATAGCAGATACAGACTCAATCACATCTAAGGTAGAGCATGGTAAAGATAGATAAAACATGAAATCCATGAGAGATACGGGAGATAGAAGTCTAAGTGTCTAAGATACATAAACCCAAAAATACATCTCAAAACTCAAATATAGTAATAATAAAGTAAATACAACTCCAGACAAAAATGAAATAGCTATCTAAACAACCTCTACTGTGGCTCCTCTAGACTAGCAGGAAATCTCCAAGCTATCTGTAAAATTTGTCAACGTATCCTGTCAGGAAAATGAGCAAGTACAAATACCGACAGCAGTTCCATATGAATTGAGAAATACTATAAGAGACAGTAATAATGAAATACAAGACAAAGATCGGCGACTTGGGAACCATTTGAAAGCCGAGTTACAACCCTTAAACCAAACAAGGACCGGTGTTGTAACCCTTCTTTCAAACAGAACTTAGTCCCATAACCATGGTACAGTACGAAACAGGTAGAGCATGTGAGAAATGAATCATAGCATAGTGAAAGTACAGTAAGTAAAGGTGAACTGGAAATATATAATATGACAATAAATGTAAAAAAAGTGATTTGAACTATTAGGGCGATATGTGATCGGCTAGGAAAGCAAGAGATGGTTATCCACTTGGCCCGACAATCCGCGGTGTACTCAACGGAGAGTCATGTCGTCCAACCTAGATAACTGGTAATGGGGTGTCTGCAACACCCTACGTGAGGTGAGGGTGACGCTAGCAATGTATAGTTACAGGAAGGCTTTGATCACATATCCCCTAATAATTCCCCCATCCCCGAGTAGTATCACGGATCCGGACATGGCACGTCATGACACAAGGTTCGAGAGCAGGGGACCAGCCCACTCCCAAATCAATGTCTATACAAGTACAAGAACAATATCTCATACCCATATAACAAGAAAGTCCAGGAATAACATCTCATGACAGGATCCGACGTATACTAGTCCATGAACCGTCGTATCGGGAATCAAGTAAAATACTACGACTGAATCGAATATAGTAGATATCAAGACAATGAAAACTATCAGTGAATGTACTCGCCTGTGGTCCTGAGCTGATAGGGTGAACAGACGCTCAGAGTGCCCACAGACCTAAAATAAGATACTATGAGTCAAACAGGGTTTAATACTGAGAAAGGAAACTAATATAAGTCATGAATGCAAGTCTAAGTCAAAACTAGGTCAAACTAGGTCATATCCTAACCAGCAAGTCTTACTAGGCCTAACCAAGACTATCCTAGCAAGCACACATCAATACAGGGCTATACAAGCCAACATACACCCAACTCTATATAGCATGCAATTATTCAATACTCAAATAGGCAAGAATTCACATTGGATACACTAGGTAATCTATTACTTAAGCTATATATGTCTACACTATATACACATGCAATATTGGTATTCAACATTAGGTCTATAATTATGGCATTTCAAATGGTTATATAAACTTATATATTACAACACAATATGCTAACATATATAATATACATACATAGCTAAGTTAATTATATTCATAAATACTTATTTAAGAGGCTATGTGTGTGTATGTGAATGGCAAAGGGGCAAGTGAGGGTTAAATGGGCATACATAGTGTATACATATCAAAGAGTGTCAAAGTGTAAGTGAACAAAGTGTCAAGTGTGATAGTGTCAACATAGTGTAAGGGGTACATGAGGTAATATAGGATTTGTGTTAACATAGAATATTACATCTCATTAACTTGTATATTGCATACATTACATCTATTATTACATTACATTCATGCTTGCATTCACTCATCATTCCTTTATTCTCTTGTACTATATGCACCATACATTACATACTATGGAACCTACATATTCATTACAAGCCATACTTATACATGCTTACATTAGATAGGATACTTATACCTCATACATCATTTATTTAACCATTTACTCATGCTTGCATTCTCTATTTAATTACATAATGTATGTACATTAACATGGGTTAAAATCAAATAGAACATTATATTACACACAAGGGTGCACAAAATGCATATGCCGAATAGTAACTCCTACTAATAATCAATACTGTACCATCTCAGCAAGAATTAAAATCTAGGATTAAAGTATGTTATAGATCTATGTGTTAGCTTTTTGAAACTTCAAACGGATCGTGTTTTCGTTTCCGGAAACTCCCGGAACCGCAAAAACACCGAGAATGCGTTTGTCTTTCGTACAGCTGACACTCAAATAATTCTCCAGAAAGTTACAGAAAGAATTAGGCCTATTAATATATGTTTTTGGAAATCTAACTTCAATACGCTTCTTTTAAAAAAATGGGAGATTAAACCGAGCTTTGAGCTAGAAGTTATGACATTTCTAAGTTAGGGCTGAAATTAAAAACGTGGATAAAAATATGACAGATTTAGATAGTTTGAGCCAAAAGAATACACAATATATATCCTAATTATCCACAAAAATAATTACAATAATAATATGAGGAACCATACTCACAAACTTGATTATATAATCATCATGAACCATTTATTACATATAAATATAGATACACTCTCATTACAATATATATATATATATATATATATATATATATATATATATATATTTATATTATTATATATATATATATATATATATATATATATATATACATACACAAATCTATATGTAACATGAACACATCTATAAGAGATACATGAATGGAATGTAAAGTACTCAAGAACACATCTCTACATATTCAAATCTGAGATTTAATATGAATTAATTCATTTAATCAATATTTTAAATATAAGTGTGTTCAAGTTTGGGGGTTTTTCCCATGAACACAAGACACAACAATAATACAATAGAAATCCCTAAAGGACACATAATGGACACAAGAGGACACAAAATAGGGACACAACAATGGGGGTCATTCCTATGGTTAAAACTTTCCTAAATGCAAAATGGAGAAATAAAAGAGAAGGAAATATTACCTAAAGGAGAGAAAATCCAAGGAGAAAGGCTTCTTCCTTGGGAGAGCTTGAGAGCACTTGGGGAAGAAGACTTCTCAAAAAAAGGAAATGAGATGGGAGTCCTATTAGGGCCGGCCACAATGGTTATTCCCCCTTCATTGAATATTACAAGTTTGCCCCTCCCTTAGTTACAAGTGTTTAAAACAATTTTGGTTAGGGTTTGGGGGTAAAAGGGTCAAAATAAAAACTCTAAATGGTTAACCTAATAATTAGGATTATGACTAATCTTTCTAACA
Source organism: Iris pallida (assembly GCA_029216955.1). Classification (NCBI taxonomy): domain Eukaryota; kingdom Viridiplantae; phylum Streptophyta; class Magnoliopsida; order Asparagales; family Iridaceae; genus Iris; species Iris pallida. The sequence goes on from JANAVB010027400.1 coordinate 3,542,139, forward strand.
TGAATAATTAAAATGTGGGCTATGGCTAACTAATGCATGGGTCCAACTAGAGTCTAAGTTACCCCGGGTCCCCGTTACAAGTCGGATTGAGATGAAATTCGAACCCGACTCAAATAATCCCAAAACAATATCATAAATAATAAAATAATATCAAAATAATTCAAGAGGTCAAATGCAAAATATCCTTAGGCCAGAAATGACATTAAAATATCATAATCACATGGTTAGGCTCTAGGTCAAACAGTCTCTAGGGTTTCACTAGCAAAACGTCAAAACCACAAGTCTTTGATTTAAATAATTTTAAAATGATTTAAAAATTAACAAAAATTATATCATGAATTAAATATATTATTAAAATAATTATAAACACAAAATTTAAAATTACCCTCATTTGGAAAACTGGGTGCTACAGGGGGACTGCACACTTTCTGAAGATTGCCACTTGTAGTCTTTATGTGTTTTTGTCTTTATATGTAATCATATAATAGATGTTTGTAGACATGATTTTAATAAAGAAATTTTGTGCACCATCTTTGTATGTCCGTTGTGACATTTGTTTGCTGTCTGTGCTTTTGGATACCTGTGCTTTTGCGAGGATGTATGCAGCGACTGTTTAACCCCTATGATTTTGTTACGGATGCACTTTTTCATGCTTCTACAAGACCCCCTTCAAAATGTTTCGAACTTGAGTCAAGCTCGGAATACTTTGAACAGAAGCATGACATGTGTCCTTTGCAAACAAATGTCCAACACGCTTGCTGACAGGCTGTCATCACGCTTAGCCTTCGGCATTAAATGCCTTGAGTCATCATTTTATTAAAAGTTGATCATAACTCCTCGTTTCTAGGGAATGGCCATCACGATCTTCACTCTTAATTATCACGTCGTTCAAAGAGTCTCTTCGAGCATGAAGCGTTTTGTCTTCTTTTTCTTACGTGGCCGCACCCTATAAGTAGGGGTTGCTCGGAGAGAGAAAAGCTTTTTTTCCTTCCAACAGAAGGTTTTTGTCAGAGCTTTTCTTCCTTTGAACCCTAGCTTTTCGCCATGGCTCCTAAGAAATCAAGAACCACAAAAGCTCCTAAAGTGGCTGCGGCGAGCACGAAGAAGGCTAGAGGAAAGTGGCCTGCTTCAGAGGCCGTCGATGTTGATGACTCTTCGGCCGTCGGCGTTATAGTTCATAGCGACGTGCGGCCTCCTCTCGCAAGTAATAAACTTTGATTGTCCATTTTGCTGATGCATATGAGCGTCTACTCTTCGAAGTATCATCTGATAGATGTGTTGAAAGCTTTTCTTGTCGATGTGCATGGACACTTGCTCTTTCGGAGGAGTGTCTGTAGATGCACTTAAGCTCTGTCCAACCGACGCACATGGTCGTTACTTTAATAAAGTAACGACTGCAAGATGTGCTGAAGTTTTTGCTAACGTACAGCTCACTATGCAATGCCTGCACGGATGCTCTCTCGCTGAAATGTAGTTATATTAAGTAGTATATGCGTAGAAGCATCCTTACTAAAGTGCAGTGTTACGAAGCAGTACCTGCATGGATTCTAGCTTGCTGAAACGTAGTGTTACTAGGTAGTACCTGCGCGGAAGCTTGTTTCACTCAAACATATCTCAGACTTCTGTTCTCGTTTTGTGTAGTTTCTGTGACCACCTCCCTCTTCAATGAGGTTCTCTACGACTTCTCCGTCTGCGTGCTAGGGATAAACGTCGACCAGGAGCTCGTCGAGCCATCTAGGAGGTTGATCGCAAAAGATCAACCAGAGGGGCGACTGGATCAGATATAGGAGCAGCTTCTGGGTTATTTTTGCCGTATATTGGATCAGGGCAGGATAATGCCCTCTCTTGACGCCGATGCGGGGATGTTGAAGGCTCTATTTCTTTTTGGCGACCAGTTAGCTCTGAAGGAGATGAACCTCCTTATACTTAAGACAACCTAGTACTTTTAGAATAATGGCCTTCCTTTATATGTTCCGGCGACCGACCGACACCTACCGCTGTCCATCTTTTCCTGTTTTGTCGAAAGACGGCGTATGGAGTGGAATTTGACCCCTGGTCAGGGGGGTCTAATCACGGGCTGCTTCATGTTAGAGAAGAGTACCAAGGGGAGGGATTCTTTTACGTACGCTCGGGGCGGTGCGTCCTATACCTTGCGGGTGCTGCTCCGTGGTCATAGGTTCAATGATCTTACCATGGATGTGCATCCATTCGGGGCTTCTGTCTTTGCCAACAGGCTTCTGGCGGCCGATTGTTCATACCCGGTAGACTCCTACTGGGTCGAGGACTGGGTTCACTCTGACAAAAAGTGGGGTGACTTGACCCGGTGGGTATTGAGCACTTTTAAGGAGGATCTGAGTGGTACTGGCTTACGTGGTGCCATAAAGGCTACTGAGCATGGGATTTTAATCAATCATTCTTTGTTCTTGGCTTTGCTGGAACTGTATAATCACCACACCAGGACTTTCTTCATGCCATGTGGAGAGATAGGATTGGCTCTCCACGAGATGTTCGCCATTTCGAAACTGCCCTGGGGTGAGCATCCATATGAGGAGTATACCCCTGGCCAAGATGAGCTCATGGGGCTGGAAGACAAGTACCCCAAGATGATGGCTGTGTATAAGGAATTGCTTTGCCATCATCAAGTATATGTGTGCCAAGACTCTGCAAAGGGTCAACCTCACTTTAATGCGTAGAAAAAGTACTTCTTTAAGGAGGAACCGTCAGAGTCTAGAACGGTTCGCTTTACCACTCGCCGAGCTTATACCACTGTCGAGGTGGAGGGTATGATGGTGAAGGCGAAGGTGTCAGCTCCCCCATTGGACGCTGAGGGGAAGCCCACCTCCATATTCCATAGTCATTTCTATGAAAACTTGACCGTCGTGAGTCGAAAAGCGACGTTAGCTGCCTTTCTAATGATGTGGCTGAGGAAGGCTGTGGTGCCTGGAGACTCAGGCTCCGTGTGGCGACTCAGTAGGGAGCTTATCATGCCGACTGTGAGGTTGGCCTTCGGGCATTCTTTTGCTTTGCTTCCTGCCATGGTATGCAACACTCTTCGAGGCCTTCGGGAGCTCTCGGAAAAGATAATAGAGTATTGCGGGTGTGACATCGAATTTCTTTGAGCGGAGCTGTCCTACCATTATCTGATGGCCTGGTTAGCGCTGCATCACATTGGTTCAATTATTTTCGCCACCACAGACGGTCATGAGGAGGGGACGCGATCTTGCGCAACTACCACAAGGAAAAGTGGGTTCACGATGGCGTCCCTGCCTGTAGACGGGCATTAAACCGCTTGGATGGCTATAGTTTCAACATGATTTCGCCTTTCTACAGCGGCCACCAGGCAGGTGATGAGCCGGTTGACCGGGCTGGAGAAAGGGACGAGCTAACTACCGGTGATTTTCGTTGGTTGTTATCCATTCGACCTTCGCCCCTGGTGTACCGGAGTCAGAACAAGGTATACCTGGAGCCCTATCTGCAGAGCCGCTTTGTGCGACAGTTTGGCTATAGCCAGACTATGATGAACAATCCGAGCCCTTGTCTTGGCTATGAAGGAAGCTTGTTGGATGGCACCCACGCGTGGGGTTATTACAACGCTAGATTTACTGGGGCAGCGTTTACAATCCCTGAGATGCATGGGGAGCCCCACATCTTGTATTATGCTGTAAAGTTTCATTGTTTGGTGAATACTTCTTGTTGGGTTATGACCGAAAGCAGAGTTTTATTGTGGGCACGAAGTTTGAGAGGCCCCAGCGGACGTCTTAAGAGTCCGAAACTGTAGGGGGTAGGTCTTCAGATGATTCCAGTACTTCTCAGGAGTGAAGGGAGGATGCAGCACCCCTGAATTCCCCGTCAAAACGTCGAGCTTCTCCAACGACAAACCCTCCTCCTGCCAAGAAGATCAAACGGGTGTCACTCAAGCGTCATGCTTCGTTGCGACAAAGTGCACCGCCTGTTGCATCGACTTCACAGGTATATTTCAGTTTTCCTTTCATTCAAATTTTTACCAGCAACTTTTCACTTATCCTTGCTTTATTGGTTCAGGCAAAGGAGAAGTCGGGGAGGTCAGAGGAAGATCGTGTTCCTGAGGAGGACCCAACAGCTGCAGCAGTTGTGAATGTTCGGCCAAAGGAGGTTCCTTCGCCTGTCTCGTTTGATTATAAGACTCGTAACTTTTCGGAGCTCATGGCTTCGCATCAAGAAGTGACTTCCATTGGTGGATCTGTAGTGATACCTAGGGTTGGCCCTGCATTTCATGAAGGTGTAGTTTGGGAACCTCGATTTGAGACGGGTTGTTCGGTCGAGGGTACTGAAGGTACTGCCGTTGTTTTCCTAGGGAGCCTCCTCTTTACGGAGGCAACGGGGAAATAGTGTTGGAAGAATTAGCCCTGGGTACACCATACCTCGACCCGGGCGGTGGTTGAAGAGAATGTCGGAGATTCAGCGACGGACATTACTGACGAGCTGGCTAGCCGAGCTGATGCGACCGCTGACGAGCCGATTACTGAGGTTCCAGCCGAGGTGGTCACTAGAATGACGGTCGATGGTGCTGCTGGTAAGCCCGTCGATGAAACCCTTAGGAGCTCGGCCAAGGAGACTGGGGAAGAATCGGTCGAGAAGACCACTGAGGAACCGGTTGAAGAACCCTCAAATGTAGTCATTCCAGAACTGCCTGAAGAGGCTACCCTCAAGCCACCTGCTATGGACTTGGTCGAAAAGACCGCAGATGAACCGACCGCTGAAGCACCGGTCAGTAAGACTACTGAAGGGTTGGTCACACCGACCGTTGAGGAGACGGTCATTGAGATTGCTCAGGCTCTAGTTCACACAGCTTCGGTCACAGAGATGGTTGAAGAACCAGCGAGGGAGCCTGCTGAAGAGCAAGTTATACATCAGACAGTGTTGGCTCATACCGTCTCTGCACCATCGACGGCCTCCGCTCTAGTCATGGCACCACCTACTCCGGCTATAATACCTAGATACATGTTGGCTGCTACTTGCTGCCCCGGGGCCTTCTATTACGGCCTCTCCGGTGACCCAGATGAGTTTGGCTGACAACGTGTACTATACCGACCTCATTCTGGGCACAGTTCATCATGCTTTGATGTGCGGCATAGAGGGCGTATTGTGGGACAACCAATCACTTAGACGGGCTCGGTCTGTAGTGGGGGCCCAATTTGTAGCATTGTGCGACTATCCAGAATGTGAGGCAAAAGTGGGCGTGACAGAGGATCTGATGGCAGAATTGGAAGCCACTGCCTTAGAGCTTCAAAATCATGAGCATGGTCTTTCGACCCTGGCTGCTGCAGAGCTAGAGAAAATAGCCTTTGAAGTTTCTCAGCACGAGCATAAATGTCAGACCATGACTGATAGACTTGTCGAGGTTGAGGATGAATTAAAGCAGTGACCAACGCTGAAGAGGTCCAGGTCTGCCGTTGCACAGCCTTGGACGAACAGTGTGACGCCCTCCGGAAGCAGATCCGTAAGTTAGAAGAGACTTTAGCTCTCGTCGAAAGTGAGTTGGAGAAGTCGAAGGACCAGTAGGAGGTCCTTCGCCAATGCTCCGAGATCCTGGATCGGGTGTGCAGAAGCATGAAAAAAGCACAGGTGGCATTCCCACTAGCTTCACAAAAGCACAGATACCCCAAAAATGCAGACAGATAATCAAAGTCACACATACATACAGCAGATGGTTCATAAAGAGTTCTTTATTAAAATCATGTCTACAAGGATCTATTACAGATTCGTTATGATTACATGAAAAGAACTTCTTTATTAAAACCATGTCTACAAGGATCTATTACAGATTCGTCATGAAAAGAACTAAAGCGACTAAAAATCTACAAGGGGGTTAATTTTCACAGACGCGCAGCCCCCCAAACATACAATACTGTCAGAGCGAGCCACTTCCTGAAGCAGCTATTGGCCCGAACAAGAACTCAGTCCACAGCACAGGGTGTGCCACCGCCATTAAGCAGGGCAGAGCACAACCTGTGGCTCTTCGGATTGGTAATCAATCCAAACCTGAAAGCTTGGATCTCGAAGACCTCCAAGATGTTGTTCACGTTCGAACTCCTTACGCCAAACGCTCAAGTGCATCTCAAAACTCAGCAGCAGTTCTTCTACAAGGACACAGCTTCTTTGAACTAAGGGACCCAAAACCAACAGTCGACTTGTGCAGGGCCAACGTCCGTTCGAAGCTAAGTCGGGATCGAACATGACGGTGGGAATGTTAAGAGACATAAGACACAACCCTTTGGAAAAGCTTCCCTTTATATAGGGTGAGTGTGGTCCAACCCACATGCTACGTGGCCATCGTTCAAAGACTCCCAAATTAAGGGATGTACCTAAGACTCAGCACAATGAATCTCATTTAATAGGTTCATTCGACTGAATCCTAGGCCACAGACTTCTTGAATTCCCTAAATGACGGTGGTAATTAAAGAAGAGGATGAACGACTCGTCCATCAAAAGAGCAGTTATTAATTGCTTTTATGACTTCGACAAAAACTAGCTCCTTCGACTCAGAAGCGCAGCTAGTTCATTCCTTCCACTGCGCCCTCACTTCAACCCAGAAAGTGCAGTGACTCCGTTGCTCGAAGCACAAGTCCACTCGTTGTCGTAAAAGCGCAGTGACTCCGTTGCCTAAAGCACAAGTCCACTCGTCGTTCTAAAAGCGCAGTGACTCCTTCGCCTGAAGCACTTATCTACTCGTCGCTCTAAAAGTGCAGTGACTTCGTTGCCTGAAGCACAAGTCCACTCGTTGCCCTAAAAGTGCAGTGTCTCCGTTGCCTGAAGTACAAGTCCACTCGTCGCTCTAAAAGCACAGTGACTCCATCGTCTGAAGCACTTGTCCACTCGCCGCTCTAAAAGCGCAGTGACTCCATCGCCTAAAGCACAATCTACTTATCGCCCTGAAGCGCAGTGACCTCAAAGCCTCGCCAGAAGCGTAGCTCACATAGAAGCTCAGTCTTATGGGGTAACGTGGTTCTACGTGGCCAGACGGGTATTTATGTCCTTTCAGATTGGTTTGTTTAAAAACCACCGCTCTTAAGATAGGACATAGTTTGATTCTGTTGATAAGAGCAATATCCTATCTGTTTGTTTAAACCACAGATAAGGACAAAATTTGTTCTTATAGACGAGGGCCATATCCAATTGGTTTGTTTAAACCAAGGGTCCCCTAAGATAAGACAAAATCCAACTTCAGGGATAGGAACAGAATCTGCTCAGGTTCATCCGATTAACAGTAAACATACGCCATTTGTCGTTTATTCAGTCATGTTGATAATTTCCCCAAGATCTCGATAAAGGAAAATTCCAGCGTCCGCCACTTGCCTGCTCAGCAGTAGCCCTCATCGTGCAACTTCGAGATTCTCTCATATCTCTACGTGCAATATTCCTGCATAATTCTTATGCACATCGTATATGTGTTTCCCTATAAATAGAAGGAGTTTTCCTTCGATAAAGAGGCTTCAAAATCTTCAGAAATTTGGCATCCTTTTTGTCGCGACCCGCACCCACTGTGAGGGTACGAGAACGTAACAGCGCCCAGCCTACGCCGCAGTGTCGGCGGTAGAATGCTGTTCGAGGTCATGAACTATAACTAATATAATGTGAAGTACTCTCCATAAGGAGGCCAACACAGAGGTACAACTCAATCACAATCTAGAGACAGAATATAGTACGATAAATGGATAAGAAAATCCTCAACTGAGGTACAACAGAAATGAAATACAAGTCTCAACATCTCTACAATATACAACTCTGAAACAAAGACAACAGCTAAACATGAAAAGAAAATAATCTAGACTATCTAAACTATGCAATGGTATCATCCTCAGCAGCTGCCTGAACCTTTCCAGGGGTCCAGGTCGCGAGTGTCATCTAGGCAAACTCCAAGTAAGGGGTACAGGGTTCCTCATCATCCTCTGTAAAGTTTTCAACAGGTCCAGTCAGGACGGAAGCGAGCACAGTACATCTCAACAGTTCATAGCAGGTTAGAAAATATAATCATGCAGTAAAGTAAGATATAGATACTGAAGGAAATGAGCATGTAAACAGAGAGAGAACTGTAATAGAAATATCTACTATAACTAGAGAGCTACCAGTGACCAGTGATTTAGAGTACAAAGTCGACATGTGAACGGCTTGATTTGCACATGGCTATACTAAAGAGGCGTACATGGATATTCAACTTTGGAATTGTTCACATGGCTATTTATACTCCCCTGTACCCCCAATTAATACACAAGGATCCAACCAGGTTATATTATGATTCTATGTAACAGCCCCCGAAGGGTGGTAAGCCCCCAAAGGGTGATATGCCCCCAAAGGGTGATAAGCCCCCGAAGGATGGTATGCCCCCAAAGGATGATAAGCCCCCGAAGTGTGATACATAGTAGTCCCATAAATAGGGATTCTGATAGACCCAATAAATGGAATAAGGATTCAGAGAAGACTCTGTGATCATATGGGTATATGTCACAAGGGATCAAAGAACCAAAGAAGCATATGATACGCCATGTAAGTGAAACGTACAGAACATAGAGTACCCGATGCTCCCTGAAGGGATAACATCTCAAGAAAGGATCCATATAGTACTAATCCGTGTGACCAACGTGACAGTATCAAGTAAAGTAATTTAATGCAGGAAATAATTCTAAACAGGATATCAAATGATCAGAGAATGTACTCGCCTCGTGTCTGAATGTCTGAAGTAAATGTACTGTCCGAGATGAGGTACCTGACTCCTAGTTAGAGCAACACAAGTCAAGATGTATACAAGGGATGATAGACGTAATCTACAATGCATCTGCATGCTGTCTAGGTCAAATTAGGCCAAAGTCAACTCTTGGTCAACTCTGGTCAACTACACTAGTCAAACTAGGTCAACTAGGTCAAGACTGACCCAAACAAGTCTAATAAGTCTCACTAGGCCTAACCAAGCCTATACTAGTCAATCAAACATGATTCCCAAGTCACAGAGCAAACACACACCATTCAAGTAACACAGGTTCACATAACCCAACTCATGTGCATATTCCACATACACAAGGCTACACAAGGATACCATAGGCTATACTACACAGGCCATGAGCCAAATTCATACATTAGGCAACACATATACCAAGTACCATATTTATATACCAATTCCTATATGTCTATATACATACTATCTATAAATGCAAAAGCAATATTTATATTATATCACATATTTCACATTAGAAAATATATATATATATATATATATATATATATATATATATATATATATATATATATATATATATATATATATAAAGGATAGGGGAAAGATCATGCTTGTGTGTGTGTGCTAACATAGTGGCATGTGGGTATGTGTGTATAGGTGAAAGGCAGTTAGTACGCATTGAAATTTAGGTTTTCCAGTGAGGGAAAACAGTGTGCATATGATATATTGTCCAGTGCAATCCCAGGGTACATTTAGGCAAAACAGAGCTTGTATGTGTGTGTGTCTGTGCAAGAATAGATAACAGTGTGCAGGAAGGTGTAGGGTTAATCCCAGGTGAATCAAGTGACAGTGATATACAAATATACAAGTGTAGAGTGTAGTGAATGAGTTAGTTGGAAAACAGTCTCATGTTAATAAACAGTGTATACAATATATGCTAATTTCTCAGGTTCAGTTAAATGGCAGTTAGGAACAGCATAGGGGATTAGCACATTGGTGAAAATAGGTATTTATTCTCAGGTTCTTGTGTGTGTGTATAACATGTGCAAGAGTGTGACAGTGTTGATAGAATAGGGTGTGTGTTCAAGGAAGCATAGGTGACAGGAATGTAGGTTGTATGTAGGAGTTAACATTCGAGTGATCCCAGGTTTCAAGCAGTGAATACAAGTAATCTCAGGTTTGTACAAATGCAAAGTGTCTCAGTTATTTGGAATTAAAGCAGTATGCAATAGGAAAACATTCCCAGATTTCAAGATTTGTGTTCTCAGGATTTATCAATAACTGAACTCAGTTAAAACATTAAAATAAATTCTTAGGTTTCAACTTAAATTCAGTTTTTACATCTCAATTAAACTCAGGTGCAGTGGTGAGCACAAGACAATGTAGAGTGTGTGTCATCCTGTGATTTCAGATGGTGACAATGACAGTAAACAATCCAACTCACATTCCTCACTAGAAAATCCTAGACTATAATCAACCCAATCAAATCTCACATGTAAACCATCATTAATAACTAACAAACATGTGACTGATATGGCCATATAACATTCAAACAGTTAAATGGAAACAATTCCCGAATTGAACAACAATCTCAGGTTTATATTTAAAATGAAAAGGAAATCAATTCAGAAAATCAGGGAAGGAAGGAACTAAATCTCAGTTGCATTTGTGAATCAACATTCCATTTAGTCAAACACATTTCAAATTTCAGATTGGAAGAAACCCATTAACAGTTAGCAAAACAGTGAATATTCCACTGATACATGGCAGTATCAGAATTTGGGAAATTCACATTCGATTCACATATCCCATCTACAACCCAACTAACATGTAGACTTAATCTAATATAGATTATACATTATGTTTAGGACCTAATTAACAATTTAAAACACAATTTAAACATCATTTAATTTCTGAAAAGTGAAGAACTGAACTTGGTATCAGTGAACATTAGGAATAACCTAAATTCGAATATCGAAATACGGTAAAAACCTAATGCAAAGGTTGGTAAACATTGTGTCATGCATACATGTGTCAAACATGATGTTTGTGTCCAAACAAGTGGACACAAATGTGTTTAAAACACTAATTTACATAGAATAGGATAACACTGCACAGGCAGCCTCGTGCACGTGTTCACTGTGTTCGTGGACACGACACGACACGAATTAAGACACGTGCTCGTGCACACGTGTACGCCCACACTAGGGATACACACTCGTGTCAACACGAGGTGTCCACGCTGTGTCTAGATATGACACGAAGGCCGTATCAGTACCCAAAAATCATGTGAACTGTGTCAGTGTAAACCCTGTATGGTCTCGTTTTCGTGTCCAACACAAAACGAGGTATCGTAAAACCTTGGAGGAGTGTGCGCAGATACTGCCCCCGTGTCCATGCCAATTTTGGCGTGTCCAAGTGTCGTGTACAGGGCGCACGATACACGTGGTAGCAGGGGAGCCAACCACGCTCGCGCGCGTGTGTGCACCCGCGTGTACTCGTGTCCCCCATGTCCCGACACGACACAAAAATCACATCACGACACAATAAATCCATAATCAACCATAAAACCTATTTTTCCAATCAATTACTTTTCAGAAAAATAATGGAAATGCCCTTTGGGGTATTTCCTCAAACACATACAACGTGGCCTGATACGTGTCCGATACGGACACGTATTGGACACAAAACCTAACAATGCCTATACCAATAGGGAGAGGACACCTAGGGCTTCCTATCCATGCAAAGAAAACTAAATTTGGTGGAGGGAATAGGGATTTACCTATATGTTAAAATTCCAATGAAAAGCTTCAAAAGGGGATGGTCCTTCTTGCTAGCTAGCTCCTCCAAATTGCCCCAAGGCTGGGATTATCCTTTATGAACAGCAAGAACACTAGAATTAGGATCTAATGCAATTTGTTTGAGCCAAAAAGGAGTTAAAATAGGAAAGTTATGGATTGGGGAAGATGGCTCTTACCTCTTTCTTCAAAAACTTGGAGGAATTAATAAAAGAGGCAAGAACAATTGAAAGAGCCATTAAATAGGGTGTGGAACCCTAGGTTGGCTGCCATGGGATGATTAGGGTGGGGGTCTGGGTACATGGTGTGGGCCTATGGGATTTAAGGCTAGTTATTGATTTAAGGTTTAATCACAAGTCATGGCTTGTGACTTAAATCTAACTTAAGTCAAATAACCATACCATGGGTCAACTCTAGTCTAACTAGGGTTACATGACCTAACTAAGTCCAAACACAACTAGGGTTAGCTTCTAGGTTAGCCTACCAAGGTCATTGTTAGTCAAAGTCAACCTAGTCAACCCTCATTCAAACAATTCCAAAATAAATTCTAAAAATTCCCATAAATTCAAATAAATTATAATAAATCCAAATAACCCTAAAAATGTCAAAAATACCCTAATCACATAGCTAGGCGCTAGGGTAGGCAGTCTCTACTGTTCACTAGCAAAACACCAAAATCACCAGTCATGAATTTAAATAGTTTAAAAATAATTAAAAATCACTAAAAATCATAATATGAATAAATATCATCAAATAATAATTATAATTACAAAATTTTAAAATTACCCTCTTCTGGAAAACTGGGTGTTACATTTTGATTGGCAACCCCAGAGTTCCAATCACAAGCACCAGAAAGTCAGAGCAAGTTCAACTCGTCGTCAGATCGTCAACGGAGTAAAGGAGCAGCTGCAGTGCTCGATCTCCACTGCCACACTTCCCCAAAAAACTTTGTACTTAGGTCTCCTGTTTAGGAATCGATTGTACTCTTTTTATGTTTAATATACAAAAAGTTCGCCTAACCTTTCGTCATGGCAAACAAGATGGCGATTCTGCTGGGGACTTCTTTCTCCTCCAACGAGAAGGTGGTGTTACAATATGACAAAAACTTGTTGGGATCTTCTCAGAAGACGTTGGTCGTATGTTTCGACCAACAAGCTTTCAAAGACCTCTTTTCTGAGGAAAAGTCGAGCCCTTCGAAGAGGTTCGTAAAACCGAAGAAGACTGGACGCATCTGGGTGCCGAATGTGACTGCAACAAGCAGCACGACGGAAGGAACTGTGCTCTAGAACCCCCTGAATGACGAATCCCAGAAGAAGATTTCGGCTATTGCTGATAGGCCGCCTCGCTCAGTTTCTACTTCAGGAAAATGCAGCGAGGAGTACAGATCCCCTACGACGGGTCTGACAAAAGTGCAACGCCGAAAGAAATATGACATGGTCCATCCATGGATGGAGGAAGCTGCGCAGGCGAGAACTTCTATCATTGACAGAATTTCCTATCCATCGAGTAAGGCTACGTTGGATTCTGAATGTTACGCATCTTCTAGGGGTAACGCAAAAAGGTCCAAGGCGGCACGTGCCTTACACGGCCAAAGTGCTATGCCAACCACTCTGTTGGACTCTGAATACTACGTACCTTCTAGGGGTAGTAGGAAGAAATCCAAGGCAACATGTGCTTCGTACGATCAAAGTGCTATGCCGACAGCAGATCAAAGGCCCGCGTTGACAGTTACACGTGCGGCCAATATGAAGCTATACAAAACTAGTCTGAGTGCTTCGATGCCTCGACCGGTGTATCCTCGCTGTCACTTGAGCGCTCATGCACATAATTCAAGCCACGGGTACCTACTATTGAGATAGACTCGTGCGAATAGTATTCCTGCAAGCACAGAAGGAGTCTACCTCATCAGCAACTCTCTAATCAGGACCTAAGCGTGTCTCACGCACAAGAACTAGAAAGGAAGAAGCTATCTCCACATCCCCACTCCTGCATGTGGCTTCCCTGCATGCACGAAAAAAGTGCAGGAGTGGAGACCTCAACAACTCCCCACAAGCGTAAAGCGAGGGAGGGATCTGCGGTGCAAGGCGTGTCTAAACCAAGGCACAACTGCACCCAAATCACCATCAACTGCTGCTGTTACTAAACAGCTGCATCGCCACCAAAGAGGCGGTCCGGCTTCCAAAGACTGCAATCGATGGTATCTGGTGAAGAAGAAGATGAACTCCGAGTTGCTTCATGCAACGCGGCACGGGGTTCTCTGTCTCTCAAGAACCTCTCCAAGAATCCTCCTATATTGGCCAACAAGCCTAAAAATTGGCCTGGGGGTAGCAAGATGGTGGCACCCAGTACAGGTGTATTCCAAGGCACGCGTGCCAAATCTAGATTATTAGCACAAGGGGGTGATATTGCGAATGCAACATTGGCTGGGGGTGGCCAACCCTCTACTATTCATGACAATCCCGCATTCCAATCCAATGAGGGACTGTATGACACAGATACCTCCGCAAGCGTAGGTAGCCAAAAAGCTGGGGGTAGAAATTACAACGAATATGAGGATGATTACAATCTACCAGTTTATCCTCAAGACGATGGGACTTAGGCATCTGAGCCAGAGAGTGAAAGATCCACCATCCCTTCTACCCATCCGCGTATGACGTTCGTGTTCATGGCCGAAGGCGATAATGTAGACAGTAGCGAAGGATACTATGAAGTCCTCGAGACGGGCTTAAATACGTTGAACGATACTATGAAGTCCTTGGCTTCCGTCGTCTTGGAGATCAAGGAGAAGTTGACACCCGCTGTCTCCGCTCATGCGAACCAAGACCCAGGGACTAACGGCAGGTCCAATGCGCCCCACATCCTGAGCCAACCAGTGTCCCCATTATTTACTCCATCAACAACAGGACCGACAATATCGAGTGAAGTACAGTAGGCCCTCAAAGAGTTGTACGATCGCCACGATGCCAGAGAAAAGCAATTATCACTCCAAAAGATGGGGATTCGGCAACCATATCCTGCCGAATGGGATAATATGATATATCCTCCCAAATATAATCTGCAGAAGCTCAAGCCGTTCGATGCAAAGGAGTATCCCTGTCGATACTTGAGGTACTTCGCCTCAATAACAGGGTATCTATCAAAAAATGATGCTCTCCTTACCAACATATTCGTAGGAGCACTGCAGGAGGTGGCCTACGAATGGTTTTGTAGCCTCTCGGAAAACTATATTTCATTGTTCGAAGACTTGAAGCGCCTATTCCTTAATCGATTCTACGAAGGGAGAATGGACATGACAATGTCGACTCTCATGGACATTGTCCAGAAGGAGAAGGAACCTATACGCGTATACATTGAACGCTTCCGTCAGGCCGCTCTGAGATTACCCCTTGGTATACCAGAGCCCATGCTTATGGACTCCTGCCAAAAAATATGCTTCCCGCAATCAAATTGTGGTACAGTGCTCCTTGTATAGAGTAGACGCCCTTTATTATAGAGGAAGACGTAGTGGAAAGGAAAGCTCGAAACGTGCAGCTATTAGGAATGAGTTTCCCATTGCTCGAAGACAAAGGAAGGCGCTCATCTAGCAAAAATCCCGCTCCCAAGGACGGTAAAGGGAGACAAGCGATGGCCGTCAACATCTCCAAGGGTTCAGCAACAATTAACCCTAAGCCGGTCGAAGCACAGAGGCCAAAAGAGACCTATTCCTTCAATGACGAAGACACACTAAAACTCTTCGATATGCTGACAAAGGGTGGCAAGCTTCAGCTCCCGCCTCCTAAGCATCCCAATGAAGTGGAAAAGGTGGACAATCCAAAATACTGCCACTACTACCAGTATGTTCACCATTCGACACGTGACTGCTACGTGTTGAAAAGACAGATCTAGTACCTTATCGATCCCAAGGTCATTTCGCTCGACTACGAGGAAAAGACTGTTTTTGCAACATGATCACTCTCCAGTTTTGAAGTTTTTGAGAACAGAGGCTCAAGACGGCGTACTCCCCATCCCGAGAGTAATGATGGAAGTAGTCAATCTTCCATCGGCCCGTAACAATGCTCAAGGCCTCATCCCAGTTATAACATAGCGAGGCGAAGTGATGTGGATCGATCCTGATCTCGTCCCAGACATGATGGTGCTTGCAGCGCACTCTATCAAGGGGAAGAAAGTCAAGTCATATTATATGGTTTCTATATCGGCTGATAACACTTTGGTTACAACTCGCTCGGCTTACCAGCAAAAAGAAAATCAGGCTCCAGAAGAGAAAATACCTTCCCCTATTGCAGCCACTGCCCCCGATACATCGGAAGCTGGTCTATCTTAAACCCCTGTCGCAGACAAGCAAAGGCAGAAGGAGGTTCGCTTTGACAAACCTTTGAGAAAAGACTCGACAGTAGGGCCAATCAAGCCCTCCAACTTCGATATATTGGCGCAGCTGGCCATACCCCGGTTCGACTGTCACTCTTCGAGCTTCTTCGTCTCTCCAAAGAGACTCAAGACACCCTCAACAAAGCTTTACAGAACGCTAACTCCTTCCTCACTCAGGTACAACCGCCCAAGACCCTGCTGCATGTCCACATGTAACCCCCATTTTTAAAAAATTAATAAATGAAAAACAATTCCAAATTTGCCCTAAATTGATTCTATTAGGTTCTAAATATTTTTCTATTATTTTTAGAATTTTCTACGATTTGTTTGGAGTCGTTTGGACGTCATTTGAATTTTTTGTAATTAAATAACTGCTACCGTAAAAACTGTATTTCTTTCCGTTTTGGCAAAATGGTAAAAATCTAACCCTAGGGTCAAGTTAGTAATTAACCATGGTTAGTTTGTCCTAATTATATTTTTCTATAAATAAGCATACACCCCAATGTAAAAAAATCCTAATTTCTATCAAATTTAATTATTGATATTAAATCCTTAAAATTAATATTTTAAAAATAATCCCCTAATACTCTGTCTGATACGAGCTCGTCGCCGGCGATCAACTCCGGCGACCCCCCTATCTCGGCAATCAGAGCACGAGAAGACCCGCAACCAGGGCCAATTCGAAGAGGAGAGCAAGCTCAACTGTTTCCCGACGACCGACGGCGACCACAACCACCGTACCGCCACCGCCATAGCCCGCCCGACCGACGAGGTAGGTCGGACTTCGGTTCGTGCAATTTTTATTCACTTGGTTAGCACGGATGTGTTCGTCTTGAAAAGACGAATCGATTGCCCCCACTCTCGACCCATCTCGGTGCCTACACCCCGAGATACACGATGCCCTAGCTCGGACACGACGAGTTTTTGCGTCCTGGTGACACGTGCTTGACACCAACATGTCGAGAATCTTGTGACGAGCACATTGGTATGCTTCGACACAAGTTTTCGTGGCTTAATAGCCCGACACGAACTCTGGACACGTATCAGAGTGTCCACACACGCGTGGACACGAAGGTGATGACTTATAGCGGGTCGGATTCCCGACCCGCTGCCAACCGAACCCGCTAAAGGATTCAGCATAAGTTAAACGAGCGCCCACCTTTAACAGTAGCCCGAGTTGGGCCTACTGGCCAGCGCAGCGATCGTGGGATTTCCCCCCTCGCAGCAGGGCTGAGTTTGAGCCCCCCCGGCTTGTGGGTAATATTTTTTGTGGGTTTTGTTTATTAATATATTTGTATATATATTTATATATATAATATATAATGTATTAAATAAATACATATATATACATAAGTACTGTATAAATACTGTCATAAACTAATTTTTGTATTCTTAAGTTAATTAATTTATATATATATATATATATATATATATATATATATATATATATATATATATTTATATATATATATATATATATATATATATATATATATATATATATATATATATATATATATAAAATACATATGTATATTTGAAATTTCTCTCATTAAATTATGATAAAATAATATTAACACAATATTGGTTTTTCTGTGCTTTTAATGAACACCTCATATTAATTATATATATATATATATATATATATATATATATATATATATATATATATATATATATATATATATATATATCCTCCGTTAACCAATTTCTTGAATTTTCTTTTTAAATTTTTTTTTGTAAAAAAAAGTATATATATATATATATATATATATATATATATATATATATATATATATATATATATATATATATATATATATATATATATAAAATACATATGTATATTTGAAATTTCTCTCATTAAATTATGATAAAATAATATTAACACAATATTGGTTTTTCTTTGTGTTTTTAATGAACACCTCATATATATATATATATATATATATATATATATATATATATATAGATATATATATATATATATATATATATATATAACCTCCGTTATCCAATTTCTTGAATTTTCTTTTTAAATTTTTTTTTGTATTTTTCAAAACTCCGAATTTTTTGAATCTCGAAAAACATGCAAATTCTAAATTTTGAGAAAAAACTTTCGACCGTAATTGCTATCGGTCCTTGTTGGTTTTGGTTTATTATTTTATGCGATTTTATCCTATTGGAATTTTTTGTCCATTCCTTAAAATCAATAAGTTTTAAATATTGTTCTATATGGAGAAACATTTATTGAATTTCAAAATTTTAGAATATATTTATTTACTAAATAAATGGTTGTTAAATATATATATATATATAAGTAGTGAATAAATTAGTATTATTTTAGTAATTAGAAAATCTTGGCTAAATTGTAATTAGCCCATTTGTTAAATTAGTGGTAACTAGTAACTAATTTATTAAATTATAGGTAATATTTATTTAGTACTAATAAATCAACAGATGGATAATGTTAGGATTAGCAGTTAGTGGTTAGTATGTTAGTTTTTCACTAAATTTCCTAATTTCCTATTACATATACATTTTTAGGGTTTTCTCCCACTCCCCTATAAATAGACACATCCCAAAAATCCACACACACACAAATCCCCAAAACCTAAAAAGTTCCTACACTCAGCACATAGCCGCCACCCCCCATCTTTCTCTGTCCCGATCCATCCGACCTCATCCCAGTATTTCTCGACCACCACTCCTGGCCAACATGGCCAACACCCACCGCGGCCACCTCATGGCTTTATCCCCGACCACCTTGGACAACCATCTCCAGCCAACTCTGGAGCCTGTAACACACCCCCGTTCTCCGACATCCGACCATCGACACTCCGGCAACCCTACATTGCCTGGCCGTCGCCACACTGTGACCGACCATCCCCTCAGCCACACTGGTGCCAACACGACCACCGCCGATGTCATCATCAAACCGCCACCACTGCCAAAATTGCCATCGCCACCCCCATCTGGCCCGGCTTCGGCCACGGCAACTGCCACCATTCACAGAAAGAGAGTGAGAGGGGAAGATATTACCTGTCCTTCCCGTCGTCCCCGGCCAGATCCGACGAGCCGACAGCGCCCAACTTTGATCGCCGCGGTTTTACCTTGGCCAAATCCGGCGAGCCGTACCCTGGCGCCTTGCTGCGCCGCGCGCCTCACTGCAGCTCGCCGCCGGCCATCTCCTGCCGGCGTTGCTCCGTGCCTGAGTGAGCCGTTCTCCGCCGGCGAGACCAAACCCCGAGCCTCCGGCCTCCGCCCTGCCAGCGTCGCCCTGGCGCCTCCGTACGACGCCGCCCCATCGGCCCTGGTCAGCCCCTACCTCCAGATCCGTCGCCGCTTTGAGCCCCTCTCCTCCTCGTCCCTTTCTCTTCAGTAACGAAATTTTATTAGGGATTCGTTAATTTGGGGATCAAAGGCCCCTTATGCTGATTAGTAACATATATATATATATATATTATGTATTAATATATAATAGTTAATATAATAGTTTATATTTTATATATAAGTTTATATATAGTATATAATAGTGGTAATAATGAATGTTATTTATTGTTATTTTTATTATTATTATTAAAAGTATTATTTGTAATATTGTTACTTGTATTATTAATATTATTGATAACTTTTTATTTAGGTGGATGGTATTAATGCATTAATACAATTCGATTTTTATGGGATCGAAATTGTGTCGGTTGCTTCTCATGAGCTTGGGCTCATTGATTTTTATTAAACTATTTTGGGTTCATAAAAATACAAGATTTTGGGCTAAAATGTATAATTATGTTATATATAGATAAATAGTGTAATTTAATTAGAATTTTAATTAGTATTCTGGTTAATAATTTTAGTTGAAGATTTAGTTTATGTTTTAGTAAAAAAATAATTTTAGCTGCTAGTATTTTATAAATACTTGATTAATTAACAATCACTTTTACTATTGGTTTTGACTATATAAGTATATTTACTGTATTCTAGATATTTTCAAGATAGTTTTTACCTAAGAATCCTACTTGACAAGTTGGAGTTTTAACTTAGAATATTATCTATATTTTCAATATACATATATCTAAATATATTAGGATTTATAAAATAAATATCAATAATAATAGTTTCTAATATTATATAATGATTTTCTAAATAGAATATCTGTAATTAGTTATACCTTTTTTTTCTAAAAATTATAAATCGTGACTATGATAGTTATTTTCTATTTCTTGATTTGATTATCGTACCAAACCCTGATTTTAGACTTTTATATACCAAACTAGGCTTTTTGGACTATTCTGGACTCATTGGGACTGCATGTGTCGTCGTTTGGGACCCTCTGTGGAGCATAGCATTGTACCTACCTCGTGTCAATACGTTCGTGTCGCGCACGTCGACTCCAACCAAATCAGACGAGTACATTCTCTGACCGTTTCATACTTGATAGGATTTATATTTACGCTCTAGATTACTTTACTTGATGTTGTCACATTGTTAACACGGATTGGTACTATATGGATCCCTTCATAAGATGTTATCCCCCTCGGGAGCATCGGTTACATCATGTCATGTGCGTTTCACTTTCATCATGTATTCATGTGCTTTCATTATTTATGTGTACTCTTGTGATTCATGTACTCTCATGTTCACGGAGCCCCCATATTTATATTCATGTACATCCATTTATGGGTCCCATGTGATATCATGTGCAATAACATAATCTGTCTGGATCCTTGTGTATATTTTGGGGTACGGGAGAGTATAAATGGTCATGTGAACAATTTCCAAAGTAGTGTAGTCATGTGCAAACTCTCATATTTTTTATCAAACCGTTCACATGTCTAGCTTGTACTCTAAATCACTAGTTTACTGTAGCTCTTTACTTATAGTAGATATTTTATTACATTCTTCTCTTTTACTCATGTATATTCTCAGCATTTCATGTATCTTACTCTATTGCATATTTATATATCCTGGCATATTATGAACTGCGTGAGATGTACTGTGCTCGCTCCTGTCCTGACTGAACCTGTTGATAAATTTTATAGATAGCTTGGAGGTTACCTGCTAGCCTAGAGGAGACACAGTAGAGGTTGGAGTAGATAGCTAGAGTTTTTTATTTTATTTTCAGTTGTCTTGAGTTGTATTTACTTTATGGATTACTGTATTTGAGATTTGAGAGGTTTTTCCGAATTTGTGATATCTTAGACACTTAGACTTCTATCTGCTGTATCTCTTTGTGGATTTCAGCTTTATCTATCTTTTTATTGTATTCTACCTTAGATGTGATTGAGACTGTATTTGCTATGTCACCTCTGTAATGCCTGTTGTCCGTATTACGTATTTTTGGAATACGTGTACGTATTTTATTCTGTATTGCATGATTTCTTGTTTAGCTTGCATCTTGGCTTGGTTATTTCTTGGCTTGGTTTGGTTTTCTTTGGTCTATCATGAACCATGGATGAACCCCCTACCTACTACCACCTTTGATATTTATTGCCATTTTTTCTTTCTCTCTCTTCATTACTCATCTTCTTCTTCCTCATTTACTTCTCACCTACCAGAGAGAGAAGAGAGAGGTCTAGGCAAGTGCAACTTGCTTCATGGAGGAACTCTAATTTTATTGCTTCATTCTCTTCCTTGCAGCATTTTAACATACTTTAGAACTTGGCATTTTCACTTTCCATGGCTAGATTCTTGTAGATCTATATTTACTTTATTTTCGGATTTTTGGGTTTTGATCTACTTAATCTTGTTATTTCCTAGTTTTGATGGTTCCATGTTGTAGAGAATCTCGTTCTACCCTATTTTGACTTATGGAAGTTCGGATTTGGGCTCCGGATGATAGAGTTATGCAGCTTGGAAGCCATGGCTTATGGTGTACTTCTCCTCGGAAATTTGGAGAAGAAGCACAGTTCCGAGCCGCATGATAGCACTTGACCGCATGAATATTCATGCGGCAAGTCAGCTTCGAAACCGCATGCGCTATCAACTGGACTTGACCGCATGACAAGTTCATGCGGCAAGTATTTAGTTCGGCCGCATGGGGCCCTTCTTCCCGAACCGCATATGCACCCTTGCTTCCAGCCGCATAGGCATTGCTCCCCGCTGCCGCATGGGACTTCACCCATTCCGAGCCGCATGAACTCCAATACTCGCGAGCCGCATAGACCGCAGTCTCCCGCTGCCGCATGAGGACCCGAGTCCTCTCAGCCGCATGACTGACTGATCCCGAGCCGCATAGATCCTGATTCCCTTCAGCCGTATGAGACCCCTCTATTCCTGACCGCATAAGCTCCTGCAGCCGCATGCGCCGCACGCCCGCACTGCCTTGAGATCGACCTTTCCGAGCCGTATGAACTCGGATTTCGGGCCGCATGAACCCATATCCATTCAGCCGCATGGGCTGTTCTCTTCCAGCCGCATGTGATCATTCCTGGCCGCATAGGCCTTAGCCGCATGGCTCTTCTATAGCCCTGAATATTGATATTTTATTAGATATTTTACGTCCATTTTATATCCTTACGCCTTTTGTCATGAACTTGATAATCATGGATTTGTTTGGAAATGATACCTGAGCATGACACGATAGTGATCCGTAGTGGTGCACTCTTGACAAGAAAAACTGACATGACCTGATAGTGGCCCGTCGTGGTGCACTCCTGACAAGAACACTTGACATGATAAACCTGACATGATATATCTGTTAAGCTGTTGCGACGGCTACCTGACATGACATTACCTGTATAATAATATGGACCCCGTGGGCGATTGTGCTTGTACAAATAAACCAGTCCTGTCTTGCATCATGTCTAGGAAGGGAGCTCCTGAGTACCACGGTCAGGAGTACCTATTGAAATGGACTAAGGTTAATAACTAGATTAATACATTAGTCATGAAGAGATTTCCCAGCTACAGGCAATCCCGTTACCTGGGCACGCCTGGGATCTGTAGCCTGCCGTCGAATAGGGCTCATTTCCAGCACACTGTCATGTGTTGCACCTTTCAAGCTACTTAAGGGTACATGCGTTTCCTGGACGGTGTACCCACCTGAATTCAACCCCTAATTTTGACCTGGGTAACCTGGATGGACTGCAGGGCTTGTGGCTGTGGAAGATTCTCACTGCATCTTGTTAGTAATTAGGCTTGTGACAACCCTAATTAGTTAAAGTATCAAGCCATAGTTCTTGCTTGGCCGTGAAGTGATTGGATGGAGTCTAACCTGTCTAGCCTTGTCCTGATCATGTTCCAGACTACTGCATGACCAGAATGCTTGTATTTATTTTACCGATAAATGGTGAGAATTCCAAGTTCTGTTCAGACGAAGGGTTACAACCCCGGTCCTTGTTTGGTTTACGGGTTGTAACCTGGTTATCTGAATAGTTCCATGGTTATCTCGTTGTATATCATTCCGATGTATTTTCTTTATTTCCAGTTCTTACTTTTATTTATATCTTGTGCTGATTGCTGGTTTTAGTTCCTAAGTGAAGCTTTCTTTGTAGCGCTTGCTCTTTCTGGGGTCTGACCCAGCTGGTTTTGTATGGCCAGATTTCGGAGCAGCTCCAGAGGATCTACCGACCTTCCAGCCAGATGGTGTCCACTAGACGGAACCCTGGCAACGAGTGGGTTTATTTTTGATCTTCCACTTTATTATAAAAATATTCTTTTGAGGCGTTTAGCCGACGAGCACCTGTTTAGCTCGATTGCACTTTACTTACTGTCTGCCTACGGGCTATAACATGATTGACAGATCCTAGGGTTGATCATGTATGACTAAACTCTTGCTAGTCCTCATATTTTGTAACGACTAGCTTCATGATCAGCTGAATATGTAATATTTGGGACGCCTTATTATTGTATATTTAATGATCATACATCTTGTAACTTTTACTTACTTGCTTGTGATTGAGACTATAGGCTTGTTCATGACCTTAAGAGACTGCTGGCTTGTAGATAAACCCTCATGTATCTAGACAGCCGTGACCGTATAGCGAGATGGAATCCATTTCAATATACGTAGCTGGCTATGTCTGCCCCGCTCTCCAGTATTCTGGTTCTGGGGCGTGACATGGTTTAAGTGGTGGCCTATACAGGTCTTGTAAATCAAGATATATGAGGATTTACCGAATAGATGTCTCAATCAGTATTCGTCCTTGATCTCTGCTCGTATCTTCTGAATCCCTGGATTCTTGTCCTGATCATATGCTTGTATCGTTGATCTGTTCTGGTCCTTCCTTATTGTTTCCTATGTCGTCTTCTTCAGCGGCATTGTTCGTGGTCCTGCCGACCAGCAAGGCGGAGCACCTCCCGCGGACCAGCAGCAGCCCGGAGATCAAGTCCAGCACTCCGGAGTAGCCTCCAGGGTCGAGCCTATTGGAGAAGAGCCCCCAGTTCAGCCTGTAGAACCTGATGACGGCACATTAGTAGGACTCGTCAGGACCTTGATAGCTTCTCAAGATCATCGTGGAGATGCCTTGCAACAAGCAGTGGCGGATGCTTTGACCAGAGGCGGTCATCCAGGGAACAGCGCGGCCAACAGCTTCAAGCGCTTGAACCCTCCCTTCTTTGATGGTAGTGAAGATGCTATCGCAGCAGATGCTTGGCTTCAGGATACTGAAGTGATTCTCAACGCAGCCAGGACTCCAGAGAACGAGAAGGTAGCCGTGGTGCACCTGCAGTTGTTAGATCTTGCTCGTAGCTGGTGGGCGGCGTAGGCCGTTGGGTTAGCAGCACCCATTCCATGGGCAGTATTCAGAGAGAGATTCCAGACCAAGTATTTCGATGCCGTGGCTCGATATGATCTGCAGACCAGGTTCACCAATCTGAAGCAAGGAAGCAGGACGGTCGATGGATATACGGCCGAGTTTTCGAGACTTAGTCGGTTTGCTCCTACCTTGGTGGCAACCGAGTATAATAGAGCCCAGCGATTCCAGCAGGGACTTCACCTGGAGATTTTGTTGGCAGTTGAACAGTTTGAGCATCAGACTTTTGATGCAGTCTTGAGAGCAGCCCGGAGGCATGAGTATACCTCCCAGAGGATTGTGGATAGGACCGGAGGTCGGAAGAGATCTCACGGCCAGATGAATCAGTCTTCTGCACCAGCCCCGGCAGCCAAGGCCTTGACTATTGGAGCTCCGAGACGAGCGACCTCAGTAACGTCGGTTCAGCATTCCACCCCGACGTACCCTCAGCAGCAGCAGAAGCAGAAGCAGTCTTCCGTAGTGGGATGTTCTCATTGTGCGAAGCCAGGCCATGTAGTGGCAGAGTGTCGTAGGACACAGGAATTGTGTCTGGTTTGTGGAGCACCAGACCATAGGATTGGATCCTGCCCGAACAGGGGTGGTTCATCATCGTCCAACCTTTCTAGCTCTTCGGTGAGAGGACCAGCACCGGTCCAGCAGCAGCAGCAGCAGCAGTACCCATTGTCGAGGCCCTTGCCGCCTCAGACCCAAGTATTCCAGCAGCAGAATCCCCAGCAGCATGCACAAGCCTAAGCCTTGAGTCAGAGCAGGCAGCGAGGATTCCAGCAGAGGGGACCAGCACCCCGAGGGCACGATCAGGCTATGGTGATGACCGCAGAGGAAGGATTGGCACCAGGTGAGGTAGTGGCAGGTACTATTCTCGTCAACTCATTTCCAGCTTCAGCTTTATTTGATTTTGGTGCATCACATTCTTTTATGTCTGCACGATTCGCGACACGGATAGGATTGGAGCCCGAGTCATTATCAGTAAGGCTCAATATACTTACTGGTAACGGACTTGTGGGAGTAGATAAAGTGTTTTCCTCGTGTCAGATCATAGTTAGCGGTAGAGAATTCCCTGCTAGATTGATAGAGTTCCCGATGGCCGATTATGATGTGGCCCTAGGGATGGATTGGTTGAGGAACCAGTATGCTAGAATAGACTGCCATATTGGTAGGGTTGTTTTTAGCATTCCAGGCGAGCTAAAGTTTTCCTTTTCCAGAGGAGCAGTTGAACCTTCTCCTCCAGTATTGCGGATGGCAGTAGCAGCAGTGCAGTTGCCCAGGATAGTCGAGGAGTTTCCAGATATTTTCCCAGAAGAGCTACCAGGTATGCCTCCAGAGCGGAAGATCGAGTTCACTATAGACTTGATTCCCGGGACAGCTCCAGTATCAGAGAGAGTCTACATGATGGCGCCTTCAGAATTGGAAATCTTGTACAAGATGATTGAAGAACTCAGAACCAAGGGATTCATTCGTGCTAGTGGATCGCCTTGGGGAGCCCCGATGCTTCTTGTGAAAAAGAAGGATGGTACGTCCAGGTTATGTGTTGATTATCGTACCTTGAACTCAGTGACAATCAAGAACAGATACCCTCTTCCGAGGATAGATGACTTATTTGATCAACTCAAGGGGGCTTCAGTATTCTCGAAGATTGATTTGCGCTCAGGTTATCATCAGATCAGAGTCGGAGAGCAGGACATTCCGAAGACAGCTTTTAGATCGAGATATGGGCATTGAGAGTTCCTTGTTATGCCTTTTGGAGCAACCAATGCGCCGGCAGTATTCATGGACCTCATGAATCGCATCTTCATGCCTTACTTGGATCAGTTTGTGATTGTGTTCTTGGATGACATCCTGGTCTACAGCAAGAGTGATGCGGAGCATGAGCAGCATCTCCGTGTGGTTCTTCAGATTCTCAGGGAGCACCAGTTATATGCCAAGTTCAGTAAATACGAGTTCTGGCTTGATCGTATTTCGTACTTGGGTCATATCATCACCAGAGGAGGAGTAGAAGTCGATCCCCAGAAGATTGTGGCTATTGAGTTGTGGCCGGTGCCCAGCACAGTTGCAGAAGTTCGCAGTTTCTTTGGATTGGTCGGCTATTACCGGCGGTTTGTATCAGATTTTGCTCGAATATCAGCGCCGTTGACCCAGTTGACTCGCAAGGATGCGCAGTTTGCTTGGACAGCAGAGTGTCAGAGTTCTTTTGAGCAGTTGAAGCGAGGCCTGATAACAGCTCCTATTCTCATGCTTCCAGATGGGACCGGAGGATTCTCAGTGTACTATGATGCTTCAGGCAGAGGTTTAGGATGTGTTCTGATGCAGCATGGGAAGGTAATAGCTTATCATCACGACAACTTCGTGATCATGAGAGGAATTACCCAACCCATGACTTGGAGCTGGCAGCAGTGGTATTTGTACTTAAGTTGTGGAGGCACTACTTGTATGGGGACATGGTGGAGATTTTCACCGATCACAAGAGCCTGAAGTTTGTTTTCACCCAGAAGGATCTTAACATGCGTCAGAGAAGATGGCTGGAGCTTCTTGTAGATTATGATGTCAACCTGCAGTATCATCCTAGGAAGGCCAACGTCGTAGCAGATGCATTGAGCAGGAGAGCAGGAGTTTATTTCCTAACAGCGCAACCAGAGCTGTTAGCAGATCTTCAGAAGATGGGTATTGAAGTTGTTCTCCCTTCCAGTGTGGCATTGATGGCCAGTATGCAGGTTCAGTCCACTATAGTCGAGAGGATCCGAATGGCGCAGTCAGCAGATTCCAAGCTTCAGCGACTCAGAGCAGAGTGTGAGGCAGGACGAAGACCAGAGTTGTGCATTCATGAGGATGGTACACTTCGACATGGTAAGCGTCTTTGTGTGCCCAGCAGAGATATCAGACAGGAGATCATGTCAGAAGCGCACAGTTCTCAGTATTCCATCCATCCCGATAGTACGAAGATGTACCGTGATATCCGTCAGCACTTCTGGTGGAATGGCATGAAGCGGGAGATAGCTCGGTTTGTCTCTCGGTGTTTGGTTTGCCAACAAGTCAAGGCCGAACATCAGAGACCAGCAGAACTTCTTCAGCCCTTGCCGATTCTAGAATGGAAGTGGGAGCATGTGACCATGGATTTCGTAACTGGATTACCTAGATCTCCAGCTGGTAGAGATGCTATCTGGGTTATAGTTGATCGGCTCATAAAAGTGGCTCACTTTCTCCGGTTCAGAGTTGGTCAGTCGACGGCTCAGTTAGCAGAGATATATCTCCGGTAGATTGTCAGATTGCACGGAGTGCCAGTCAGTATCACCTCAGACCGAGATTCAAGATTTACGTCACACTTTTGGCGTAGCCTGCAGGAGAGTTTGGGAACTCGTCTCCAGTTCAGTTCAGCGTATCATCCGCAGACAGATGGTCAGTCGGAGCGTACGATCCAGACTCTTGAAGACATGTTGCGGTCTTGCACACTTGACTTCGGTGGTTCATGGGAAGATCACTTGCACCTGGTGGAATTTTCGTACAACAACAGTTTCCAGGCCAGTATCCAGATGGCACCGTTCGAGGCACCATATGGTAGAAAGTGCAGATCCCCGCTAGCCTGGGATAATGTTTGAGAGAGACAGATGCTTGGTCCAGAAATGATCGCTCAGACAGTTGAAGTGGTTAGAAGGGTCAGAGATCATCTTCGAGTTGCCCAAGATCGCCAGCGCCATTGGGCCGATTCTCATCGATGCCCTCTCGAGTTTTCGGTCGGTGACCATGTATTCTTGAGGATTTCGCCTAACCGTGGCGTCATTCGTTTCGGCGTGCGGGGAAAGCTTAGTCCTAGGTATATAGGGCCATTTGACATTCTGGAGCGAGTAGGAGATGTGTCCTATCGTCTCGCTCTTCCGCCGTCGCTAAGCGAGGTGCATGACGTGTTCCATGTATCCCAATTACGACGGTATATCCCGGACCCGAGCCACATCCTAGATCATTCAGAATTGGTTGTTGGTACCAACCTTTCGTATGAGGAGAGGCCTGTGTCTATATTGGATCGGAGAGAGAAGATCCTCAAGAACAAGACTATCAAGTTAGTCCGGGTTGTTTGGGGTCATCACTCTTTGGGGGAGTCAACATGGGAGTGTGAGGATGATATCCGATCGCGATATCCTGACTTGTTTGACTCATGAGGTATAATGTCTTTCTTATGCCTCATGCCTTCGATTCCTTGCTTGCATGATTGATTGATTGTCTAGTATAGCTTGCTTGTTATTAGTATAGCTTGTCATTGCTCCTCTAGCCTCTTGATTAAATTCCGAGGACGGAATTCTTTTAAGGTGGGTAGAGTTGTAATGTATGTTGTCCGTATTACGTATTTTTGGAATACGTGTACGTATTTTATTCTGTATTGCATGATTTTTTGTTTAGCTTGCATCTTGGCTTGGTTATTTCTTGGCTTGGTTCGGTTTTCTTTGGTCTATCATGAACCATGGATGAACCCCCTACCTACTACCACCTTTGATATTTATTGCCATTTCTTCTTTCTCTCTCTTCATTACTCATCTTCTTCTTCCTCATTTACTTCTCACCTACCAGAGAGAGAAGAGAGAGGTCTAGGCAAGTGCAACTTGCTTCATGGAGGAACTCCAATTTTATTGCTTTATTCTCTTCTTTACAGCATTTTAACATACTTTAGAACTTGGCATTTTCACTTTCCATGGCTAGATTCTTGTAGATCTATATTTACTTTATTTTTGGATTTTTAGGTTTTGATCTACTTAATCTTGTTATTTCCTAGTTTTGATGGTTCCATGTTGTAGAGAATCTCGTTCTACCCCATTTTGACCTATGGAAGTTCGGATTTGGGCTCCGGATGATAGAGTTATGCAGCTTGGAAGCCATGGCTTATGGTGTACTTCTTCTCGGAAATTTGGAGAAGAAGCACAGTTCTGAAACGCATGATAGCACTTGACCGCATGAATATTCATGCGGCAAGTCAGCTTCGAAATCGCATGCACTATCAACTGGACTTGACCGCATGACAAGTTCATGCGGCAAGTATTTAGTTCGGCCGCATGGGGCCCTTCTTTCCGAACCGCATATGCACCCTTGCTCCCAGCCGCATAGGCATTGCTCTCCGCTGCCGCATGGGACTTTGCCCATCCCGAGCCGTATGAACTCCAATACTCGCGAGCCGCATAGACCGCAGTCTACCGCTGCCGCATGAGGACCCGAGTCCTCTCAGCCGCATGAATGACTGATCCCGAGCTGCATAGATCCTGATTCCCTTCAGCCGCATAAGACCCCTCCATTCCTGACCGCATAAGCTCCTGCAGTCGCATGTGTCGCACGCCCGCACTGCCTTGAGATCGACCTTTTCGAGCCGTATGAACTCGGATTTTGGGCCGCTTGAACCCATATCCATTCAGCCGCATGGGCTGTTCTCTTCCAGCCGCATGTGATCATTCCTGGCCGCATAGGCCTTAGCCGTATGGCTCTTTTATAGCCCTGAATATTGATATTTTATTAGATATTTTACGTCCATTTTATATCCTTACACCTTTTGTCATGAACTTGATAATCATGGATTTGTTTAGAAATAATACCTGAGCATGACACGATAGTGACCCGTAGTGGTGCACTCTTGACAAGAAAACCTGACATGACCTGATAGTGGCCCGTCGTGGCACACTCCTGACAAGAACACTTGACATGATAAACCTGACAAGATATATCTGTTAAGCTGTTGCGACGGCTACCTGACATGACATGACCTGTATAATAACATGGACCCCGTGGGCGATTGTGCTTGTACAAATAAACCAGTCCTATCTTGCATCATGTCTAGGGAGGAAGCTCCTGAGTACCACGGTCAGGAGTACCTATTGAAATGGACTAAGGTTAATAACTAGATTAACACATTAGTCATGAAAAGATTTCCCAGCTACAGGCAATCCCGTTACCTGGGCGTGCCTGGGATCTGTAGCCTGCCGTCGAGTAGGGCTCATTTCCAGCACACTGTCATGTGTTGCTCCTTTCAAGCTACTTAAGGGTACATGCGTTTCCTGGACGGTGTACCCACCTGAATTCAACCCCTAATTTTGACCTGGGTAACCTGGATGGACTGCAGGGCTTGTGGCTGTGGAAGATTCTCACTGCATCTTGTTAGTAATTAGGCTTGTGACAACCCTAGTTAGTTAAAGTATCAAGCCGTAGTTCTTGCTTGGCCGTGAAGTGATTGGATGGAGTCTAACATGTCTAGCCTTGTCCTGATCCTGTTCCAGACTACTGCATGACCAGAATGCTTGTATTTATTTTACCGATAAATGGTGAGAATTCCAAGTTCTGTTCAGACGAAGGGTTACAACCCCGGTCCTTGTTTGGTTTACGGGTTGTAACCTGGTTATCTGAATAGTTCCATGGTTATCTCGTCGTATATCATCCCGATGTATTTTCTTTATTTCCAGTACTTTTATTTATATCTTGTGCTGATTGCTAGTTTTAGTTCCTAAGTGAAGCTTCCTTTGTGGCGCTTGCTCTTTCTGGGGTCTGACCCAGCTAGTTTTGTATGGCCAGATTTCGGAGCAGCTCCAGAGGATCTACCGACCTTCCAGCCAGATGGTGGCCACTAGATGGAACCCTGGCAACGAGTGGGTTTATTTTTGATCTCCCACTTTATTGTAAAAATATTCTTTTGAGGCGTTTAGCCGACGAGCACCTGTTTAGCTCGATTGCACTTTACTTACTGTCTGCCTACGGGCTGTAACATGATTGACAGATCCTAGGGTTGATCATGTATGACTAAACTCTTGCTAGTCCTCACATTTTGTAACGACTAGCTTCATGATCAGCTGAATATGTAATATTTGGGACGCCTTATTATTGTATATTTAATGATCATACATCTTGTAACTTTTACTTACTTGCTTGTGATTGAGACTATAGGCTTGTTCATGACCTTAAGAGACTGCTGGCTTGTAGATAAACCCTCATGTATCTAGACAGCCGTGACCGTATAGCTAGATGGAATCCATTTCAATATACGTAGCTGGCTATGTCTGCCCCCGCTCTCCAGTATTCTGGTTCTGGGGCATGACAACCTCCATTCAGAGTGTATATACTGTACATGTACCTTATATATTGTTAGATGATTGACCTATGACAGCGTTCTACCGTCGACGCTGCGGCGTAGGCGGGACCTACCCACTTTTCGTGCCCTTACTCTAGGGTGCGGATCGTAACACGTTTTTAGTGGTGGCCCATGCAGGTCGAGTTTGTGTAGTGGTATTCGAACTAGAGTATCACTACAGCCTGCAGTAGGATTAGGATATATTTTTGAAGGTACTCAATCACTGTTAGGATTCCTTGAGATATTCCTGGGATGACCCTTGAGAATCTCATTATAAAATATCTCAAAATTTGATTTTAACAGTTTATATTTACCTCTCTTGGTTTGTTAATAAATTTGATTTTTGGTATCCATTGTTGATTTAAAAAAAAAATTTCAAGATAAAATTATATGGGCTAGGTCATCTCAGTTATGGAATCTAGTCTTCTACAGTCACATTAGCCAGCATGGTGAGGACATATAGTCTGATTTTGGATATATTTCTCGGGTGTGGGAATTTAAGATTTTTGCAGCCAAGCTAGCGGTATCGTAAAATTTTTAAATACCATGATTCTAGAGGTATGTGCCTTAATCGAGGACTCTGTGATTATCGTAGCCTTGCTTACAAGTATGACGAGGATTTAGAGTACCATGATTTTGGATAGACGTATATGATTATCAGATTGTACCTTAAATGCTTTTGAACATGTTTTCTCTACTTTTGTTCAGTCTTTCAGAAAAAGAATTATTGTTTGGTTTTTGTTTTGCTTCTCATTATTTAACTTAGGAGTAGGAGTAGGAGTAGCTTTAGCTGTTATTATAAACCATTGTGTAACTTCTTACTATGAATTTCTTCATTATACAATGAATCGATGATTTTTGCTAAACCTTATCTTGGATTTGATATTATAGTTCTGGTTTCAAAATGGTTCCTTCTTTTAAACAGATAAGCAGAACATATTCTATTATCATTCTCTTCCTGCCAATATTTTATTTCCATCATTCTTTGTCTTATATAACTGTCTTGATTACATCAATTCTCTGTCTCGTATCTAGTTCTGTCAGCTATACTTTGAAACCCTTGAATCTTCATATCATTTTACCTGAGAAATGTTGAGGAAGTGACGTAAATCATCTAGTTCAAAAATGACGTAATTGGTTACAATATGATGATTTTGTAGGAATCAAAATGTTGGATGTCAAATATGAAAAAATTGAGATGTAGATGTGGTAAAGGTTTAGAATGGAATCGAGAGATAAATGTTATCAATTTAGAAACAATCACAAAAAATTTGGTTATGAATAATTCATGGATGTATTTCAAAAACTAATGAGGATATTCAAGGTCAACCTAGTTTTGAGAACTTAGAAAATCTTGGTTATTGATTCTTGGGAACTTTTACTCTAAGGCTATGTAGAAATTTAGTAATAGAAAAGAGAATTTAATTGTATTCAATGATTATACGAAATTGAACTAGATATTGTAAGAGGGTGACTAGAAACAGAGAGAACACATGGATTTTAAGTTATAGGAATTATTTTTAGATGATTGGGGGAAAATTATAGAATTCAAAAAGGATAATATTTGAAGGTGAACGTTGAAGAAAATATGAAGGTTGATTTATAAATAAGAATAAATTTTGTATGACATAGTGGTATTAGAGTTGAGTAAATATGAGACTTGATTAAAACAAGTTCAAGGACTTCATAAACTGGATTTAGAGGTTTCGGATCTAATTTAGGACTAGGTGAATTTTTTTTTAGAAATTTGATTAAATGAATAAGTGTTGATACCTAAATAAGAGGGGTATGCTTCATGGGAAATATTTTAAAAATTTGGAATTTTGTCTATGGTAATCATGGTAAAGGCTTAGATGACTGAAGGTTATAAAATCTTGGTGGTAGGCATATAAAGGTTTAATTTTCATATCAAAACTTATGAGAGGAAGATGCGATTGGCAAATTATGACCAGATAAACTTAATAAAATCAGAACCAGATGATTAACTTGACTTTCCTATAAAATCTTGTCTCTTGTTTTCCTATCAATAGGAGGAATTTGACTTATTCCATATATTTGAATCACCCTTTAAAGGTTTTCAATATCATTGAATCCTAGCTCCCTTAACCATGACCAATCGACTTTGATCATCTTTTCTTATCATATTAATATCTTGGGTTGTACTCAATTGAATTAAATTTAATTGTGACCTGAATCTCCATCCTTGTATGCTCGTGCTCAGACTTCGATGACCTTGTCCTCCATATTGCCCAAATCTTGATTTTCCAGAATTGATCAACTTAGATCGTATCGAGACTCAATATTCTTAATATATACATATTGTGATTGAATTTCAATGCTATTGACATTCGTTCTTTGAACTTTTGATTTTCTTTGAATAGTACCCCTTATCGTACCAATAGTCTTGACCCTTGACCGTACTCAATTTATTTGAATTCCATCGTGACCTGGATCTCTATCATATGTTGCTCGTGCTCAAAAATCTCGATTTCATTCTTTTCGAACCTAAATTCAAATATTGATTAGCCATATTCTTCATCGTGTCAATATTTTAATCGTAATCAAACTTCGATACCAATATCACTCGTGCATAAAACTCTGATTTATTCTTGAAATGACTAAATTCTGTTCCAATCGCGATTAAGCTTCATACTATTCTTGATCATATCGGAAATTGATGTTAGGTTATGCCTACGCTACTACCATACTCTTCATCATATCTAAATACTATTTAACCAAGGTTAGACTGACTTTATCTTCGATCGTGTCGAACTAACGATTATGATCATGTTCGGATTTTAACACTGGTACCCAAATTCTTTTCTGACCATGATTTACTTTCTGATTATATCTGAACTCCTTGTTATTATTCATACCTAGATGACCTGGCATGACTAGACGACTATGAATCCCATGGTCGTGATTCTAACGATCATGACTATACGTACCAATTTTGCCTCTGGATCGTGCTGGAAATTTTGTCCTTGATCACGACTACCCGATTTGATTATGAACTTGTCATAAAATTGAGTGATCATATCAGAAATAATTTTTTTCCATTGTGCCTAAAACAACCTTGATACCCGGTCACAACTATATGATTGATTAGTCGTGCCGGAATCTAGACTTTGGTTATGTCTGAACCAATTTCTGCTCCTGCCATAAATTCGATTCTATAGATACTGTGCTTAGGGTTCCATTCCTAAAGTATACCCAAGTTTTGGTTTTGTAGTCAAATCTTGAATCGTGCCAAAACCTAGATCATTTGTAAATTTTAAATCACGTTCGAACTCAGATCATATATCATGACCTAATTAATTATGCTCATTAGACTTTCGATCATGACAAAATAACTAGTCGTGCCTAAGTCAATTTGAAGTTTATTTTCTTGATCGTGCCAAGTCATCGTTCTTTAATCGTGTCTAAGATATTACCTAACTTCCTATCGTATTTTGATTCCCCTTTCAACCTTTAAATTTTGAAGATGAAATTTCTTTAAGGAGGGTAGATTTGTAACCTCAGTTAACCAATTTCTTGAATTTTTTTTAATTTTTTTGTATTTTTTAAAACTCTGAATTTTTTGAATCTCGAAAAACGTGCAAATTCTAAATTTTGAGAAAACACTTTCGACCGTAATTGCTATCGGTCCTTGTTGGTTTTGGTTTATTATTTTATGCGATTTTATCCTATTGGAATTTTTCTGTCCATTTCTTAAAATCAATAAGTTTTAAATATTATTCTATATGGAGAAACGTTTATTAAATTTTAAAATTTCAGAATATATTTATTTACTAAATAAATGGTTGTTAAATATATATATAAATAAGTAGTGAATAAATTAGTATTATTTTAGTAATTAGAAAATCTTTGCTAAATTGTAATTAGTCCATTTGTTAAATTAGTGGTAACTAGTAATTAATTTATTAAATTATAGCTAATATTTATTTAGTACTAATAAATCAACAGATGGATAATGTTAGGATTAGCAGTTAGTGGTTAGTATGTTAGTTGTC
The DNA here is from genome assembly GCA_029216955.1 of Iris pallida. Lineage (NCBI taxonomy): Eukaryota > Viridiplantae > Streptophyta > Magnoliopsida > Asparagales > Iridaceae > Iris > Iris pallida. Next base: position 3,577,868 of record JANAVB010027400.1, read on the forward strand.
CACTAAATTTCCTAATTTCCTATTACATATATATTTTTAGGGTTTTCTCCCACTCCCTTATAAATAGACACATCCCTAAAACCAACACACACACAAATCCCCAAAACCTAAAAAGTTCCTACACTCAGCACATAGCCGCCACCCCCATCTTTCTCTGTCCCGATCCATCCGACCTCATCCCAGTATTTCTCGACCACCACTCATGGCCAACATGGCCAACACCCACCGCGGCCACCTCATGGCTTCATCCCCGACTACCTTGGACAACCATCACCAGCCAACTCCGGAGCCTGTAACACACCCTCATTCTCCGACATCCGACCATCGACACTCCGGCAACCCCCATATTGCCTAGCCACCGCCACACTGTGACCGGCCATCCCTTCGGCCACACTGGTGCCAACCCGACCACCGCCGATGTCATCATCAAACTTCCACTACTGCCAAAATTGCCATCGCCACCCCCATCTGGCCCGGCTACGGCCACGGCAACCGCCACCATTCACAGAAAGAAAGTGAGAGGGGGGGAGGATATTACCTGTTCTTCCCGCCGTCCCCGGCCAGATCCGGCGAGCAGACCGCGTCACCCTCCCAGGTGTCTTGCCGCCGGAGTTCCCCCGTGCCGAGACCTCAGCGCCATCGCCGCCGGTAGACTCGCCGACAGCGCCCAACTTTGACCGCCGCCGTTCCGTCTTGGCAAGATCCAGCGAGCCGCACCCTGGCGCCTTGCTCCGTCGCGTGCCTCACTGCAGCTCGCCGCCGACCATCTCATGCCGGCGCTGCTCCGCGCCTGAGTGAGTCGTTCTCCGCCGGCGAGACCCAAACCCCGAGCCTCCGGCCTCCGCCCTACTAGCACTGCCATGGCGCCTCCATGCGATGCCGCCCCATCGGCCCTGGTCAGCCCCGACCTCCAGATCTGTCGTCGCTGTGAGCCCCTCTCCTCCTCGTTCCCTTTCTCTTCAGTAAAGAAATTTTATTAGGGATTCGTTAATTTGGGGATCAGAGGCCCCCTTATGCTGATTAGTAATATATATATATTATGTATTAATATATAATAGTTAATATAATTGTTAATATAATAGTTTATATATTAGTTTATATATAGTATATAATAGTGGTAATAATGAATGGTATTTATTGTTATTTTTATTATTATTATTAATAAAAATATTATTTGTAATATTGTTACTTGATAACTTTTTATTTAGGTGGATGGTATTAATGCATTAATACAATTTGATTTTTATGGGATCTAAATTGTGTTGGTTGCTTCTCATGAGCTTGGGCTCATTGATTTTTATTAAACTATTTTGGGTTCATAAAAATACAAGATTTTGGGATAAAATGTATAATTATGTTATCTATAGATAAATAGTGTAATTTAATTAGAATTTCAATTAGTATTCTGGTTAATAATTTTAGTTGAAGATTTAGTTTATGTTTTAGCAAAACAATAATTTTAGCTACTAGTATTTTATAAATACTTAATTAATTAACAATCATTTTTACTATTGGTTTTGACTATATAAGTATATTTACGATGTTCTAGATATTTTCAAGATAGTTTTTACCTAAGAATCCTACTTGACAAGTTGGAGTTTTAACTTAGAATATTATCTATATTTTCAATATACATATATCTAAATATATTATGATTTATAAAATAAATATCAATAATAATAGTTTCTAATATTATATAATGATTTTCTAAATAGAATATCTGTAATTAGTTATACCTTTTTAAAAAAAATCATAAATCGTGACTATGATAGCAATTTTCTATTTCTTGATTTGATTATCGTTCCAAATCGTGATTTTAGACTTTTATATACCAAACTAGGCTTTTTGGACTATTCTGGACTCATTGGGACTGCCTGTGTCGTCGTTTGGGTCCCTCTGTATAGCATAGCATTGTACCTACCTCGCGTCGATACGTTCGTGTCGCGCACGTCGACTTCAACCAAATCAGGCGAGTACATGCTCTGACCGTTTCATACTTAATAGGATTTACATTTACGCTCTAGATTACTTTACTTGATGATGTCACGTTGTTAACATGGATTGGTACTATATGGATCCCTTCATGAGATGTTATCCTCCTCTGGAGCATCGGTTACATCATGTCATATGCATTTCACTTTCATCATGTATTCCTGTGCTTTCACCATTCATGTGCACTCTCGTGATTCATGTACTCTCATGTTCACGGAGCCCCCATGTTTACATTCATGTGCACCCATTTATGTGCTCCCATATGATATTATGTACAATAACATAACCTGTCTGGATCCTTGTGTATTGATTGGGGTACGGGGGAGTATAAATGGTCATATGAACAATTTCCAAAGTAGTGTAGTCATGTGCAAACTCTCATATTTATTATCAAGCCGTTCACATGTCTAGCTTGTACTCTAAATCACTAGTTTACTGTAGCTCTTTACTTATAGTAGATATTTTATTACAATCATCTCTTTTACTCATGTATATTCTCAGCGTTTCATGTATCTTACTCTATTGCATATTTATATATCCTGTCATATTATGAACTGCGTGAGATGTACTGTGCTCGCTCTTGTCCTGACTGGACCAGTTGATAAATTTTACAGATAGCTTGGAGGTTACCTGCTAGCCTAGAGGAGACACAGTAGAGGTTAGAGTAGTTAGCTAGAGTTTATTTTATTTTATTTTCAGTTGTCTTGAGTTGTATTTACTTTATGGATTACTGTATTTGAGATTTGAGAGGTTTTTCCGGATTTTTGATATCTTAGACACTTAGACTTCTATCTGCTGTATCTCTTTGTGGATTTCAGTTTTATCTATCTTTTTATCGTATTCTACCTTAGATGTGATTGAGACTGTATTAGCTATGTCACCTCTATTCAGAGTGTATATACTGTACAGGTACCTTATATATTGTTAGATGATTGACCTAGGACAGCGTTCTACCGCCGACGCTGCGGCGTAGGCTGGACGTACCCACTTCTCGTGCCCTTACTCTAGGGTGCGGGTCGTGACAATATATATATATATATATGTATATATATATATATATATATATATATATAATATATATATATATATATATATATATATATATATATATATATATATATATTCTGTCATTATGTTATTTAATTCTGTCAATTAATTTATGTCATTTAATTTATGTTATTTAAATTATGTCAATATAAATACAGTGCCTATACTGTAATATGTATTTTAAGTTCTGTCATTTAATTTATGTTATTTAAATTATGTCAATATAAATACAGTGCCTATACTGTAATATGTATTTTAAATTCTCTCATTTAATTATGTTATTTAAATTATGTCAATATAATACAGTGCCTATACTGTAATATGTAAATAAAACAGTGCCTATACTGTAATATATATTTTATAAATACAGTGTCTATACTGTAATATGTACGCTCTTAATTTTTGCAAAATTTAATTCATTTAAATTAAATGTATTTAAATTCTGCATTTATTTTACGTACTTTGTGCAAACGACCACTCTAAGTCCAAGCCTAGCATGGGTTGATCGAACTTAGGTGAGCCTACACATATTCGGGGTCTAGTCAAGTCATGTTGGACTTGATTCATGGCTTCGGGTCCCGTATCTGGACTTCAGTTCAAATTTAAATACACGGACAAATACATTAAATAATTATTTATTTCATTTTAGAATCTTTGATTTATGAACTTTGAATTTTCAGACAACTTTTTAATGCTGAATAAATTCTAGAAAAATTACTATAAAATACTATGTTAATTAATATAATTTAATATAATTCTTCCATGATTTAATTTACTGTTTTGACACTGTTTAAAAATAATAAACCAGAACTTATTTTTAATGTACACTTGTATTCTGATTTTTAGTAAATATTTACACTGGATTATAAATTCCAGAAAATTTATATTAAATTACTATACTTAACAAGGATCAATATGGTATATTATTTGACCTATTATAGGGTTGTATTGCTATTTTAATAATTATTGGAACACAGTGTATAGTCTTTTTAATTAATTGATTAATAATGACTTGTGTGTTTTTGTGGGTTTTGGAGTATTTTAGTATCGAGACTCTACCCTACCTTAGTGTAGAGACCTACTTGTTAGTCTAGATGTTGTAACACCTCACTTTGGACACTAGAGCTTCACCTAGCTAGTGTTCTATTAGGAGCCGTGTCACAACACTACTGTAATCTTAATCATAACTTAGAGGCTGAGTTTGTATATCATTTTGACAGGACACCGAACATCTGTATCTTCATATTCTTGTTCTTGCTTTGCTTGAGGTAAGTACCCCTACAAACTTATTTACTGCATATGATAATGAACTGTGAATGAACCATGTTAAAATACTGCTTTATGGAAACTGCAAAGTCATATCATTACATGCTTTATACGGATTCTCGGTATCTTCACATGCTTAGAAGAGCTTTTATATATCTCACATGATGGTTACTGGGACATAGGGGAAACTGATAGTTGAGTACGTGATCATGCCCCTTCTTCCGTACGTATGTACCGAGCAAGGTCGTATTTTATATGCATACCTTATCGTAGGCTATTATTCCGCATTTCTGTAAGGATGTACACCTATGCTTGTATACTTGTACGTATGTATATTTTATTTATATGTGCCATAGTACATTGTACACCTATTGACGATCACGTACATGTTCCAGTTTTAAACTATATATATGCATGTGTCGCCATGACAAATGCATCCTTGCCATGATAGCTGTGATTTTACATGATAGATTGTGCCATGTTAGGATTACAGTCATTTCATCTCTTACCATGTCATGATCAATATTATATGTCTGTAGTACAAGTACTTGCTCTCATCCTGACAGGATAACGTTATAGGTGTACTTTTCGAGGAGGAAATGCTATGTGACACCTACTATGGTACGGCTTTTGAGGACCTGGCCTTAGCTCCAGAAGAGGCCCCAGCGGGGAACCTTGCTTAGATATCTTTTATGTGTTTAGAGACTTAGACTTTGGTTTGAACTTATATTTGGATACTGGACTTTGTCTCCAGTCTCATACATTTGAAGTGTAATAACTTTTAACACTTGTTTACTTTCGTTAATAGAAGCTGTATTGTGATAAAATCTTATTTGGCTTAATGTTAGCACACTTAGTATCATTCATGTATAAACTCTTAGAACAGCTTACTACGGTTTTACCAAGCATAGGCTGGACATGGCTCGGCCTAGCCCAACGATTTGGGTAACGGGTCGTGACATATTTTTAGTGGTGGCCCATGCAGGTCGAGACTAAAGTTGTTTGGTTTCGTTATTGTACCAAGCAAGCCTGCCGTTAGGATCTTAGGACAACTTGATAACACTAAAAAAAACATTTAGAATACCTAGAGGATTACTAGGATTGCAACATAGGGAAAACTTATCACAGCATAGGACCATTAAATATAATTAGTCTCTTATTTGTAATTAAGTGGGTTATAATTTGGACTAAGATAGTACCCTTGGGATGACCCCTGAGGATCTCACTCTAAATCTTACCTCAAAATCTGTTTCTACTTGTTTCCATTTCCTCTTCCTTAATTCGTTGTTGAATTTGATTCCTGATATTCGTTATTGGCTTTGAATTTTCATCAATATAAATTTTATGGATTGAGTTAAGGTGTATTCTGATAACATATTTGGGGATAACAATAAGAAAGGAAAATGTCTACTTTAATTATGGAGTTTAGAATTTATCGCAGCCATATTAGCTGGTATGACAAAAACATGGAGCCTGATTTTGGATATACTTATCCTAGTCATAAATTTAGATTTTCTTGCAGCCATACCAGTTGGCGTGGTGAGAATTCTAGATAACATGATTATAGGGTGTATACTTTAGTTATGACTCCATCGTTATTGCATCTATGCTTACTGGCGTGGCAAAATTCTGGCAACATGATTTTAGAAAGACGTGTATGGTTATCAATCATATCTTAAATCAGTTTACTTCATTGTGACCAAATGAGCAAGAATAAATTCTTATCATTATTTCTTTGTCTTACCATTACTTGCTTGTCTTTCTATTATTCCTTTGTCTTAATTCCCCTGTCCTAATTACATCTCAATTATCTCGTATCTACTTCGGTTAGTTACACTTTGAAATCTTTTGAATATTCGTATTTCTTCACTTGGAAAAGGTCGAAGAGTATCGTGAATCTAGCTCGGAAAGGATGTAAGTTGTTATCATATGGTAATCTTGGTGGAAATATAAATATGGGATATTCAGATAAAATTATGGAAGAAAGCTATGACTGAAATTAGAAACAGAAGAGATCAGTAGTTTCGGCTTAGAAATAATTACACTAGAGAATTATTTTGAGGATGAATTCTTTGGAAAGAACATAAGAATTTCGAATAAGAAGAGCAGTAGAATATATTAATGGTTAGAACATTAATATTTCATAGATGTATTTTAGAACTGACAAGGATATTCAAGGTCAAATATTTTTGAGAACTTGGATGATTATAGGATTAATAATTCTCGAGATATTTCATTTTAAGGTTATGATACCAATTTAGGAATTTAAATAATAGGGAAGAGACTTTAACCACATGTTGTGATGATACGAAATTGAACAACGATTGGTAAGAGAATGACTAGAAACAGGGAGAACACGTTATTGAGTTAAAGGAACCCTTAGATTTTTGTAAGAATTTGAATTTAATGAGGATAATGTTTAAAGGTGTAAGTTGAAAGGATTGTGAACTGATTTTATAATGAAGGATAAAATTTTATATGGCAATAGTGACATTAGACTTGAGCAATACAAGAGTTTCAATTGGAATAACGATTAAGGATTTATGATCCTTGATTCAAGAATTTCGGATCTAGATTAAAGGCAAAACGAAGGAATTTACTTCACGATGAATAAATGGAGAATGAACTGCAAAATTAAGGAGGGTAGAAAATTTTGAGAAGCTCTAACAAGAACATACTTTATGGTTAGTAATACAGTCGAGTCTATAGTATTATGGCAGGGTTCAATCTTCATGACTGAAGGTTACAATTTTTGGCAGTAGTCATATAAGGGTTTGATTTTCATATTTGGACTTGTGAGATAAATGTATGATTGGCAAATGATGATCAGATAAACTTGGTAGTAGCAGAGTGAGATGATTATCTTGACTTCCCTATGAAATCTTGTCTTTTGATTTCTCTATCATAATAGAAGGAATTTGATTTTTCCCTATCCTTAAATCATTTTCTAAATTCCAATATCGCTAATTTCTAAATCCGTTTGATCGCGACCATTCAACTTTGGTCATCTCCTTTATCATACCAATATCCTTGATAGTACTTAATTGATTTAAATCTCATTGTGACCTAGATCTCTATCAACATGTTGCTCGTGCTTGGAGTACGATTATATTCCTCATCATGTCTAATTACTGTTTGACCAAGGATAGATTAACCTTATCTTTGATCGTGTCAAAATTTCGATTATGATCATGTTTGGATCTAGATACCATTATCACTCGTACCTAAACTTTCGATTTAAATTCTTAATAATGACTAGTTTCGTGCTAACCATGATTTGACTTAGCCATCATTCTTCATGTTTGATCGTGCCTAGATGATCTGGCACGACTAGACGACTTTGATCCCCACGATCGTGATTCTAGGACTTGATCGTGTCAAACATTTAATTATTCTTAATGATGTCTAATCGCATCGTCATTATATTAGATCATGTCTATCCTATTGACCACTCTATATTAGGCCTGATTCTAACTTGATCGTAACTAAACAATTTTGATTATCTTAATCACATCTAGTCATTGTTCTTTGATCGTGCATAAGATATTTGCCTAAATTACTATCGTGTTTTGAGCCCCTGTCAAATCTTAAATTTCGAGGAACGAAATTTCTTTAAGGATGGTAGATTTGTAACCCCCATTTTTTAAAAAATTAATAAATGAAAAACAATTCCAAATTTGCCCCAAATTGATTCCATTAGGTTCTAAATATTTTTCTATTAATTTTAGAATTTTCTGCGATTTGTTTGGAGTCGTTTGGACGTCATTTGAATTTTTTGTAATTAAATAACTGCTACCGTAAAAACTGCATTTCTTCCCGTTTTGGCAAAGTGGTAAAAATCTAACCCTAGGGTCAAGTTAGTAATTAACCATGGTTAGTTTGCCCTAATTATATTTTTTTATAAATAGGCACACACACCAATGTAAAAAAAATCCTAATTTCTATCAAATTTAATTATTGATATTAAATCCTCAAAATTAATATTTTAAAAATAATCCCCTGATACTCTGTCATATACGAGCTCGCTGCCGACGATCAACTCCGGCGACCCCCATATTTCGGCAACCAGAGCACGAGGAGACCCCAACCAGTGCCAAATCGAAGAGGAGAGCAAGCTCCACTGTTTCCCGACGACCGACGGCGACCACAACCACCGTACCGCCGTCGCCAAAGCCCGCCCGAGACGAGGTAGGTCGGACTTCGGTTCGTGCGTTTTTTCTTTACTTGGTTAGCACGGATGTGTTCGTCTCGACAAGAAGAATCGATTGCCCCCAATCTCGACCCTTCTCGACGCCTACATGCCGAGATACATGATGCCCTAGCTCGGACACGGCGAGTTTTTGCGTCCTGGTGACACGTGCTTGACACCAACGTGTTGAGAATCTTTTGACGAGCACATTGGTATGCTTCGACACAAGTTTTCGTGTCTTAATAGCCCGACACGAGCTTTGGACACGTTTCGGAGTGTCCACACGCGTGGACACAAAGGTGATGACTTATAGCGGGTCGGATTCCCGACCCGCTGTCAACCGAACCCGCTAGGGATTCAGCATAAGTTAAACGAGCGCCCCCTTAACAGTAGCCCGAGTTGGGCCTACTGGCCAGCGCAGCGCGCGTGGGATTTCCCCCCCTCGCTGCAGGGCTGAGTTTGAGCCCCCCTAGGCTTGTGGGTTATATTTTTGTGGGTTTTGTTTATTAATATATTTGTATATATATTTGTTTATATAATGTATTAAATAAATACATATATACATAAATACTGTATAAATACTGTCATAAACTAATTTTTGTATTCTTAAGTTAATTAATATATACATATGTATTTTTTAAAGTTAATATATATATATATATATATATATATATATATATATATATATATATATATATATATAAATATAATTATTATATATAAATATATATATATATATATATATATATTTATATATATATATATATATATATATATATATATATATATATATATATATTATATATATATATATATATATTTCATATATATAAATTTCATATATATATATATATATATATTTTTTTTTTTTTTTTTTTCATATATATATATATATATATATATAGATATATATATAATAATATTAATATTATTATATATATATATATATCTACATATATATATATATATAATCTACTATATATATA
>JANAVB010027400.1:3692160-3832160 GCA_029216955.1 Iris pallida
ATTGTTCCACATGTTATGCCAAATAGACTGCTCATTTTTCTGGCAGTCCAACATACAGTCAGGACTGCCAGAAGAATGGGCAGTCCTTCGCTACACATGTTATGTCAATGGACTGCTCATTCTTCTGGCAGTCCAACATACAGTCAGGACTGCCAGAAGACTGGGCAGTCCTGGACGACGTCAAATTTTGGCAATCACGTTTGCTACGGTCCGAATATAGTTTCATTCACATTACAATAATTGCAATGGAAATAAAGAATGTAATTGATCCTTCAATTGTCTCAGATAATCTACGGTTTTCGAAAGAAATGGAGAAGATTTCGCACCTTTGCGAGGAAGGTTTCGGGGCCATCGTTCTCCTTGAAAGAGAGAAGAGGACGTGGGGAAGAAGAGGAAGATGATGAAGCTGCTCGCCGAGTGGTGGAGAATGGATCAGTGTTTAGGGCTTAGGAGGAAGAAGAAGAGGGAAGTTAGGGTTCTTGAGCGAGAGAAATTTGTGTTCGGGGGGGGGGGAGGGGGGATTACTTTAGGACAGCCTGATCAAATAAATAGACTGTCCTGAGTAAAATCCAAAAAAATTGGACTAGCCCCAATCCGGACTAGCCCTGATCAAAAAGGACAGTGCCTTTATAATTAGCCAATTTTTTCCTTCCAAGTAAACACCACACCAGCGTGGTAAACTGACAACCTTGTCGACGTCATCACCCCCTTCCCATGCCATTTATACTCCTCCCACTTTCATCATTCATTCATTCTTTCATTTATTCGTTCCATTGAACTTTTTTTTTTTCTTCTTCCTTCTCAATAACGATTCAATCATCAAATAAAAATCCACTCTTTAAATTTTTTTTCTCTCTCCCAATCATTCAATACATGCCCCCCAAATCCCTAAATCCTCTTTTCATTTTATAGCAATAAAAATCACATCTTTCCTTCCCTATTTATCCTCCAATTCCTCCTCAATTTGGATCAAGTAATTCTGATCGAAGAAGAACAATAATAAGGCGCTGCAATGGCGGCTGTGGCGGAGAACGTGACGGCGACGGCTGCGACGGAGGAGGGGAGTACCAGAGCGACGTGAGGAAGCTGGTGGATTTGCTATCGAAGCTCAACCCGTCGGCGAAGGAGTTCATCCCGGCGGCGGCGAGGAAGTCCGGTGACGGCCGGCTCTCCGCCGATGCTCCTGTCTTCGTGGCGTCGACCGATTACTACAACATCATCTTCTACAACGGCAGAAGCAAGGACTCCAGCAGTGACGGATCCTCTAACAACCAGCCCAATCGCAGAGTAAATATTAATTTTCTATTTTGGTTTTTTTTTCCTCCCTTTTTTAGGTGTTTGTGGGGTTTTTGTAAGATTTTCTTTTGCAAATTAGGAAAAAAAAGTTGTGATCTTTGGGATCTAATTTTTGTTACTAATTTTGGACGGACAGAAGAGGAATGGGAAGAGAGGATGAACGAGAGCCTGAGGAGGTCTGAGAGAGAGGACAGCATTCGGCGAACTGTATATGTTTCTGACATTGATCATCAGGTGATTTTTATTACTAAATAAATAATTTCTCCCCTTTTTTGATTGGTTTGGTGTTAATTATGTTGAGATAATTTTATAGTTTTCGTTCTTAACGAACTCTCAGATCACTGAAGAGCATCTTGCTGAATTATTCGCTACATGTGGGCAAGTAAGTTCGAACATCGTGCAAAATTGATTTTATGTTTCGTAGGATGGAGCAAAATAATCAAGTACGCGTCCGTTATTATTTTTTTTTTATATAAATTGTTTGAATTTTAGTTTCTACTTCCCTAATGATTTGTGTCAAAGATGAGCTATGTTCTACGGGGCCCCTCGCCTAGGCGTCCATCCAGGATTTTTTCATCCGTCTAGAATCTTCCGTCCAGAAATCAAAAGAGCAACAACAAAAGAAGAAGAAGAGACAAAAGAAGAAGAAATCGAAGAAGCAGCAACAAAAGAAGAAGAAAACAACAACAACAACAAAGAAGAAACAAGTTTTTTTTTAACAAAAAAAATTTAAAACAGGGAAAAAACTCGCCTAAATACCGCCTTTTCCCCCTGGGTGATCCTAGGTGGTCGCCTAGGCGCAAAATCATTGCACCTATGGAAAATTTTCCCAAGTCGAGGCGATTCCTCTCCCAACTTGTATGCCTAGGCCGCCTAGGCGTCCCAACATAGAATTTGAACAACCAATAGTAACATTTCGGGATTTCAATGGTTTAAGCTTCTGGTCTCGAATTTTTATTGTCATACAGATAGCTTGTTTATTTTGCAACCATTCAACTGGTGTTGTAGTTGCTGATGCGCAAGGGTGGACAGGGTTTATCTAGGAATACATGAGTTATATACTTTTTTTCTCACTAAAGTACGTGGACAGCGGTTATATATTAAGAATTTTAGCTGTTAATTATTGAGTTTTAGTTATTTGCTTTCAAGCTTGTGAAGTTATTGTGTCATATTTATGACTTACGTAATTGATGACAGATTGATATTCTTGACATGTAAAACTATTCAATAACATATAATGTCTTAAATCTAAGGTATGTTATGGATGTCACGACAATTAATTAGGTGATTTATAGTGTCACGAATGTGATAATATTAAATTAGCTTAGACTTGTTCTACTTGCTTTAGCATATAATTCATTAGTTGTTGAAGCAAGTGACTTCCTCACTTGAACTTTAGCGTAGAATACATGAAGATTGTTTTTTCGAAGTTCATGTCATCATTTGTTTCCCATTTTAAGTTATTTCTTGTTCTAAATTGTTAAATTGGTAACTTGTATATTCTTATGCTTATGCCATCAAGGGTGGATCTGGGATTTAAAATTGGGGCGGGCTACAATAAAATTTAAATTCTAACAAGACATGAATATAATAATTATTTATTCCAAATATCTAGAAAACAAGTAAAAATGGAAACAAACCAAACAAATAAATATCATAATCCAAGGTTTTATTTGTGTGATTTGTGCTTGGCTTTTTGGCTTCTATACAGGGAAAGGCCTTTAGAGTTTTACTATTGGCTGGGCAGCCTGGGCTATTAGGCTTACATAATAGGGATAATTAAAAAAGTTTGACCAATGATAAACCAATGTCAGCCGCCCTTGTATGCCATAATAAATGAGTTGGGAGCAATGTGATGGATATTTTTTTGAAACAATATCACACATACACGCGTATAGGTGTAAATGTTTTTTTTGAGCTAATAGACACTTGCCTTGGATCCTATGGGGAGGATAGGAACTCATATTATTCTCATACAAAGAAACCCATATTTATTGAATTAACTCTGTGCGTCTTGATCTGCATCATTTTATAGGTTAATTCAATCATTTGGATTTCTCTTTCTTATTATAAAGTGGGCTAGGCCGTTTCTGACATTCTAAGAGCCCTGTACAAATACTAAAATGGAGCTGTTTTAACTATTTGTAAAAAGGGCATTTTTGACATTCTAAGGACCATGTTATCTTAGTTTCTAAAAAATAGAGAGACCTAAATCTAAAAATGGAGATATCACATCAGTAATATGTACGGAGGTTAAAATTTTTGGGGCCTTCCAATTTATGGGCCCCCTATGCGATCGTACAACTTGCACATAAGGGGGCGAAAGGAAATGGTTTAGACTTGAGAAAAGTAATTGAATAGGTTGATACTTTCTGAGACATATATGAGAACCCAAACATGGGGTATGAATGTAATGTTAAAATAGTCAAAATTTAGTCGACATGTACTCTTGTAGATCTAATAGTTTGTTGTTAGAAACAACCATTTTGAAGTCAATTAGTTAATAAGCAAGAAAGCTCTCAATGATTTAAATTTTGGTTTAGAAAAGAGGTTAAATGATGTACTTCACTTTTTAAAACATCAAAGAGAGAATATAATTTATTTGGAGAATGCATCCGTACTTTCATTCCTAGCATATGTTATTGTGTTATTATGTTTTATTTTTCTTTAAGATTTGTTTTTAAGACCTAGGATACCTATGAAAGTTTATTAGACACGTATTATTAAAACATCAAAGTGTTCTAGTATCTGATACGATCCAATATGAGTACAATAACTTCATTAAAAAAATCATGTTCAATTTTGTTGAACATACTATTTTAAATGTCGGTTATCATATCCAAGATGTTCACCGGCATATCGTTTTTGGCAGGAAATAACATTGCAATGCATCTTTTATCGTTTATATCGTTTTGGAGTATATCATCCGAGACACAATGGGCTTGGGCTGCAATATCAGCTGTTCCAATATAGTAAACAAGTTTTCAGTTTACAAAACTCGATTTAAGTAGGTTGAATAAGTATAATGGTTGGCACTTATATAACACGATTTTAATATATAAACCCCTAAATACACAAATAAGAAGAGCAGAAGCCCTAGCGTCTCGATTTCTTCTCTTTATATTTTCCCTCACTTTCTTCAAAAAAGTGACCTCAATGAATACAAAGGCCACAATGAATACAAAGGCCACAAACGTCCACCGATTTCACCATCATAACTCGTATCTTGTTTTCTACGATGGCACCATCCTCTTCTCTACTCATTATCTCATGTAGTGGCCCTGACGATTGCAATGGCAACCACTAATGATGTGAGCAGGGCCATTGATGTTTTTGGCTCCTACTAATAGTGCCGATGCGGGGGCAGGCGCGTATGAGCGCCGATCGCACGGGAAGGCTCCGGCAGCGGCTGGACGCTGTATGGTTGGGGTCGGGGGCGGCGCGGAAGAGAGCAGCCCGCTAGGCGCGGTGTCCCTGCCGGCGGCGAGGCCGGCAGTGGTCCGGCGACCGGCGGATCGGTCGAAAATGGGCCGAAAAAGGCGGGTAGGGGTGGTGGATGCGTGGGTCGGGCCGGTTGAGGGCGTGGGAACCGTCGGAGATGACGATCGACGAAATCCTACTAATACGGACCCGAAGAAGGAGGCGGGATGGACAACGGTGATCAGAAGGCATAACGAAAAAGGGGATGTCGAAGCTGGCCGGCCAGGTGGGGCTTCGGGAGGCGACCATCATAGGGGTGGTGACCATCGACACGTGCTACGGAGACACATTAGTGGTGAAGGCTCGGGGGGGGGGAGGGGCTAGGAGGCCGGATGGGAGTTCTCGTCAAATACCTAACAATGTGTCCATACCACCAATGTCTCAACAACGATGGTCGGCGGTGGATAAAGGCAAGCAGGTGGTTGGAGATCAACGTAAGGTTGGGGTCCCGAAATCCTACGCGGATATGTTGAATGGTACTGGCGCAACTCAATTATCCTATATGTGCTTGGCTCGAGACCGTTTTACGGACAGATCCGTGCGTACGTGGCACGAGTTTGGAGACCGTGGAGTTTTTCTTACGAGAAAATGGCTTCTATCTTGTGCATTTCTGCCTGCAAGAGGACATAGAGCGGGTCCTCCAGGGAGGACCGTGGACCTTTGATGGCACTTATTATCATGAAGGCATGGACGCCGAAATCGACTTATGAGAGGGAAGTTCTACTCATAGTTCCAATTTGGATCAGACTACCAGGTTTACCAGCTAACTATTGGAGCATCTCCATGATGATGTAGATTGCCAGTGTCATAGGCAAACCAATCAAGACTGATGAACTACGGCGTACAGAACCCGTATGAGATATGCGCGGATCTTTGTTGAAGTAAATGCGAGTGCTGACCTGCCGCCTTTCGTAGAGTATGAGGTGCCTTCCGGTGGAGTCTTTCACCAGACTGTGCAGTATGAGTTTGTGCCACCAGTTTGCAGCCATTGTAAATATTTTGGACATCCCTCTAAAGGGTGTCCAGTAGGGGAGGTCGGGGATGTGGAAGGACACGGGGTGACTGATACTCCTGGAGATAGAGGACTTCGTGCAGGTAGTGGGGTACTCTGCCCGCAGGAGGCGTCCACCTCTATTATGGAGGGGGTCCAACCAAGTGCGGGGGGGGGGGGGGGGGGGGGCGATACATCTCAGGCTAATCTAATCCTTTCTCTCAATGGGTGGATCGGGTGAGGCAACCTCGTGGAGAAATGGCTGATGTAGGTGGCTACCAGGGCCCTGAGGCGAAAACCGGGAATGGTATGGAGATGGATAGAGGTAGTCAGACCTTGGGAGAGAGCGGAGAGGGCGCTACTGCTGTCCTGCGCGGATTCAATCCCGGACAGACTATTGTTTTCCAGTCCAGACGTATCAAGTCTTTAGGCCGTCCGGGAGGGCGTGGCGGAAAGAAGGTGACAGAAGACCGTACCTACCAACCGGAGGAGAGCACAAGCAGGAAGCGTCGGGCAGTACTACCTAGAGAGGATGGAGGGCAGGTGGCGATGGGGATTCTGACTACGGGCCTCTGACCAATGTGTAACCAACCCCAGATGGAAGGATCATTATGACAATGGAGGTGATCCCAGCGGGTTTAGCCCACCTCTCGAGATTTCTCCGGAAGGCGCAGGCAGAAGGTTAGATGATGGAGCACGCTATTTTCCCTAATGGCGGCTCTGGAGATGTTGAGGGGGCATTCCCTGGATATTAAATGTCTATCTTAGCCTGGAACGTCCGAGGGGCGTGTGCGATAGGGAGATAGAAGGAGATCATGGAGGTACTGAGGCGAGAAGTTTGCTCTATTTTAGCGCAACTAGAGACTAAAATTAAGTCTCCTAGACTGCTACAACGGAGGACCTAACATTAGCGGTGTCAGGTGCATAACTTGGAGGTAGGAGGGGTGGCGCGTATGTGGGTGAGTTGGGACAGTAAAAGCTGTGATAATTCATCTGTCAGATCAGCTAATTATCGTGTCTTTCACTAATAAGGGGGTGATGGCTTTCATCTTGGGAGCGGTGTATGGCAACAATGATAGGAGGCTGGGGGAAGCTTTATAGGAGGAGATTCTTCAAATCAGTGTTGCAGCTGAGAATCAGTTCCATGTGCCACTGCTGCTGATGGGAGACTTTAATGCCTTACTTTTCAGTTACGAAAAAGTGGGAGGTCGGCGTGTCCCAGACGGAGTCCTGCAAGATTTTCAAAGTTGCTTTCTACGATCTAGTTTACAGGCGGTGGAGAGAACTGGTCATATCTGGTCTTGGCATAATAAGGCTACCCACAAACGAGTTGCTTGCCAACTCGATCGTGCTTTGGGGAATCGAAAGTGGTTTACTATGTTCCGGATGTGGTTGCTGAGTGCCTCCCAGCCGGCATGAGTGATCATTCGTCAGTTCGCATCCATCTATCGACGGTTGTCTCCCAAAAGGCACGTCCGTTCAGGTACAACAACAAATGGAGCTGTATGAAGGATTATGCAGAGGTTTTCCAGGCAGGTTGGGGCTATCCCGTTGAGGGAAATCCTCAATTCCGCATGGTTCAGAGGCTGAAGCGGGTGAAGGCGGGTTTGAAACTCTGGAAAAAAAGTTCACGTCATACCCTTCTCTCAGATAAGGACCAACTTCGGGAGGCATAAATAGCTTTGCAGGAGGACATTCTCAATGGCGACCTAGCAGCGGCGGAGCAGGACCTGTATACGGAAGTCGGGGCGCTCCGTACACTGGAAGAGATCGAACTGACTCAACGAGCCAAGTGCAGCTGGCTGCGGGATGGCGACAAGTGCTCCAAGTTCTATGATATCATCCGGGCTCGTCAACATCGTAATCATATCTCTAAGCTATATGGGATTGATGGCCAAGAGGTGGTTAACTTTACTGCACTACAGAAAGAAGCAGTCAGGTACTATACTGAGCTTTACAATCAAACTACCTATCTATCTGACTTTCCGGAGATTGTTTGCAAGAGGCTGGCTACCCCTCGGGGTAACAATGTGCTTCTGGCACCAGTGACTATGGAGGAGATTGAAGCTATTGTACGTCATACGGACCCGAATAAATCTCATGGCCTAGATAGTTTTGGGAGTCGGTTCTTTAAAGTCCATTGGGATATTCTGAAGGAGGGGGTGCTGGAGATCGTCCGAGATTTCTTCGACAAAGGCAAGCTGCTTAAGGAGCTTAACCACACTTTTCTGACACTTATACCGAAGAAGGAAGGAGCGACGTCTCTTAGTGATTTTCGTCTTATCTCCTGCTGCAATTTTATCTATAAAGTTATCATTCACCTGATGTGCAGACGTATGGAGCAGATTATGCAGGGCCTGGTGTCTAGTAACCAAGCGGCTTTTGTGAAGGGACGGTCTATTGCTGATAACAATCTTCTTGTCCATGAGCTGATCCGGGACTTCAACAAACCGAGAGGAGATAAAGTGTGTGTCAAGCTGGATCTGAGGAAGGCATATGATTATGTCAACAGGGAGTTTATGTGCCACATTATGCTTGCTATGGGATTTGACCGTATTTGGGTGGATAGGATACGGGTCTGCATTTCCACTCCCTCCTTCTCTGTCTTTGTCAGGGTCACCCGTATGGCTTCTTCGACAGTTCAAGTGGACTTCGGGAAGGGGATCCGCTATCGCCATACCTCTTCAACTTGGTCATGAAGTTTTTCACATCGCTCTTGGACGTGGCGGCCTATAGAGGCCAGATCACCCCACTGTACAAACGGGTGCATCCTCAGGTATCCCATCTTATCTATGCGGATGACCTGCTGGTCTGTCTGGTTCCTTTGTGGCGTGGGATTATGGCTTTGAACGGGGTCATGGAACGGTTTGGCTCTCTGACTGGTTTGCAGTTGAACAAGAAAAAGAGTATGGCCTATTTCAACAAGTACTATTAGCAGAAGGGAGAGAATGTGCTACTTCTTGGTATTGAGAAGGGGGAGTTACCGGTCAAATACTTGAAAATTACTTCGCTAGAGAGATCGAATGCCAAAGTCTAGTTGACTATGCTCAGCGACGACTGGAGGGGTGGCATGCCCAGAGCCTATCTTTTGGAGGACGCATCGAGCTAGTTCGATCCGTCATCTATGTCATTGCTCGCTTCTGGTTGCAGACTCTCATGTTGCCGTCTGCGACCATTAGTAAAATTGAAAGACTATGTGCCAACTTTATCTGGAGAGGAGGCCTACACTATAGGGTGGACGACTCTATGCAGACCTCGGGAGGAGGGAGGTGTCGGCCTACAATCCTTGCAGACTCTGCGCGATACGGCGGGAGTTAGACAAACTTGGCGATTTCTTGTCCAGGACTCCTTGTGGGCGGTATGGATGAAGGGGAGGTATATGAAGGACCAGTCCTTTTAGGAAATCCGAGCCAATAGCAATGACTCCGTTACTTGGAAGAACCTTCTCTCCCATCAGACTACTTTGAAGGGGCTTATCTCCAGATCAATTTCAAATGGAGAGACTACTGAACCGTGGTGGTATCCTTGGATCAACCATCTGATCTTGGCGGATCAAGTTGGTAGGCAAGCGATGCCAACGGCGGGGAGGAGGGCCCGGGTGAGCGCTATTCTTCGGGAGGGTGTGTGGCGAGCGGACCTTCACCCTATGACGAGACAGTGTCGACAGGAGATTGAAGCAGTTCAGGTGGATACCGAGAGTACGGATGGGGACCGATGGGTGTGGACGGACACCGATCAACATATCTTTCCCCAATCGATAGTGTACGCGTCTCTTAGGGAAGTTCACCCTCCCATGGAGCTGGCTCAGATGGTATGGACCAAAGGGGTGGCCTCCAAAATACAATTTTGCCTGTACAAATTTTGTCTTGGGAAGTTGCTTACTCGGAACCGCCTAGTGAGATTTGGTGTGCATATTCCGTCACCTCTGTGCAAGTTATGCAAGCAAGACCATGAATCTATGGAGCACTTATTCTTTAGATGTTCCTTCTCATCATCCGTTTGGCAACATCAATGTTCTCAGCTCAGCTTACAGACTCATGGTTCTTGAAGCTGGAGAGAGGAGGTGGCAGATATCATAGCCAAAAGGAATCGGGATTCCCAGTGGTACAAAACAGCAAGGATTCGGCTGGCGGCTGCGGCCTGGCATATATGGAAGGAGAGAAACAATAGAATTTTTGAGTTGGTGACTACGCCCACTATTGGGGTGATACACAATATAGATTTTGATGTAAAAGTAATGGAGAACTTTAAGTCTCCACCAAGATCTGCCTTGTAGACTCCTTTCATTTTATATATAGCAAGTACCTTTTTTTCCAAAATAAAAAAAAAATATATATATTGGAACCGATAATTGTGGCAAACATCCCTACCGGGAGTTGATCTCCTGACCACTCGGGTCGCATGTCTCACCACTACAACTAGGCTAGAGGGTCATTGGCTCTCTCTCTCTCTCTCTCTCTCTCTCTCTATATATATATATATATATATATATATATATATAATTTTTTTTTGTGTCCTTTTTCCAAGCCAGGCCGTGGCCCAAAGCCACCCAGCCGTCTAGGGGGGATTCGAACCCGAGACTTGTGCTGAGACGCCCCACCCCACCCCTCCCCAACTACCACTAGGCTAGGGCCTTAGGGAATATATATATAAAATAAAATTATATATATATATATATATATATATATATATATATATATATAGAAATCCGATATGAATGCATGATATAGTAGTTCATCCCCAAGATGTTGTTTGACATCTTGTTCCCTACATTTGCAAACCCCAATCTGTCATGAACCCGACAACCGATTTAATATTCTGTTGCAGATCCTGCTGAATGTGCGACCCTGCTGATGATGATATATATATATATATATATATATATATATATATATAAAAATATATATATATATATATATATATATATATATATATATATATATATGAGGTTATTATCCCCTTACCATGTTGAATGGATTACCTATTATAGCTTCAATTAAGGATTACAAAAATAAATATTATATTCAAGGAGAAAGCGACAAGTTGGATTAATCTAGACTGGCAAAAGGTAGGTCTGCCTACTTGCCAACTGTCATCCTAGGTATTATGGCATGAGTCTCTCGTGTTCATAGCTACCTTCGCTAAGAATTTGGCACCAATATAGTGGGTTGGTATCAGGTCGACATCCACTCACATGAACTTTGCCAAATTTTGCATGGAGCTTTATTATGCTCCATATCCGACCCTCTTTTGATGGAAAAGAGTTGGATGATGATGATAATGAATAGACTTAAAACCACTTGATATTGCCCTCAAATCCCTCTTTTTCCTTGCTGTTTGAACAACAAAAGTAGGCCTATCAAAATCTTATCAAGAACGCTTTTAAATCTTATCAAGAACCAGCAAGAGTACCCTAATTCTAACCTTCCCCATCCAAAGTGCGGAGGCTTGGTGGACACCCTTCACTTATTAACAGACCAAAATAGAAAGGTGCTGCAACTGTTGATTCAATTTCAAACTTGTCCGAAATATCTCCATCCACATTGGGAAAGGGTGTAGGCTGTAGCTCAGCTCATTTACCTCCCTTACTAATTTCAGTCCATGGCTATTATTGAAGTCTGAAATTTCCTTTTTTGTCAAACATATTGTAACCATCATTTCTTGTAGAAATACATATTTTAACTCCATGCTGATAGGAATGCTCTATAGACATAAATTATGCAAAGACTTCACTTTTTTGTTCCTATGTACTACTGAGATTAATCTGGCAGTTAGTTTTTCATCTGTCTCAGATTATTCTGAAAAATTCTTATAAAGGTAGTTAATTGCCAGGTTTGTGGCGATCCCCACTAACTTCTTCGATTTTCATTCGTAGAGTTTGCTTATGAGGGTAGGTGTCCGAAAGCCTATCTTAGAGAACTCCTCATACTTCCAAGGTGGTCGCCTCCGGATCTCACCGTCAAAATAGTAGCTGCCTAGGCACCATGGCATCTGAAAAGCCTAGTAGGCGAGGGCCTAAGGCAGCAAGGCAGATGCCTTTTAAAACAGAATATATTCAAGGTGAAAGCGATGGATTGGATTAGTTTAGGCTGCCAAAAGGTATGTCTACCTACATGCCAAGTGGTAGCCTAGGTTCAATGGCATGAGCATCTCATGTTCATATCTACCTTCGCTAAGAATTTGTACTAATATAGTGGGTTTGATATCAGGTAGACAACACCCATAAGAACTTCGCCAAATATTTTATGGAGCTTTATTATGCTCCATAGACAACCATGTTTTGATGGAAAAATGCTTGGATGATGATAATAAATAGCCTTAAATTCACTTGATATTGCAATCCTTTTTTTCCTTGCTGTTCCAACAGAAAAAAAAAGCCTAGCGATGGGTTGGATTAATTTAGGCTGCCAAAAGGTAGGTCTACCTACCTGCCAAATGTCAGCCTAGGTTATATGGCATGAGCCTCTTATGTTCATAGCTACCTTCGCTAAGAATTTATCACTAATATAGTGGATTGATATCAGGTAGACAACTCTCATAAAAACTTTGCCAAATCTTTTATGGAGCTTTATTATGCTCCATAGCCGATCTTGTTTTGATCGAAAAAGGCTTGTATGACTATAATATATAGCCTTAAATTCACTTGATATTGCCCTCGATCCCTTTTTTTTCCTTCTTGTTCCAACAAAAAAAGCCTACCAAAATCTTATCAAGAACCCTTATAAATCTCATCATGAACCATCAAGAACAGCCCTTTACCTTAGCCCTAACCTTCCCCATCCAAAGCGCGGAGGCTTGGTGGACACCCTTATTTATTAATGGACCAAAATAGAAAGGTGTTGCAACTGTTTATTCAATTTCAAGCTTGTCCGAAATATCTCCCATCTACATTTGAAAAGGGTGTAGGCTGTAGCTCAGCTCATTTACCTCCTTTACTAATTTTTCAGATCATGGCTACTATTGAAGTCTAGAGTTTCCATTTTTGTCAAGCATATTGTAACCCATCATTTCTTGTAGAAATGTGCTTTAACTTCATGCTGCAAGGAATGCTCTGGACAAAATTTATATAAAACTTTACTTTTCCCCACCTTCATATCAATCAATATCCTGAGAATTGAGATGCTTTATTGTTTTCTTTTTACTCATTAATGTAATACTGAGTTTCATCTGGCAGTTAGTTTTGCATCTGTCTCTGATTATTCTGAAAATTTCTTAATAAAGGTAGTTGATTGCCGGGTTTGTGGCGATCCCCACTCAGTTCTTCGATTTGCATTCATAGAGTTTGCTGATGAAGGTAGGTGTCCGAAAGCCTAATTGTCTTAGATCACTCCTCATAGTAGAGTCATATTCATCTCTTAAATCACAATGCTATATTCGCAATACAGAGGGCGCAAGGACAGCACTAAATCTTGGTGGTACCTTGCTGGGCTACTACCCTCTCAGAGTATTGCCTTCAAAGACTGCTATCTTGCCTGTGAATCCTAGATTCCTCCCTCGGGTTAGCACACTTCACTCATTTGTATATTTTGTGGTGTGTTATTTATTATGTTACGGCTTTATCCTTTCATTTTATAAGCTAGAACTTTTTCTTCTACTAAAGTTTCAAATTGTTGTTGACTGCAGTCTAATGATGAAAAAGAAATGGTTGTGAGGACAGTCTATTGTACAAACATCGATAAGAAGGTAGTACTTCTACTTTTCACAATACGTCTTTTTGATATCTTGTAAAGCATCTAGTAGAGAAACAATCTGCTCAAGTCTGGCCTATGGTCATTGTTTCTCTCTAGAAACAAATGAATGTTTCTGCAAATGTTTGGTTATTTGTTTGTATAATATCCATATATTCAATTAAGGACTTAATTGAAACACACACACATACACACTATTTGTTACCTTTTTTGTTGAGAATACCTTTGTTACCTCATCTCTATTCTCTTCTATATCACACAATCCTAAGTTCTCTATTCATGTAAAACAAAAGTTACCCCCATAATGGGCGTCCAAATGCCACAAAACTCTCTTATGCAGGGTCTGGATGTTTGCAGCCTTGCCCCTATATATATATATGAAGATGCTGTTTCTGCGGCTCAAATCCACATTCTCCAGGAGTCAACAAAGAAGCCTCGTCGCACCAAGCGGCATCCTGTAACAAAGGATATCCCCCATAGTTGCATAAATCACTCGACCACAAAAAAATTGCATTCTGCTATCCGTTCAAAATCGTGGAATATTTCTGTTCCACTGCGACTCGACCACATCCTCCAGTAGGCAACCAACGAGCCTCGTTGCACCGAGCGGCACCCTGCAAGAAAGAATATCCCCATAGTTACATAAATCACTCAACTGCCAAAGAATTGTTCTGCGAATTCTGTTCAAAATTGTGGAATGTTTCTGTTCCAAAACACTAAATGTAGCTTTGCGAAATTACAAACTAAGTCAATCATTAGCAAGGATGCTGTGTTCCAAGAATGTGTATTTGTTTTTCATAAGTCCTTAAATATTCCGTATTTTTAGTTATCTTTATGACCCTACTTTCTTATGTGCAGGTTAGTCAATCTGATGTAAAAAAATTCTTTGAACAAATTTGTGGTGAGGTCAGCTTACTGCTCTTAAAGTGCCTTTCCATCATTTCCTTAGGATGTTACACATTTAGAAGTTCATGAATTTGTACTTCACTAGGTTGCTCGCTTGAGGCTTCTTGGGGATAATGTGCACTCAACACGTATAGCTTTTGTTGAGTTTGCTGAGGTAACTTTACTGAGTTTGGTCCTGTAGATTTTCACTGGTCATTTTTGTCTAATTATGTATCATCAACTCATTGGATTATGGTTCTTCATGATAATTTTAGTTTATCATTTTTATATGTTATTGTGCTGCTTTAAACATTTTTTTGTCAGGACCTAAAATTTCATTTACCCAAATCTTCAAATTTCTTTCTACAAGATCCAGTTACTTTTTTCCCTTAAAATCTTCATTCTGGTTTGTTCAACCCTAGAAACTTTCAAGTTTGCTACCGTTATTAACTGCAGGTAGTCCATGATATTTTGACCCATGCGTATAGGTTTGTAGGCTTTAAGGTTGTATTAGTGCCAACTTGGTACTATAAAATTTTAGGCTCTAAGGTTGTATTAGTGCCAACTTGGTACATGCGTATAGGTTTTTAGGCCTTAAGGTTGTATTTGTTGTACTGGACGCCGGGGATATACCAGACATATCAAGAGATATGGCCCCATAGTGGTATTAGATATTAATTTGCTTCATATGTGCTGTTACGCGCTTCTTCTTGCTTGGCGAAGGCACGCGTAACTGGACGATGGAACGAAGACGATGAAGAAGAAGCCGTATGGTCTTGTGATTTGCCGGCCTGTGTGTTGCGCCTTATTGCAGGCGCGGACGCTTCTCAGATCGGAAGAAGTACCGCCTACTTCTTTGATTAAACTTTTCTTTGATAATCTTCTCAAGAGAATTCCCACCTCTATATATAGATAGAGGATGGCTACAATTGCTAACCATAATTTGTTGGAAAGGAAACTAATTAATTACTAATAATATCTTTCCTTGAAAGAGAAGATATTTATTAGTAATATCTTCTTTGAAAGAAAACTAATTATTAATTACTAATAATATCCTTTTTTGAAAGGGAAGATATTATTAGCAATATCTTCGTTGAAGTTTAAAAGGAAACTAATTATTGCTAATGTTATTAATAATATTGCCAAGTAGTGCCACTGGCTAGGTCTGGGCAACCCTAGTCGGGTCTTGTGTGTCTTTCTTCTTGGTCGGTCCATGTGAGTAACGGGTAAAGGTTCGTCCGAACAGTCCCATAACAATACTCCCTCCCTTCAAACCCAGCACGTCCTCGCGCTGGAAGCCAGGATGAAGGCGCTCAAGGGTGTCGTGTTGGACCCATGTAGCATCGTCAGCGGTTTCTTCCGTCCAGCAAACCAAGTAATCACATTTGTTAGCAACCATTCGAGTATGAAGTATCTCCGTCGGGACGGGATGTTCGCTTGGTGTGAGGTCGGCGGGTAACGCTGGTACTACCGTCGGTGGTGACCACGAAATGGCTTCAGCAAGGAGACATGAAAGATGTTGTGGAGACAGGTCTAGAGAGGTGGTTTGTCGCTGGTATGGTGGCCGTGACCGTGAGGGGCTGATCATCGTGACGGGAGAGGTCCGAGAGCAGGATGTCGCGGTCCTGGGCAACTCGGACCGTTCTTGCTACACCTGGTGTCGTGTGCAAGCCGAGGAGTTGCGCAGCATAGCAACTAACAAAGTTGTGAGTGCTCCCCGAATCAACTAAGCAAAGAAGTATCACCCCGTGGATCTGAATGAGAAGCTGTATCGTCCCTCCTTTATGGTCATGGACGGCTAAGGCAGAGATTGACGGTCGGCCGTCCTCGTCGAACTCTTCCCCTAAGAAATCGGCCTCTTCGGCTTCTGATACCTCTAGATAAAAGAGATACTTACAGCGGTGTCCGAGGGAGAAGGTCTCGTCGCAGTTGAAGCAGAGTCTCTTCGCTTTGCGCTCGGCCATCTCAGCGCGTTGAGTCGACGGGGAACCGGTTTGGATGCCGACGAGCCAGCGGAAGTGGCCTGCAGACCGTCCCTGGGGTGCCGGTCGGCCCTGCTGCGGAGAGCCCTGGAGCGTGGGACCCGTCGTTAGAGCTCGGTTTGCTGAAAGAGGGGCCCGGGAGGGCTGGTCTCTGCTGGGGTGCCGCGTAGCGCGTGGACGGGAATCGTTTACCGCGATTGAGGCTTCCGGAAACGACTGGGGTGCCACCTTCCGTCCACCTATGCTCCGCCTCGCGCATGCACCGCATGGCCTGTGCGAGGGTTAATGGCCGGTCGCGGTGCACATCCTGGCCTATGGTTGTCGTCAAGCCGGAGATGTAGATATCGATCTCCTCGTTGTTGGACAAGCGCGGAACTCGAGACAGCAGAGATTGAAATTCTCGGTTGAAGTTCGCGATCGTGCCCGTTTGTTTGAGGGATATGAGATCTCCCAACGCCCCGCGATGCGTGGGAATGCTGATTCGGATGAGAAGCTCGTCATAGAACTGCCCCCAGTCGAACCAGCCTACCCGTCGTTGCTACTCGTCGAGCCAAGATTGAGCCTCGCCTTCAAGTTTGAGTCCCACTATCTGGACTCGCTCATCCTCTGAAATACGGTGAAGTTCGCAGAACCGCTTGCAATGACGCACCCAAAGTAAAGGTTCGTCGGTGCCGCCGTAAGGTTGCAAGTCGAGACATGGAAAGCGCGGTAGCCAGCGTTCCTCGTCGATGTCGCCTAGGTCTCCATGACGCTCGACCCCCTCGTAGAAGTGGTGAGGGTCGGGCGGATGGCGATATCTTTCGTTGTCGCGGAAGGGGTCGCGGTAGAGTCGTGGCGGAAAGGAGCCCCGCGCAGGGGTTCGCCGTAATGAACTCCTCCTCGCGGGGAGGGGGGGGGGAGGGGGGGGGTCGTGGTGGGGTGGAGGGAGGACCCGGGGCCCGGGGAGCTCTGTCGAAGTGGGGGAGGACTCGCTGGGGGTTGTCAGAGCGGTGGAGGGCCCGCGGGGGGCTGTCAGGCCCATGGGGGGGCCTGTCGTCGGCATGCGGGTGTCTCCGCTGTGGGCTGCCGCTACTATGCAGGCCCTGCGGGGGGTGGGGGAGTGGGGTACTGCGGCCGGTTGTGGTGCTTGTCGAGTTCACGGGCAACATGTTGATTTTTGCGGTGAGGTCGGCGATGGAGGTGTTGATGGAGGCGTCGGTTGCCGTGGTACTCTCGGCCTGGGCGTCGAGACGACTGCGGATGCCGTCGACAGTGGCCTCGAGTCGAAGGAGGCATTCCTCGTTGGATGGTGGTGTAGGTGCCATGAGGTCGGAAGGATCGACCGGCTCCGATACCAATTGTTACGTGCTTCTTCTTGCTTGGCGAAGGCACGCGTAATTGGACGATAGAACGAAGACGATGAAGAGGATGACTACAATTGCTAATCATAATTTGTTGGAAAAGAAACTAATTAATTACTAATAATATCTTTTCTTGAAATGGAAGATATTTATTAGCAATATCTTCTTTGAAAGGAAACTAATTATTAATTACTAATAATATCCTTCCTTGAAAGGGAAGATATTATTAGCAATATCTTCTTTGTAAGCAAACTAACTATTGCTAATGTTATTAATAATATTGCCAAGTAGTGCCACCGGCTAGGTCTGGGCAACCCTAGTCGGGTCTTGTGTGTCTTTCTTCTTGGCCGGTTCATATGAGTAACGGGTAAAGTTTCGTCCGAACCGGCCCGTAACATGTGCATTTATGATAAGAATTAAAGCACTAATATCATATCCTTAAATAATTCTAATAATTATACAAATCAAGAATATCTTTAAAAGTAACAATTATAATTAGACAAGTTCTTCTCCATAAAGTTCATCGAGCATGATCAATAAAAACATCTCATACGAAATTTAAAACTAATCTAGTAAGATATTATTAAAATAAAATTTAAAAACATCTCCAAAGTTAACTTTATCGGACCTTGAAACAACTTCAATGTGTGAGCTTGAAGATGAATCATCAAGTTAAACTTCTCCTTGAGCTAGCCCTTTCTAGTTTCTTACAAGGAACTTGAGGTAGCAAATGTCTCTTTTTGTACAATAAAGTAAATTTCAAACAAATTGCAAAGAATACATCAAACTAACCAACAAAAAAAATAATACTGATATGACCAAACTGATATACCAGTTTACACCAAATATACGCTGATATTTCGTTTGTATCGGCTGATATTTCTCGTATCGGCCGATATTTCCATGGACCGTTTTTTCATCATATAAGCATATCGTATTGTTGCTCCACCGTAAATGGTAATACCGGACAGTATATCACCCATACCAGCAGAAATCCTGAACCCTGATTACTATCTTTTACAAATTAACTTTTTACTTATGTGCATAATATAAATGGCATGAAAATTTCAATGATACAACTCATATCAAGACTATCAACTGTGTCCAGTAAATTGACGGACTTTCTTTGTAACCTCCTAGGATACAATATACTATCCTATGGCATACCAATAACCCCCTGAAACTGGCTTTTTCTTGTTGGAACTTGATTAACGGAATTTGATTTTCTTTCTCTTCTAAAGATGTTCTCTTTGAAGCTTTAAAACTACACCATTTGTTGTTCAATAGAAAATCTTCCCTTATGGTAGAAATATTTTCCTCCACAGAGTTAATAAATTCCTTATCTAGTGATAGGGAGATTGTTTTTATGAATTCTAGATGAGTATAATATATGATCGTGGTTCTTCAGGTAATATGTGATCATATATACCTTACATGAAAGTGACAGAACTTGTATGGAAAGTGTAAAACATGTAAACTGTCTAATCAAAGAAATGAATCAGAACAAGAAAGTGCATGTGGCTCATTTTTCTGTGTGGTGGAAAAACTCTACCATGGTACTCGTTTCTGGTATTTTTTATAGTAAGGTTTTTTTGAAAATTTTAGGGGCCATGCATGACTACCACATGGGTTTTAAATTGCAATCCAAAAATGTGTTCCAAATATCTATTGCGAATTTGTAGATCATCCTTCTACAATTCTTTATGACAAGAGTGTGAATTCCTGTAACTCTATCCTCTCACCCTGTGTTCACTGAAACCACTCAATCAAAGAAGTAATTTAATGTCACCTTCCAAAGTGAGTCTTTTGTCGAGGGGGCCTAAGCAAGTAGAGCTCCTCTTATGTAGATTTTACTGTTTCTCCATGAATCTCAGCTGGCTGCAGACAGATCTATCAATATTTAGTCCAGTAAGGACTAATGACATAATAAATCTTGACAAGGATTCAGTGATATTAACAAATTTCTATTTAGAGAATAGATTATGAGGAATATAATCTATAAAGTGAATTTAGGTAACATGGGTGCTATTTTCTATCGACTTTTAACCAATAATCTTCTATTAATTTTTTTAACCAACAACCCTAACATGGGAAGGGGAGCTGCCATCAGGGATACTCATAACGATATGAATCAATCATCGTTTTGTAACCCCTTACATTTCAAAGATACTGCAAACTTATCTTTTATTATTGCTAAAACGTGGGAAGGGGTAATGCCAACTAAGCGGATGACAAGCCCCAAAGGAAGATTACCAGTGGAGAAACAGATTACTCACTGGCGAGGAGAAGGCGGGGGATGGCTGGATTCAAGCAGCAACGGATAAGGGGGATGGCTGAATTCAAACAAAAGGGGTAGGTGGCAGAGATATTCGAGGATCATAACATGTAAGGAAGTTTCCTTGGTACGTCCAATGTGGGATCTGGGCCTGAGAGAAGGTTAATATATAAGTCACGAGAGATGGGGAAGCACTCAAAGGTATTCATTCCTTCTATGGGGGACGAGAATCTTGTTAGCGAGGGACAAGAATATGCAGGAAGAAGAACAACTAGCAACGAACTCGAAGGTTCCGATCACTCGTCGCTCGTCGGAGAATACTCCGGTCTTTACGGTCAAGCATTATTTACACTCATCTTCGAGCTAATCTGAGGAGAGTTACGAGGACAAGGAAGGAAATAGGGTTAGCCGAGGTGCGGTGTCTAACCTCCAATGTGGGATCCTGAGAGAAGGTTAATATAAGTCACGAGAGATGGGGAAGTACTCAAAGGTATTCATTCCTTCTATGGGGGACGAGAATCTTGTTAGCAAGGGACAAGACTATGCGGGAAGCAGATCAACTAGCAACGAACACGAAGGTTCCGATTACTCGTCGCTCGTCGGAGAATACTCTGGTCTTTACGGTCAAGCTTCATTTACACTCATCTTTGAGCTAATCTGAGAAGAGTTAAGAGGACAAGGAAGGATGACAACTATGAGAGTTAGAGAGATGAAAACATGGTTAGTCGAGCTGCAGTGTCTGAAGATGAGGCTATTTTCATAAAACATCGAGTAGGGGGGGGGGGGGGGGGGGGGGGGGGTGTGTATTTGGATGCTATAAGTGCCGAAGGTTTGGTTATATACTATGTTGTACAGACACGACATGGGACACAATGTGATACGAATACGACGACACATTTTTCTAAAAAATAAGGATACAATACGTTATATATATGGGAGTAGGATTCCCGCTATTAAGTATCTCCAATTGTTCTCGAAATAGCAGCCATTGAATCTATATTCTTTAATCATACAAATTAGTTCAAAATCTCACAAGAAATTGGTTTGTTTAAGGAACTAATCTGTACCGTCAAAAAAGATACATCCAACGACTTCCATTTCAGCATTCGGGCATGCTTAATAGCGGAAATATATAATATCTTTATCTTTGAGAAATTTATATTTGATTTATATGAGATTTAATGCCACAACAAAAATGCTTAAACTTTTACCTTTTCTATTTGATTTCATTCTTATTTTAAACAAAATACTATAAAAAGTGTCTCATACGTTTTTTTACCAGAGTGTCTATCCCTAATTTCAAATGAAAATATGATGATACATAACAACATGTGTCCTTATTCAGAATCTCTGTATCCATTTTCAAATGAAAATATGAGGACACGTGATGACCCTTGTCTTTATTCAGAGTGTTAGTGCCTGATTTTACATGGAAATACGGGGACACGTAAAAATGAGTGTCCGACACGTGTCAGAAGTGTCGGTTTCTAATACCGTGTTCAACACGAGACATGTTGTCCGACACGTGTCAGAAGTGTCGGTTTCTAATACCGTGTTCAACACGAGACATGTTACTAAGATTAAGAGTGTCTGTGCTATAGGTCATATACAAAGGACCCATCCACTTCTATGGTGTGTTATATTTTCCAGAGGCTGGGCACATCACATGTTATTATCCCCATCCTGGAGGTGATGCAGGGAAATGGATGGGGGATGATAGGTGGAAACCTAAGTGAGGTAAAAAGGGGAGAAACTCAGCTACTAAGCCTTAGGTCATCAAGAGAAGAAACATGTTGAGGAAGAGGATGAACCTAAGATAAGTGTTCATGATTATTGTGAGATGGAGTAGAGCACTATTGTATTGTCTCAAGATTTTTGGTTGCTCGGGTGTTTGCCATAAATCAATTAGTGAGAGAGAGATTGAATCGGGTATACCCAATGTTGGAAGTCAATATATAACTATGGTTATTAGACTCAGAGATGTCTCTTCGCTTTGAAGATGGTATGGGAAGTATTGAAGTCTAAAGCGATTACAAAGGATGTAAGGGATAATGATCTCTTGTCCCTGGTGATAAAGAAATACGTTCTTGTTGTCAATGACGAGTTCGATCTAGTTTTATGTAAGAACACAACTCTGGCATGGGTGCACCCTAAATTTCAAAATGGTTCAAAATGGACTTCCTTGTCCATTTCTATCGAATGACAAACTACAGCGTTTTACAAATTGGCAAAATGAATTCAGTGTCAACGAGGTTGGAGTGCCAAAGTTTAAACTTGCATTTTATCCATGAGCCATTTTGGAAGGAGATCAGGATGAGTCGAATAAGGATATCATTTTATTAAAAGTTAGGATTCCCACTCCGTTCTTTGAACATTGAAGGCTTCATTCATCTAGTTGACAGCTTCGGTACCCTACTATAAGTGGATTGCAACGAAATTTATGTTTGTGGAGTATGCAAGCATTAAAGTAGGTTGTCCATGAAATAATGACATTTTCATAGGCGTTAAAATTCACATTCGAGGGAAGTAGAGGACTAGAGGGTAGAGTTAGTGATAGATAACTGCTTGGAGATGACCTTTTCAGGCAGCTACGACAAGTGGACATTCATTAGTGAGCTCTCCAACAAAAAATTAGGGTTTGGAGACAAGTAGGAAGAAGATGCCTGGTTTCGGGACCAAACCGAAAGAACGTACAAACATATCGTCACTTGGTTCAATTTTGGAAGTGCGTTCAATGGCGAGTTCAAGTGGTCGAGCTGGCATCTAATTCAAATTTTAGAAGGGACACACAGGAGCAATTGAATCAATCAACATCGACTACTCTATTGGACATTCTAGGCTCCGTAATTGACGAGGGCGACATTGTCATCGTAGGGATGGCTCCAGTCTCATCCAAGGCAACAAGCTACTGTTGGCTCCCTCTCATATATAATTGATGGATGGACACAACTTGTAGAAAGAGCCCTCTATTAATAAAGTTGGTGAGGTGTTAATGGATGAATGATCCTTTGGTAGTAGAATTGTAATAGGACAATGGAGTTTGTTGGCTTACTAAAACAAATTGACATTGGACTGGGGATTCATTAGATAAGCCGACGAATGGTAGTGAGGTTAAAGTGTTGATAGATGGTTTTCATCTCTTTGAAGGATGTTTCCAAAGGCTTGAGGGAAGCATAGATATGGGCACATGGGTGAAGTTAAGTAATATCTTGTTTAAGAGTGTTGAAGTGGACTATTCCAGTAGGGAAGTTGTAGACAATGGACGAGAAGAATCTGATGTTAGAAAAAAAATTAGGGGGAGATTTAAAAAAAAGTTACTCAAATAGGGCTTGGAAGATTGTTTGGTGCAAGGAGACAAGAGCAATAATAAAGGTAGGTGATTCAAAGGTAGGGAGACCAATGTTACCTGGACTCGGATAAGGGTGTCGGGTACAGGTACATATCCAAGAGTCGGGTCCTTCAAACTCATAATTGAAGGACACACGGACTCGGCCAAAAGGGATCCAAATTTTGGGTACGGGTACGGGGATATGACTAAGGTTTCGTAAAAAGGCAACCTGTAATTATAAATTACTAGTAAACTTTACTCAACTAGTTGAATAAGTCCCTAAGGGACCGTCCCTTCAGCTCCCTTACTACTTAACTATCAATCTACCATATTAAAATAAACTATCTACATAATTACCACATTAAAATAAACTATCTACATCACTACCACATTAAAATAAACTATCTACTTCACTACCAGTCTTTCGATTGTCACCATGAAGGATCCGATTGTCACCATGGAGGATCAAATACGGATTCCATACCCATACCCATGTCCTAAAGGGTCGACACGGGTACTTCTCCTTAAAGTGGAGAGTCCGGGTAACATAGAGGGAGACTAATAGGAAGGGGCATTGGAATTCGGTCGGGAGATTAAGGGTCTGTTTGGATATGAAATTTTGTTCTGAAAACAATTTTTAAAAATGTTATAAATGTGTTTTCTAAGTATGCATATTCTGACTTTGCGGTTGGTTACTCTCATCTGAAAAATAATTTTATGGAAAAAATGTTAAGATTCTGTTTGGTAAAATAATTTTACAAAACAATTTTTTAATAAAATTTTGTGTCCTTTCTCTGTGTCCTATTTTCTGTGTTCCCACAACCCCGTCGTCGAGTCCTCCTCCTTCCTCGACCAAGATCGAGAAGCTATTCGCTCACGATCGGTCATAGTTTGTCAATGATCAAGCTTCTCCGTGTCCTCCTTTGTGTCTATTCTAAATCATGCCACAATTTTTGACAAGTGAATCAAAAGAAACCAAATTACCCGCATATCTTGATTGGGGCGCGGAGGTGGAGGAGGTTGAGCTGGGAGAGGAAGACCTCTTGGCCTCGACGTAGAGGTGGCATAGCAGATCTCGAACTCGGAGAGGTGGACATGCTACTTTCGACTCCTTCCTCCTTTCACCAGTCTCATTATGTCGTCGAGTACCGGGGCCTCCAAAGTCCCCATGGAAAACCCTCTTGGCCTCGTTGGTGGAGTCGAGGCGGCCCTGAGGCGTAGGACAGAGCCATCGGAGTAAAAGGCGGCCCCGATGGCGTCGCCGTAGGAGACTGCCCCGAGGCCCTGGTCGCTAAGGAACTGATGGCGAGGACGACGAGATCGCGGCTGCATGTGCTAGAAGAACGACGATAATGGCGAATTCGGAGCTCAACGGCGACGTCTGCGGATGAGCTCCTGCACGATGGGGAGCGTGAGAATTTTTTTAGACCTGTGAGAGAAGAGAGAGAGAGAGTGGAGAGACCCATGTGAGGAGAGACTTTGGAGAGAGACCCCTGTGACAAAAATTGTACAGTGAGAAATTGAGGAGAGAATTTTGTTCATATAAAGCACCTTTTCTTTGCTCTCTGAAAACTGGTTTTAAACGAAGGTTTGGGAAAAAAAAATTGGAAAGCAAAAAACAGTTGTTGACAGCTAAACACAATTTACAATGGGTTTTGAGTTTAAACTCAAAAAACTGAGTTTAAACTCATAACCAAACAGAGCCTAAAGCTCTTAAAATTATTTGTTAAGTATTAGTACATTAGTAGTAGTGGACTTTAGTCCTATATTGCCTAGAACAATAGTAAGAGGGATTAGCCTCTCATATATATATATATATAGATCTCATTCATTAATATAGATCTCATTCATTAAAAAAAAAAAAAAATTTAGATCTCATTCATTAATAAAGTGATCTCATTATTCTACTCTACATGGTATCAGAGCCAAAATCCTAGTTCCCTCCCTCCCGCCCACCTCTTTCCCCCCCTCCCCCTTGCCTCCAACGGCCCCCACCCCTTACCCCTGCCTCCGGCGTCCCCCCTCTTTCGCCTGCCTCCATCGCCCCTCTTTCCCCGCCTCCGGTGCCCCCCCCTTCCCCCGCCTCCATCCCGCCCCCTCTTTCCCCTGCCTCCAGCATCCCTTCCCCCTCCCCCCCTTTCCCCTGCCTGCTACTATTGCTGCTGCCGTGTCTGCCGCGGCTGCTGCTGCTGTCTCTGGTCTCTGGCCTACCCCTTGCTACCTCCGATCGACCCCCTTTCCCCTCTCCTATAGATCCAAACCCTAACCCTAATTCTTCCTCACATCCTGCCACCTACTCCCCTTCAAATCCTAACTTTCAAAAAAAATGTTGCGATCCTCAAAAGGTGAACAATGGTTTATTTACAGGAACCTCTGACTTTCCAACATTAATTTTTAGGAATCACAGAGGGTAAACAATAAGTTTATTTGCAGGAACCTCTGTCCTACACAATTAACTTAGGAATCTCAGAGGATAAACAACGAATTTGTTTACAGGAACCTCTGACTCTTAAAGTTGGCCATTGACTTGGACATCTCAGAGGGTAAACAACAGGTTTATTTACAGGAACCTCTGGCTCTCCAAAGATTGGCTTCGGAAAGACAAACAAAGAACAGACACAGTGTTTGTCTTGCATGATTCTTTGTTTTTTCTTGCTCTTCACATCAGGATCTGTCGTGATAATATCCTGAGTTGCCTCTCTATCCCAACTCGTGTGACTAGCATTTTTCAAATTAACATTTTGATCCGATATACTGAGGGATGGATAGTACTGGGACGCATAACAGTGCTAGTGATACTAGTGCCGGAAATGCAATGATGGGACCAATGGACACTAGTACAACGATTTCATCGATTCGGCTTGTCGATAGGCGATTGGACGGACTGAAGGGCTATTCGACATTGCGTCAAAAGGTCGAGAAGACGCTTCGAGGAATGCGGTTGTCCAAACATTTGACTGACATCCCCCCAGCAGAGACTGATCCCATCTTTGAACAGTGAAAGACACATGATAGTCGACTGTTTATATTGTTGATGAACTCCATAGAACCATCAGTGGAAGATAGTTCCGAATACGGAGTCCGTTAAGGAATTATGGGAGCTGGCAGCGACATTTGATGACAAACGCAATTTGTCTCGTATCTATGACTCAGTTATTGGCATTTATCGAGCTAATCAAGGAGAAATCTCATAAGGATCACTTCAGGGCCTTTAAAGCCATGACTGATGAGGTTGATCGTATATTGCCCTAACAACAGATATCAATGAAGCTAGGGCTCAACGCGAACAACTTCATGTTATGGCATATCTTATCTCTTTCCGTCCTGATGTGGACTCTGTTCGATATCAGATCATTGCTGGATCTAACGTTTCATCTTTACTGGAAGCCCATTATCGTGTTCTTCAAGCAGCAAAAGTCGTAGAGATCACTCCGGATGATGCTCCTGTTGATCGCTCTGCTCTTGGCACTGCTCATGCGGTCGTGGTGGATGACGTGGTGGCCACAATACTTGTCGTGATGGGGGCTGTGGTAATGGTGGTCGCAATAGAGGATGACCATGCGCATGCTTTAATTGTGGTCAGCTTGACCATTTCTACTGGCAATGCACTAAAGCACCTGTCGCTAATATCACAAGTGATGCTCCTGATGACGGTGTCTGATCTGTTCAGATAACTTCGGAGTTATATACAGAGTTTCTTGATTTCCAAGCTCAACGTCGTGGTCTGGATTCGCAGCCGGATACTCAGCATCATGCATAGTAAAGCCAAAGCAGTGGGTAATTAACTCTGGTGTGTCTGCTCACATGACTGGTGACGCAGTTATGTTACACAATTATGTACCTGTCAGTCTTGTTTCTGACATTACTGTTGCCAATGGAGGTTCCCTGACAGTCCGAGGACGTGGAAGTGCCAGTCTTCCTTCCGGACTCTCTCAATTCTGTGTTGCTTACACCTGGGAACCTGTTCAGTTTGATTTCAATTAGTCAAATTACTCGTGAACTACATTGCTCGGTAACATTTTTATCTGATAGTTGTGTTTTTCAGGATCTAAAGACTGGTAAGAGGCATGTGGCTGAAGATTTGTACTTGTTTGATGTACCTTCTTCGGTTGTTTGTTCCGACGTAAAATTCGATCCTTTCGAGTTACATTGTCAGTTAGACCATCCATCTATTAAAGATCTGCACGACGTGTTATTTAGCTAAACATCATCGGGTTCTATATCCGGTGAGTCATAATAAAATTGCTTATGTTCCTTTTGAGTTGGTGCATTCTGATATATGGGGACCTTGTCGGTAGAATCAACCATGGGTTTCAAATACTTTGTTCATTCGTTGATGACTACTCTCTTGTCACGTTTGTTTACCTGATAAAAAATGCTCTAAATTATTTAGCATTAGGTGCTTTTTATGCCGAAATCAAAACACAATTTGGTATTCCAATTAATTTTTTTTGAAGTGATAATAGTCGTGAGTATTTATCTTGTGAGCTCGATAGTCATCTGGCCTGCAATGGTATTATCCACCAAATTTGTTGTCCGTACACACCACAACAGAATGGTGTGGTCGAGCGTATGAATTGTCATCTCTTGGAAACAACGCGTACTCTTATGTTTCAAGCATGTACTCCCAAGAGATTTTGGTCGGATGCAGTTCTTACCGCTTGTTATCTTATTAATCGCATGCCATCGTCCATTTTCAATGGTAATACTCCATTTTCTATGCTATATCCCGAACGAGAGCCGTTTCCTCTGCCTCTCAGAATTTTTGGTTGTTTATGTTATGTTCGGGATACCCGGCCGACTTTCTAAATTAGGTCATAAGGAAATAAAATGTATTTTCCTTGGGTATCCTAAAGATCAGAAAGGATATCGGTGTGTTTCTCCTGTCTTGAAGATGTATTTTTTTACTTGGGATGTTACCTTTGTTGAAATAGAATTTCCTCCACTTCTACAAACAACGAACCCGGTTCCCTAAGTTTATCCGGAAGAGCGTTTCTTGATATTTCCTGAACAAACACAACAGTCTCCCATACGGGTGCCCTCCCTTACCGAGTCAGTCACCCGATCCGATGGTCCGCAGAAATCGATTCGGTCAGTGCCGACGTCACCCGCACAAACATCGCCAATAATGCCCACATAGTCATCCTCCTCTGGCTCCACTGATTCGTTTCCGCCTGTTTCGTCAGCAGTTTCGCCTCTTCCGCTAGCAGCTCGCCCTCGGCATGCCTGTATTGATCATCCCTTGTATGTTGACAACTACAAAGGATTTACCAGCCACACTCAGTCTTAAACATTCCGGTTGGCGTGCTGCTATGAACGAGGAGATAAAAGCTCTCAAGGATAACCATACTTGAGACTTAGTCGATTTACCTCCCAATAAACATGCAGTAGGTTACAAATGGGTGTTCACGATCAAGGTGAAACCGGATGGTACTCTTGATCGCCTAAAGGCTCGTCTAGTGGTTAAAGGATATTCTCAGACCTATGGTGAGGATTATTTTGAGACATTCTCTCCAGTTGTCAGAATGATATCTATTCGTGTACTTTTGGCCTTGGTTGTTCGCTATGACTGGTATTGTTTCAGCTGGATATCAAGAATGTTTTTCTACACGGGGATCTTGATAAAGAAGTATATGTGATACAACCTCCCGGTTTGTTGCAAGGGAGGGTAGTGTGGCATCTGCGAAAGACTCTTTATGGTCTAAAATAATCACCTCGTGCGTGATTTGGTCGATTTACATATATTGTTACTTAGTTTAGCATGTGTCAATCAAAGAAGGATCATTCGGTATTCTACCGACAAACGTCAGCTAGAAGGATACTACTTGGTGTCTATGTTGATGGTATTGTAATCACCGGAGACGACAAACAGGGTATTGCAGGCCTCAAGAAGTTTCTGGGAGAACAATTTCAAACCAAAGATATGAGATCATTGAACTATTTATTGGACATTGAGGTCACGGGCTAAGCATAATATTGTAATATCTCAAAGGAAGTATGTGCTGGACATATTAAATGATGCATGAATGATGTAAGCCAAGGGAGCAACATTACCTATGGATCCAGGAGCTAATTTACTTCCAGACGAGAGGTTCCTGATGACCAATCCAGATCAGTATCGACCAGTAGTTGAAAAACTCAACTACTTAGCAGTCATGATTCGTCTGGACATGTCTTTCACAGTTAATGTTGCAAGTAGATTTATGATTTCTCCAAAGTTCCACAGTGGCAGGCAGTTCTCAGAATTCTGTGCTATCTAGTCAAGAATCTAGGAAAAGAAATTCGGATGAAAAATCATGAATACACTCATGTTGAGTGTTTTACTGATACTGACTAGGGTACAATCCTGGTAGATAGACGATCTACATCTGGCTCTCTGTGTTTATTGGCGGAAACTTGGTATCTTGGAAGAGCAAGAAGCAGAGTGTGATAGCACGATCAAGTTCAGAAGCAGACTATCGAGCCATTGCTCATGGCACAACAGAGGTGTTATATATGAAGCATCTTCTACAAAAATTGGAAGAAAAAGCATGATCGAGCACAGGAGATATGTGGTGTGATAATTAGTCTACTATCCATATTGCTACCAATCCTGTATTTCATGAAAGGACGAAATATATTGAAATCGACATATACTTCGTCCGTAATGAGTATATAAAGAACATGTAAAATTTTACCATGTGAGGACCGATGATCAGATAGTCGATATCTTCACGAAGCCTCTTTTGGATCCTCGAATTTAATTTCTATGTAACAAGCTGGACATGATTGACATCTATGCTCCAGCTTGAGGGAGGGTGTTAAGTATTAGTACATTAATAGTAGTGGACTTTAGTCCCACATTGCCTAGAACAATAGTGAGACGGATTAGCCTCTCCTATATATATGTAGATCTCCTTCTTCATTAATAAAGTAATCCCATTATTCCACTCTACATTATTGACGATACAATTTGAAAATTTGAGAAATGTCGTAAGTCTTTCATTCCAATGGACGGGATCTGTCGTTAGGCTTGGCGATGAGTCGATAGAGACAAAAGAAGACCTCGAAGGTAAGTGGGAAAGAAGGGAGATTGTATATAGAAAAGAAGGGAAAAACTCAGTTTACAAGAGCATACTTGGGAAGCTAATAGTCGAAAGCTAATACCCCTATTACTATTTTTGCTAATATCCCTGATAACATCCTTATCAACTTAGCTAATACTATCAAGGTACCAATTGACAATGATAACTCTTGTCACACACTGACACTAGAACTGTGGAGTTTTAAAGGGCTTAGGGTAATGGTATGCTTCCAACAACTGCTAATAAGGATCAAACCATTTCTACTAAAGATGAGATTGAGACGCTCAGAGTATGGGAAATAATCCTAAATACCCAGATCTGACAATGTAAGGAGATCCTAGAAGTTATCAATAAACTCAAATTTCTCGAACGTCAACGGTCTAGGAGCTCTATGTATGCAGGGAATGGTAAGAGAGGTAATTGATAAATAGTCTTCATCGATATAGGTCTAATCAAGAACAAACCAGACAATCCTAACATGCACATTCTTTCCTCTGTTGGTGTCTACTCAATTGAAGGATGGAGGCTTAAGAATGCCACATGGGCATCTTGTGGGATAATTTTGGTATTAATGATAAATGGTTCAAGGTAATTGACGAATTGGTATCAGGTTTTCTTTCAGTTATCTTATAAAGGAGATGAGATGGTTGGAAGCACATGGTCTCCACCGTTTAGGTCCAAATAGAAGGGGAGAGGAGGAGAATTCTGGGAATTCCTTCGAGCAAGAGCCTTCATGCGATGTCTTCAAATGTCATCTTCTAACCACATTCCAATATATCTTTGTACAAGGATTGAGAGACCGATCCCTATTAAGAGATTCGTTTGAAAAAAAATATGACCAGAAAGGGAGGAGCTCTATGACATAGTGTGAGATTCACAAGTGAGATGATACATGAAAGAGAGGGAGCAACATACATCATAAGTAAGATAGCAATCTTCCAATCTGACTACCAGCCATTTGGAAGCATTAAACAAAGAAAAAGTGAGCTTTATGGGTATGATTGATAATTAATTGGTTAAAGGAGACTTCTGTCCAGCTACTCTTCAGAATAGGGTTGCCAAGATTGTGATAAGGTTCTACGAAATAACATACAACTTGCCATAAGAGAGATGATTGGTGAGTACCAAATTGGGTTCATTGCAATGAGCTATCCTGATAGTGTAGCCATGACCCAAGAAACCATTCTGAGATTTACAAGAGACATGAGGGGTTCCTCCTTGAGCTTTATTTTGAAAAAAGCATGCATTAGGGTTGATTGAGACTGCATTATGAGAGGGGTTCGTCCTTGAGCTTGATTTATGAGGAACTTTGGTTGCAAGTGCAGAGTATGGATTTATTGCTTGTAACCCTTGCCAAAGTCTATTATTTTAGTTAATAAAACGGAGGGAAATAAATCATTTGTAAGGGGGGTCTTCAACAAGGAGTTTGATAACCCCCTTGATCTTGATCTTGACCTTGGTGGCAGATGGGTTTAATAAAGTGTTTGAAAGTCTGAGAAGAAGATCCACATTCCCCTTGGTCTTAGTCTTGGTGCAGATGGGTTTAATATAATGCTAGAGAGGGTCAGGGAAGGAAGTTTACAAAATAGGTTGGATTTTCTAGACATTAGGAATTCTGGGTAATCTTCAATATGCAACTGACATGCTATCCTCTGAGCTCTACTGAATGATGCTCCACCTCCTCTACCTGCTGTACTTTTAGATCTTGATCTTCCAATTGCGATTTGTAAAGGTAATGTGGCTACACTTACCTCATAGGTGATTACGTTTTCTTTGCTTGACTGGGTTCTTCTTTTCGCTAGTTTTGTTGTATTTTTTTAATGTTTCTATTTCCTGAACTTCTACGAAGCACAAAAGTATCTTGCATGGCAAAAAGCAATGGATGAGGAGATATAGGCTTTGTGGTTTATTGACACTTGGATCTTGTTCCCCTTCCTCTAAGACACTCTTGTTAGATGGGTCTCCACTTCAAAGCATAATCATGGTGAGTCTATGGAGCAATTGGAGGTCTCTCTCATTGCTCACGGATTTGCTCAATAATACGACGTTGAATACGGGATCTCGTCGGTAGCCAAGCTCAGTATTATCTTGGTTTTAGTCTCCCTTGTATACCGTCAGCAGCTGTTGCTTGAACTGAATATCAATTATGACTTTTCATAGTAGCGATCTCAGATCTGGCCAAAATTGTCCTTGATAGAACGACCCTCATTTATGAGAGGTCGGGATTTTTGTTGTGATTTCTCAATGAGCAGGCCAAACATATTGAGATAGATTGTCATTTCAACTGGAATTAGGTCAACCTCCGCGAGGTTCAACTTTATCATGCCCCTGCTAGTTCTCAGTTGGTTGACATCCTTACCCAGACCTTGCCTTGTCCACACTACATACACTTCTCCAATTTGGGAAGGCTTGACATCAATACTCCAGCTTGTGGGAGAGTGTAGGGGAGAGCTCTCTTTGTGCACATCAGGAATCTTCGAAGGGCGGCCAACTCTTTTCTATAATAATGTACTCGTATTTGCTTAATGAAGTCTATATTCTTGAGCCGACTTCTTAACAAACATTCTACGTACCAAGTAGACATACTCTTCTCTGGTGTCAACCATTGACTTATGAGGTTAACCACAATCAGCAAATGAGTTCACATAGTGTGTACTGGTCATCAATAATATCATTTTAGTGGACTATTGACCGTAAACATTTAAGAATGGAACTACAAGGGTTTGTATCACATCTATGTCATTATATTATAGTCCTAATTCAGTGCTCTCGTCCTAAGGACTTTATCATGTTGTTACAAGCAAATGTAAAGTATAGCAAGAAAGCA
This sequence comes from Iris pallida, assembly GCA_029216955.1. Lineage (NCBI taxonomy): Eukaryota > Viridiplantae > Streptophyta > Magnoliopsida > Asparagales > Iridaceae > Iris > Iris pallida. The sequence continues at coordinate 3,725,317 of JANAVB010027400.1, forward strand.
TAATAATAGAATGCCATAAAGAACTGATATGTTATTAATAATCAACATCTCTAGTCACACATTACAATCAGAAGCAACTTTTTCGTTTGGCTACTAGGGCATATGTCAGTATCAACCTCTTACAATCAGTCAGCCATCCTTCTCCTTTTCTCCATCCTTCTTATATTCTTCTCCTTTTCTCCCACTCCACCCCTTACCTTCTCTTCAGATGACTTCTCTTTCTGCCCCTCTGCACCTTCTTCCTTCTCTAATCATCTCTTCTTCCTCCTCCTCCTCCTCCTCCTCCTCCCATCTCTCTCTCTCTCTCTATCTCTCTCTCTCTCTCTCTCTCTCTCTCTCTCTAATAATGACATCTTTCTCTCCTTCTCTACCACTGATCAGAGACAGGAGTATCAGATCTGGTCGGAACCCCTCCCTTTATTCTTCTTCCCTTCATCTCCTTCTTCCAGCCAGATCTGAGGCGAAGTTGCCGGCACCTGGCCGGACTGCATTCTTCCTGCCAGATTCTTCTTCCCTTCATCCCCTCCTTTGGGCCTATTTTGTTGTAGTGACAACTCGTGGTAATTAGCGACAATGCTCACAGCGAATTTCCGGTGGCCCGTTGTCTCATACAACCTCGTAGGTGTGACATGTCACTCAAGATTCTTTCCCACCGTACCATAGCAAGCATCCCCCTTGGATGACAGTGATTTCTAACTCTTTTGATTTTGTGTCAGTTAATCGTCCGTTAAGATTGTTTGCCACAGGCACGGTACCATCTCTATTTTCTTATCTTTTAATTGCCTAGTTTCAGATTTGGACCTAGTGTATTTTGCTTTATTGATTTGTGGTCATCTTATTGTATGTCTTAAATATGCTTGTAATCCTTTGATGATTTAAAGAGAGGCTTCTGCTTATCTTATGGCTGATAAGCAGAAGCCCCAAGTCAGCTTGTGTCTGCTCAATTGTTTTTCTCCATCACCTTCTTATTCTTTTATTTTGTATTCTCGAAGATTCTTATGATGTTTTCTCTCCATGGCAGGCTGATAGTGCCATTTCAGCTCTAAATTGTAGTGGCATGGTTCTTGGATCTCTTCCAATTAGGTTTGAATCCTGATTATGTTGCATTCCTTAACACACTTGGATTTGCAGTTTGACATGACTTGACGTTTTATTGTGTTCAGGGTTAGTCCTTCGAAAACCCCAGTTAGGCCCCGGAGTCCTGGTGCAGTTTCGCAGTAACTTGGGTGTTTAACTGACAGCAGGAGTTGCCCTCAAGGTGAAACTCTGTTCCGAGTGGCCGATGAAATGATTTTTTTTTTCCTCTGCAAAAACGATCTCTCTTTTCTTCTTTATTGGCAAGGACATTTTCTGATACCATGATCCAACCTGGGAAAAGCTTTGGTGTTTTATGACACTTTCTTGTAGCTACAACATCTTTTATTTTATTTGGTACCATGGAAAAGCCATCAAATGCTCGAAGAAGGAACTGAGCTAATTAGGTAAAAAAATCGGTCTTTTGTCGTTGCCACAAATAATTGCGTCTGTGATTTCAGATGGTACATAAACTTTCTATCTTTAGATGGTTATCGAGAATAATCTAAATATATAAATTGTTGGCACCAGCTTCTTTAAAATTCAAAGTTTCAAGGGTTTACTGCTGATTTTGCTGTTGTTTTTGTATTTAGTTTGTTACCATTGTTTTTTGTTCCAAATAGGATATTGCTTTTCTTACCATCTGACACATTGTATCGCTCTTACCTTGTGTTGCGTTCATATGTCGTGAGGATTTGACATATATATATATATATATATATATATATATATATATATATATATATATATATATATATATATATATATATATTCCATCCATGTCATCATGATTCTTCTAAGTTAGAATTTGTGAAATACATATCGCCATGACAGTGACCAACTTTGCAAACACACCAGTCTTTAACAAAACTTACAAGGTACTCTTATTTTATTTATTCTACTCTTCCTCCCCAACCTGACCTAAACGCTTACCAAACAGTAATTTTCTTCCCCCTCCTAGAACTCAACTTCAAGAACCCTGCACTACCACCAGAGCCCGGCCGGAACTTTACCCGAACCCCAACGACAACCTCCTCCCTCTCGCCTCTCTCCCTCACGTCATAAGCCTCTAGGTCTACCATCAAAACCCAACCTGAACTTTGCCCCAATCACAATGACAACCTCCTCCTTTTACCTCTCTCGTCCTCTATTAACTCGCACACACAACCAAATTCCGACCAGAACCACGCTCTTCCCTTCGTTCCCTCCAAAACTCATCCTCTTCCATTGTAATTTATTTCGATGTTATTTCTATTCAACTGTGATTTGTTAATGATAATGTTGTTTCTTGTATGTAAATATCAATTGGTTCACACCCTAAATCCCACCTCCTTTAAGAGGTCAAAGTAATATTTGGATTGGGTCATAAAAATTGGATTGGTTGTGTCATAAAAAGAGGATCATCTCGGTGAACAAACTTATTTGACCAAGAAGTATTGCTGAGGGTGATGAGAGGTGTTCTTTGACCTTGCCTATAGAAGAACAACCATGCTGCCTTAAGCTCATGATGGATAAAGAGAGGAGTTAAAACACTCTGAATTAATTCAAACTTTCTGAACTACCTGACTTGACTTATCAAATTAGGCTCGATGTATGAGACAACCTGAGGCCATTGATATATCACAAGAGATGAGATAAAAAAGTCTAAATCATAATCAATACCATATTGCTAAGTGAATCCTTGGCAAGCTTTACACTAAGAATGACTAGGAAGGGAACACGTTCTCATGTCTTATTCGACAATAGAACATACATCTTCTCATCTAAAGAAGCTAGTAATCCTAGGTGTTTGATGTGCCTTCCTTACTGAAGTATGAGGAGAAATAGAGGAAGGATGAAATTTTATATAGAGTGCATAGTTCAATTAAGCGGTTCGATAGGAAAATTGTCCAGAGAAGTAAGAAGGATAGGTGTCGCTTCCACGATAGTTTAAAGATTATGGTGCACAATTATGGATCAGAATAACAAAAGGATTATAGGTTCCCTCACATCCTAGGATCAAACTTGATACTAATACTATAAAGAATAGAAGCATAACCTGACAATTCCATATAGAATAAGATTTAGTTGTCTTTAAGACCTAAATGAGACATTATTAAGGATATTGTTGTAAACCGTGATTTGTAGATAATTACAAATAATGATTGCCCATATCTAGATACACGTAAATTCTAATATTTTCTAAAATGTTATCAGTGTTAGCAATGGAGAATGAAATAATGTTCTGTATATTATTTATTAGAGGTAAGCCTCAATATATAGTTGCAATGAAAGAAAATATAGAATGTGTACAACGGTAAAACTCTAGGGTCTGCTTGGCAATTTAGGGGTAGGCTGGGTAGCGGTTATGATGTGTTTTTAGAGTACCGATTGTGAGCGGTTATGAGGGATCCGATTTTGGGTGGTTTTAAGTAGCGGCTTTTAAACCAATCCAATCCATGCTTGATAATTCACTAACGAGCGGTTCTGAAAGTTTTTTACACGAATAAAATTAAATAGAGAAGGGTATTTGTAGTTATAATTTTTTTTGGGTGAGGATACAAATAAAATAAAATTATAAAATATCTCAAAATCAACTGATTTGGGGTGTTTATAGAGCCAACCAAAATTACATTACATCGGTTTTGGGGAATTTTTGAGCCGACCAAACAAGTGCCTCAAAAAAAATTAACAAGCAGGAGTTTTCATAAACGGTCGATTCAAAAATACCCTAGAACCGGTAAAAACACCATTACCAAGCAGATCATAAAGAAGGAAAAAAGTCAGAAAATGTAAATTAGATAACAAGCAATACAACTATGTTATAGTTAGCTTGATAGCATTGTTGTATATAGCAATACAAATATGTTTGGAGCGCTCATGGAAGACATTGTTATGAGCTATTTGAGTAGCACTATTATTGTCACAAAACAAAGGAGTAGGGGTGAGCATCGGTTCGGTTCAAACCGAACCGTGCAAACCTAAACCGATTAAGAACCGAACCGACCTACTTAGAAACCGAACCGAACCGACCTGGTTCAGAACCGAACATGAACCGAACCGAACTAAATCGGTTCGGTTGGTCGGTTTATTCGGTTTATGGGCTTGGGTATAATGGGCCAGCCTGCTATAATTTTGAAGACACAAAAGTCCAAATTTAGAACAAAAGCCCAAGGAATATACAGTTCCAGATTCTATATTAAATTCCAGATTAAAGATAACCAGTCCTACTGCATAAAAAATGATGTAATGTGGCTTGTGGCAAACTGAACATACAAATAATCAGTCCTACTGCATAAAAAATAACCAGTCCTACTGCATAAAAAACTGAACACAATCAATAAATATCAGGCTTGTGGCAAACTGAACATACAAATAATCAGTCCTACTGCATAAAAAATAATGCAATGTGGCAAACTGAACATAAATATCAGGCTTTTGGCAAACTGAAGATAAAAAAACTGAACACAATCAACAAAATATCAGGCTTTTGTGCAACTTGCACTATAACATTATTTGCTCTGCATCAGAACAAAATCAACAAAATATTAGGCTTTTGGCAAACTGGCCAGCAATTTGGCATTTGTGCAATTTGCACTATAACATTATTTGCCCTGCAATGCAAATACATTTCATTCCAATTTTCAGGCAGAAATTTTATTCCAATTTTCAGACAATAGATAAATATATAAGGAAAGAGATTGTTAGTTTCTTACAGCGATTCAAGAATTAACAATCCAAGCACAAGATCCAAGTCCAACTCCAGGTTCCCACTTCCCAGAATCCCAAATATAAATAACTGCAAAATGATTAGTTGCTCTGCATCAGGAACTTAATTACTCACAGGAAAGAACAGTCATTATAAAAAGTATCACAGAAATAATTAACCAATATCAAAAGTATGAGAATTCAAAAAACATATTTCAAACTCTCACAGGTCATAATAGTCTAATAGATGTGCTTAATGCACAAAGATAGACAAATGAACGGATACGAGTAACATTTCAGACATTACTACCTGTGAATTTGGAGCCGATATAGAACGGATACGAGTAACATCATAATATCATATTCATATTTGTTTCCACGTCACAGATTCACAGAGACATATTGTTGGAATATAAAAATAGCTAGAAAAAAGAGAGGACGAATTAATAAACCCTAATCTACAATAAATCTACATCATGCAGTCCAACACATAGATCTAGACCCTAATCTAGAAAAAAGAAAGGTTGCTACATCTTACGAAAACAGTAAGATCTAGATCTACATCATGCAGTCCAATAGAAAGATGTAGATCTAGACCTGGACTCCAACACATGAAGTATTAATTTTTTTTAAAAAAAACAAGATGAAAACGAGATCTAAATCTAGATCTGGACTCCAACTCAGAAATAATAAGTTAAACCGAGATCTAAAAAAAACAAGATGAAAACGAGATCTAAAAAAAAAAAAGATGAAAACGAGATCTAGATCTACATCATACAGTCCAACACAGAGATCTAGACCATAATAGATCTAGATTTGAGATGAAAACGAGAAAATTAGAAGAAAAATTAACGAGAAGAGAGGAAGCTACCGGCAGATCCGAAGCGGTGAGGCGGAGAAAGCTCGAGAGGGGACGGGGGAGGAAGAGGCAAGGGGCTAAAACTTAGGGTTAGAGGAAGAAATTTCTCGACGAGTAGTCGAGTGAGCGCCGCCGCTCCTCTCAGAATTAGGGTTAGGGGGTGCGGTGTGAAGAATGAAGAGGAGAGAGAAGATTCAAGAATATCTAGGCCTAGAGCCATGAGCCATCGGTTTTAAATGGTGGCCTGAGTTTTTGGGTTATTAGGTTAAGTCTAAGGGGGTAAAATAGTAAATTAACCCTATATATATTCGGTTTCGGTTTAAAACCGAACCGAAATCCTATTACCGCAACCCGACCCGAAAACCATATTATCGGGTTTTGAGAACCGAATCCGACCCGAAAGTTCTAAAAACCGACCCTAATAGAAAAACCGGTTCGGTTCGGTTCGATTTTCGGTTTTAAACCGACAAATGCTCACCCCTACAAAGGAGTAGACGATGAATATTCAACAACCATGTCATGAAGAATCCAACATTAACCATATAATCTTTGACACATTGTGAGCCAAAGCTCTATATCCACTTCAGCACTTGAGCAGGTAACTACTATTTGTTTCTTGCTTTTCTAAGAAATAAAATCACCAAGAAATATGCAGAAGCCAGTGGTAGAGCGACGATATGGACATCTCCCGCCTAATCAGAATCAGAATAGGCACGAAGAGTAAGTATGGAGGTAGAAGATAAGAGTAATCATTGATGCGAAGTGCCTTTTAAGTAGCGCAAGATTCGAAGAACAACTGCATAATGAACAGAGCGAAGTGAAGACATGAATTGACTTACGATATCAACTATATGGCTGATATCTGGCCTAGTGATAGTAAAATAATTAAGACTTCCTACAACCTAGAGGTACATAGGATCAAAGAGTAAGATGCCGTCATATGTATGAAGCTTGACATTTAATTCAAGAGGGATATCTGTAATCTTAGTATAAGTTAAACCTTCTTGAAGAAGTATTTTAGATGCATACTTTACTTGAGAATTAGAGGTGTGATCAACCACCATCCTAAGAAAGTAATGAAGAATTCTTAGATCTTTCATCTCAAAACAAGTGCTTAAGTATAACTTTAAAGTGAATACTTATAAATTATTACCTGTACTGACCATATCATCTTCGTATATGACAATAATAACAATACCTTTGTTAGATGAGTGAAAGAACATGTCATAATCATGGGTACCCTGGGAGAAACCATAATTGATAATTGTAGTACAAAACTTCTCAAACCAAGCTCGAGGTGCTTGCCTGAAACCGTATAAAGCTCGCCGAAGTTTATAAAACTAATGAGGAGAGTATGGGAGACTGGGGTTGGTTTCATATAAACTTTCTCTTGTAGGTCTCTATAAAAAAAGACATTTTTCACGTCCATTTAATGTATTTCTGCTGATGACTACAATCAATGTTCCTATAGTGGTCAAACAAGCAACTGGGCAAAAGTTTCTTCATACCGTATTCTTGGGTATAACCTTTTGCAACTAAATGGGCCTTGTATCAGTCAACAAAACCATCAGACTTTATTTTTATTGTGTAAATCCGTTTACACCGTACAATAGATTTACTAGGAGGAAGATACACAAGATCCTATGTATTACTATCTTGTAGAGCAGTTACTTTTTCTTTCATGGCTTGTTGCCAAAGAGGGTTAGAAGAGGCCTCACAATAGGTTGTTGGTTCATTAAAGGATAAAAGAGCAAAAATATAACAATGATAATCCGTGAGATGAGCAGGTTGGTGTTTATCACGAATATGTCAGGTTGAAACTGGAGGCATTGGATGAGTATCTGGAGAAATTAATTCAACAAGGGTTGGGTTATTTTTGGAAAGGTCATATTAGAACCCTGTATAGGAGGACTAAAAGGTGGTGTTTCTACTTGTGGTGATGTTACATGCTCATAATTATTAGATGGAGTCAATAAAAGGATCATAAAATTGAAATGAATCAAAGATCTCTATCCAATTTTTGGAAGGGAGTAGAAGGGTATTTTCTCCCAAAATGTAACACTTCGAGAGAGAGAGAGAGTGTTTTTGAAAAGAGGGATCATAACTCTGATAACCATTTTTGTTGAATACCAAAACCTAAAATACCACACATGGATGTTTTCTTGCTGAGTTTATCTAGTTATTTTGGGAAGAAGGACAAAATACGTTGAGCCAAAGACACGAAGTTCTGAGTAATCAGGATGGGTTTGATAAAGTCATTCAAGGGGAGAAATTCCACCAGTGACCAGTGAATGGATACGATTTATGATATAAGTAGAAGCGTGAACGGATTCTCTCCAATAGATACGAGAAATTGAGGATGAGAGAAGTAAAGTTCGAGTAGTTTTCACAGTATGACGGTGTTTGTATTTTGCAATAGTATTTTGTTAATGTGTCTTGGTACATGATAATTGAGAAAGTATTCCTTGAGTTTTCAAAAAAATCTAGGAAGGGTATATGGATATAGTCGGATCTATTTTTTTTTAATGATTTTTGAAAATTTTGTTTTGATCATTGTGCAAAACTCAATATACACTTTAAAAATAAACCAAAACGGGAATGTTATAAACACATCCATGTATAACGAGTATAGTCATCAACAAGAAGTACATAATATTGATGACCCCCATAGACTTGACCGGAGCTTTGCCCCAAACATCATAATGCTCATTATCAAAAGGTGATGCAGAAGAATTTATACTATTATTGAAAGGAAGTGCAGGTTGTTTAGCAAGTTTATAAGCAACACACTAAGGTTCTTTATCTAAATGAACATAGCCCAACAATCCTTCATTCATCATATATCAAAGTCGAGAAAAAGAAACATGGTGTAATTTAGAATGACAAAGCATAAATGGTGATGGAAAAGTAGTTGGATCAACAAACTAGGTACCAACTATGTGTGGAATATTAAGTTTGTCTACGACAACTCTATGGCATGTCCCAACTTGCTTCCCCGTTGAGCGATCCTGAATGGCACAACCAAAAGAAGATAAGTTAAAAATCCTTGATCACATAATTGTCCGACAAATAGATGATTCATCGACAGTTTAGGCACATGCAAAACATCTGAGACAATCAGGTCATTAGATTTTAACAGAACCGATATGACTTGCCGTAATAATAGTAACACAAGCAGTATAAATTGTAGGAGATGAAAAAAGGATTTTAATTTTTCAATATTTTGAATTATATGTCATATGATTTGACGTACCGGAGTCAAGAAACCAACTAGTGGAGTAAATACCAGAAAATGCAGAGGAACCAATAGATTTGTTACCAATAGAAAAAGCCGGTTTGAACATATCTTTGAATATCTGTAGTGGTCAAAGTACTAGGGCTGGAGGATGCCAATGTTCCAGAAGCTGCTATAAGGGTACCGGGTGTGGTGACTTTCTTTCTTTCTTGCATGTTTCTAGATGTCGGAGAAGTGCAACTTTTGACCATGTCCAATTTTTTTACAATAATTATATTGGATATTTGATAAGTCACGTTGAGGGTTAGTGGAATTCTGAGACAAGAAAGACTGAGGGGTCTATATGTGGCATATGACTTTTACATGACTCCATAGAGATTAGTTCTAATAGTGTAGCATCTACCGCAGGAAGTGGTGTCCGATGAAGAACGTATGCTCTGCTAGTTTCAGATTCATTACGAAGAGCCTTCAAGAACTAAACTAATGTTGATTATTTACGAAATTTTAACCAAATTACAACATCATATTATCCATTTGGTTCCATAAGGACCAATTGATCCTAAATAATAGACATTTCAGAATAAAAATCTGAGTCTGATTGTTACTTTTGTTGTTTTAACGAACGTATATCATGTTCCAGCATATACTTTTGAGAAAAATTAGTGTGGATATACCCATGTGCTAATAAATCCTTAACTATAATTTGTGGTTTCAAATCTAGCAAATTACATACTAATTGAAGGTGTAACAATATTCACAATCAATGTAATTTCCCTATTAACGAGCTGAGCATCTTTTGTAGGAGGACATATTTCATCACCATTAATATATATATATATATATATTCATAGACCACTTCCTTTTAAAAAACTTACCATGAGAAATGACCAGTGACTATAATTACTATCCTCGAGTTTAACAGAAATGGGCTGGTTCGGTACATGTTCAAATTCCATTTCCGACTTCACATGTACAAAAATATGCGCACAATTTAAGACAGAAATTAACAAGTAAAAAAACTCACATGTGCATACTATAACGTATCCTCTGACCGTCATTGAAACAACTTTTTCTTGACACTTGAAAACAACTTTTTGTAACACTTGAATTATTTAGTAAAGGGACATATGATGAGAAGTCTGGACATATTTCAGTTTTTGTTGTACTGGGATACTTATATGTGATGTGAAGTCTCTTTCAAGTCCATGTGATGCTTACTTTGGAAAGACAAAAGCAAGAAATATGGGGACAATCGTCACTAAGGGTAGGTGGTCGCTACCAAAATAAGTCATATTAGCAATATTTTTAATGACTCAAATACTAGACTTTGCTAAATGCTAAAAATTTGGCAATTCCATATCTATACATTGTTGGTTGCGACAAATTACGACGAGTTCGACTACTGTGAGGTAATATGGGATAGTCGTCACTAAGGGTCATTAAAAGTCACTAAAATTTTAATTACAACGACGTTTAGCGACGCCAACAACGAGACGTCACTAAAATTTTAATAATAGCAACGTCTAGCGATGTCTTGTTGATGACGTCGCTAAAAGTTTGATTAATAACATTCGATCCATTTCGGCCTACTTATCCCAATCGAAATTCAAATCCCCCTAAAATTAAAACCCTCTTTCGAGAAATTTTCGTTCGGTGCCCCTCTCTACCACCACTCTGACCATCACATTCCAGCACCCCAAACCATGCCTCTAGTGTTCGATATTGATCAGCCCCCGACCACGCATCATCCCTAACCCATAGCATATCCACGACCGTCTACCCTTCAATAAGATCCTCCAATACCCCTTCCATTTCCCCAACGTAGGCATAGGTACGTAATCCCAAGCCTCCGACGTCCCCAACTCTTGAAACGAATCCATGGTCATGAACACTGGATATAGAAACTAGCACTGGTAGTAGTAGTGCTTCGGAGCGCCCTTAATCTCTATGTGTGTACAGGACACTGTCACGCCCCAATCCCATATAAGGGACTAGACACGTGACAATAGCCAGCTAATACAATCTTGAATACGTTTCCAATTTAATAGACTTATCTACATGTACTATGTTGTAAGTATCCTAGCCATATTTAATCTAAGCATGTAACCTATATGAATCTAATCTCATCCACAATATGAACCAATAGATAAATAAGTGCTAAGGCAAGCCAACAAGTCAAATACAACAAAGATAAATGGAAAGGTCTGTTGGAGATAAATCCACTACTAATAGAATGATAATGAAAGCACGAAATTAAATATGAGTCCAAGCTGAAGTTAAACCAAGCAATAACGTTATCATCAACTGCATCTGCACCAGAGTCGAGGCCTGATCCATAAATCAGTGGGTATTCCTCGTCAATACCTAGAGAAAAGTCCAGGTCCTCAGGGGACATAGCAAGATACATATTATACAAGCCTACCATATATTTTATATAGCATGCATGAAAAAGGACAAAAATGAACTGTAGAATGACAATAAGAATAAGAAAGTACATAATGAGGTAACAATACACAGATAATGAAATATTATAGAAAAATGTGATGCTAAGCATGACTAATAAATAAATTGAATAACCGCGGTCGTGGGTGGGTACCTACAGTAATTCTCTTTCGTAACCCCGCTTGAGACTCCCGAGTCGAGAGTGGTCATATATCAAGCTCTACGGATAGTAATGCTTTACAGATTTCATATTTATGGAATTTTTGGTATTTAAAATTTTCTCATATATCAAGCTCAATTTTGTGTTTCGTATTTATGGTTTCGAGTTTTGAGCATTGGATTTATTTATATGTGAGACCACCCTGGACTTGTAGAATAACCATTGGCAATTGCCATAGACCCATACTAGGACCCGTATGTAGAACAGATTCATGATCCGGTTCATTCTCGGACCCTCGGACCCTTGGTTTCTTTGAATGGCTAAGATTCTTGGGAGAGCCTTGGATTGGTGAGTTGGATCATCCAAGGGCCAAGATTTACTTCCTCTACCATATATTAACGCTCACATTTCTCTCTCCTCATTCATTTTGCTCCTTCCCAAATTTTCTCTTCTTTATCTCCCTCAACCCAACTTAGGCAAGTATATTTTGCCCAAATGGAGAAACTATGATTTTTATTTCTTTGATTTTCCTCACATAATTTTAGTCTATATTGTGTACATTTATATTTAGTACTTGATATTATCGGATTTGGTGGATATTTTGGAGTAGATCTAAGTTTTAAAATTAGGGTTTTAGGAAAATTCGTGGGAGTGATCTCTCAAAACTTAGTATTTCTGAAAACTAATTTTTTCATGTTGTAGAGAATTCAATTTCATGCAGTTTTGGCTTTTGAATCACTAGATTTTGAGTTACAATGAAGGTTTTATGACTAAAATAATTTTTAAATTTTTTTTTATGTTCTTCGGTGTGCTCTGTTTGGGACACGATGAATAGTTCCATATATTTTATGTGCAGGAATGATATGCGGCAAAAATATGCCCTACATCCAAAAACAAATTTTGCCGCATAGTGATTTTTGTATAGTACGCACATAGTATTTCTGTATAGTGTGAGCATAGTGATTTCTGTATATTATACGCATAGTATTTTTGCATAGTGCATGCATAGTACTCCTGCATAGTGTGCACATAGTGATTTCTGTATAGTGTGCGTATAGTGCTTCTGCATAGTGTGTGCATAGTGATTTCTGCATTAGTGCACGCATAATATTTTTGCATAGTACGCGTATAGTACTTCTGCATAGTGCGCACATAGTGATTTTTTCATGGTGCCACATAGTGTTTTCTGCATAGTGTACGCATAATATTTTTTGCATAGTACACGCATAGTGTTTATACATAGTGTGCGCATGGTGTTTATGTATAGTGCATGCATAGTGATTTCTGCGTAGTGCGCACATAATGATTTCTGTATGGTGCCACATAGTGTTTTCTGCATAGTGTGCGTATAATATTTTCTACATAGTACACGCATAGTGTTTCTACACAGTGCGCACATGGTGTTTCTGTATAGTGCATGCATAGTGATTTATGCATAGAGGTGCATTGCGTTTCTGTATAGTGCGGACATAGTATTTCTGCATAGTGCGTGCCTAGTAATTTCTGTATAGTGGTGCATTGTATTTTTGTATAGTACCGCATAGTGTTTTTGCATGTTATTTTTGATATTTCTTCAACTATTTGATTCCTTATAATAATGTAATAATTTTGTATAATATTAGAATGTTGTATCCTTCACACATATGCTTGACCCGAGTGCATATCCTATGCGACATCGTAGATTGTCTTTTTATGTTAACCTACTACATTTTTGGCATTGGACAATAAAGTATGAGCATTGTCCCATGTATCGTGTGTTATGAAATATGATAAATTTGCAAGTGATAACTCGTGAATAGCTCGTACTCATGACTCGTCATGCTAGGTCGATTCTCTAGTGTTTACGACTCGAGAATCTAGAAGAAAATTCGTAGGAAAATTGACTAGTAATCTCACATAGTACATTGGGAGGGGAGGATAGTCGCACTACCAGCAACTCCGATCGTTCAGGGCTCAAGAGGCATGGATAACCCCGATTGGCGTGGGCCCATCACCTCCATAGCTCTTGTGCTACGACACTTCTTGCTTTGTCATATGTTATGTATTTTTTAGTTAATGCTTATGTTAATGCTCATTTTATTGCTCGTGTTATGTTGTTTGCTCATAGCTCGACAAGCACTCATTGGTGATCCGGGTTCCTGCAGTACAGATGGTAGCGAAGTTCCTCACTTGCATCTTTAGTAATTAAGGCTTGTGATAACCCTAGTTAGTTAACAAGTAGAAAGCCCTAGGAATGCTTGGCCGTGTTTTGTTGCATGACTTGTCTTTACGCTTGTACTTGCTTTTGTTTTCGATGCGTGGTTGGAGTGCTAAGTCTTGCTCGGGTAACGGTCTACAATCCCGGTGCTTGTTTGGTTTAAGAATTATAGTCCTGCACCAGAGTAGTTCCGATGCCCTTTGACCGGTCATCATCCTATCTTGTTGTTTAGTGATTTTTGTGGCCATCTTTCTATTATTTCTTATTTCTTGAGATGCGTGGATTGGTACCGCACAAGTCTCGACCCGCACTTATTATTTTATCGCATTTATGTATTCACCAAAGTTATGAGTTTTGGTTATTCACCTTGGGCTTCTATTATGGTGTACTTATTGCTTGGGGTTCTGACTCCACTAGTTTTGTTTGGCCAGATCGACCAGAGGAGCCCGTGGATCTACTGTAATTTCCGCTGGATGGCTCTCACCCGTAAGATAGCAGCCGCAGCTCGCGAGTGGGTTCCTTCTTCGTACCACTCGTTGTCGTCTTTATACTTATGGTGATTTTAGCCAGAGCACATGTTAGCCCTTTTTTTGTATGTTCACTACTTTGAGCAGTTATGATTATATATATATTAGACTATGGCTGATATAGTGATCATAAAATATTTTACTTTGCTAGTGTCTCATTTTGTACTCACTAGCTTCATGATCATATATGAAATGTATCTTGGGACACCTTTTTACTGTTATGTATGATTTACTCTTGTAATTTGTTGTTGGATTGAGATACTAGGATATATCGGCCGTAGGACTGACTTCATTGCCTGTTAGAGGCCACTAACATGTCTTCTAGACAGTCGTGACTGCCGTATGACGTTCTCATACCTTGTACGGAGTAGCTGGCCATGTCCGTTCTCGTATTTTCTCTAGTATTTTAGGAGCGGGGTGTGACATACACGCTATTCTAAGTTAAACAATAAATACACACACACACAATTACCAGATAAACAATATCTAGTACCAAAATCAAACTATACTAGCTATATTACCAACACTACACACACACAATCTAGTTAAGGTTTTATAAAAAAAAATATTAGCTAACAAAACATTATATATATATATATATATATATATATATATATATATATATATATATATATATATATAAATGAAATTTTTGGATGAGGGGGTTTATAATCTACCCATCTTAGAAATTTTATCCTCAAAATTTAAGGAGAACGAACAATTTAGGCTCTTGGCTATGAATCTAAAAGATGGATGATAGTCCTTAATCAAGCAATTCCAAGCTACTCGTTAATATAAGGCTAATATATTCGCATATATTGGTACTTACCATTAGTTAATCCTCCTAGCGTTGGCGTACCCTCAATAGTCATAGTATAAGCTTGTCCTCGTTGAGGTGCTCCAGCTCCATTGTGTGTCACTCCAGCTGCTGCAAGTGCTACTCTGCAGCTCTTTGGACAGTCTCGAAGTCGACGTTGATCAAATCCACAAATTAAACATTGCCTAGTCTTTTGCGGCAATCTATTTGGATATGGCCCCTCTTTCCACAATATTGGCAGGTTGGAATCTCTGGAGTCTGGTACGAAATTGCTCTTAGTCGTTGGTATTCTAAGTGATGTCTGTCTGGTCCTCCTTGTTGTACTTTTGTCGGTCCGGCTACAGGTTTGGGATGCTTCTGGGTCGTTGGCTCCTTGTTGATAAGCCTCCTTTACTCTGGCCTCTACTAAGACCTCGGCATAAGAGATCCTCGCTTGCGAGTTGGTGAACTTCTGGAGCTCCCAAGTTAGTTCGTGGTGAAATCTTCGAGCCTTCTTCTTCTCGATAGGATCAGAATGGTCCCGACGACTAAGACAACTGAACAACTCTACATCGTACTCGTCCACCATCATGTTCTCCGTTTAAGATGGAGGAACTGATGGTAGAGAGCATCCTTCATAGTAGCTAGAAAGTACTCATCAAAGTGCACAAAGAATTGCTCCAAGTCTGGCTCCTAAACCAAACTACACTCCATTGACGCCCACCAGTGATGTGTGTTGCCTTCCAACTGAGTCCTCATCGCGGTCATCCATAAGTCTGCGGGCAACTGAGATGCCTCCAGTAGATTCTGAGTGCTGACGATCCAATCAATAGTCTTCTCTAGGCTCTCCTTGCCCTTGAATGTCTTCGAATTCATCTATCGAAATCCTCGGATCCCGGCTGGAAAGGTACTAGTGCCAGTACTGGTCTCTCCAGAACCACCATCAGATTCTTCCTCATGACCTCTTTCTGATGCATCCGTGCCTGTATCATCGCTTGCAAAAATTAGAACATCTGCATCAGGCCTTCTTGCTGGGACATCCGAGTGAAAGTTCCAAATGGCATCTGCTGCTGGTGGGGTCAATTCAGCATCTGGTGTACAAAAGGAGGAGGTGGCAACAAAGGGACCTCTTGGTGCAACATCAGAGTCAGGCCCTCATGTTGTATTGGAGCAACCTGCGGTGCCTGGCCCACTGGTCGTCGAGAAGGTCGAGACCTGGCTCGATGACTAGCCTCCTTGGGGTCCAGTGGTATCGGAGGTATTAGTAACACCGAACATCGTGCGTCCACATGCAAATTCATCTCTCTAAAAGAGAGAATTTTATTTAAGAAGTACATGAAACAAACATGAAGCAAGATAATTTAAGATCATAAAATAGAATGAAGGTCAAGAACAATATTCAACAAGTGGATGAGATCCTAACATTGTTAATCCTAATTGTAGGCTTGCATCGGTACAGTAACGTAACCGAGGCGATAAACTGACCTGCATGGACCACCACTAAAACCATGTCACATCCCAGTCCCAAAATATAAGGGACTAAACACGTGGCAATAGCCAGCTGATACAATCTTGAATACAGTTCCAATTTAATGGACTTCTTCAGATGTACTACGTTGTAAGTATACTAAGCATATTCAATGTAAGCATGTAACAAGTATGAATCTAATCTCCTCCACAATATAAGCAAAGAAACCAACAGATAAAATAAGTGCTAAGATAGGCCAACAAGTCAAATACAACAAAGCTAAATGAAAAGTTTTGGTGGAGACAAATCCACTGCTAATAGAAGGATAATAAAAGCAAAAAATTAAATAGGAGTCCAAGCTGATGTTAAACTAAGCAATAGTGTTATCATCAACACCAGAGTCGAGTCCTAATCCATAAACCTATGGGTATTCCTCGTCTACACTTGGGGAAAAGTCCAGATCTCAGGTGACATAGCAAGATACATAACATACAAGCCTACCTTATAGTTTATATACCATGCATGAAAAAAGATAAAAAGAACTATGGAATAATAATAATAAAGAAAGTACATGACGAGGTAATAATACAAAGAAAATAAAATGTCATAGAAAAATGTGATGCTAAGCGTGTCTAATAAATAAATCGAATAACCGCAATCCTGGTTGGTACCTACGGTCCTATAGAGAGTATTCCTGTATGAGACTTCCAAACTATAGTAATTCTCTAGCCCTGGTTGAGACTCCCTAGTCGAGAGTGGTCAAGTAGCAAATTCTAGTATCGATCAAGGGTCAAGTCAAGTCAAGTCAAGTCAATTTGAGCTCACAATAAATATGAAGATCTATACAAGTGTATCACGAGACAAATTGGAAACATGTGGACATATAAGACAAGCATAAATATAGGAAAACCAACTAAGAATACACATAATAGATACGTACAAGAAGCATGAGAGAAGAAGCTAATGAATATAACAAATGACAGTACAAATAGTAGCAACATAAGATAAGCATGTGTGAAGTAAACTGTATGAGTTGGCAAGGTATGCTTGCCTGGATTTCTGAGAAAGAAAAGATGCGATCTCGGTCAAGAATCCAAAGTCGTAATTTCTGAGAGCCTAAATTAAAATAAATATTTAATGACACATTTACCTAAAATCAGAATCCTCACTCACAGGGTATTTAACAAGCTCTAGGAAATTTGTTTTGACATGTCCTAGCACTAACCTAAGGCTAAAATTAAAGCCACTAACAAACTCTTAAATATATATAAAACATAATATAAATGGGTTTTAAAACATATTTTTAAGGGTAAATATCATACAAAAATATTGGCGTTGTTATTGATAGGTGTCACAGACAATAAATAACTCAAACTAGTTGTCTAGTCATGCATAACTTGTCAAACCCCAAATTTGAATACTACTCATTAAAGCTAAGATTTGCTCATATAATAAAATGAATTACAACTCAATAATAACATATAATTGATGATATTTAACTAAGCAAGTACGGTATAAAATAATCATGCATTATTCCTACATATTCCATAGGTTAAACATTCCCAATTCCATGCACAACTTAGAAATACAATTCAGAATTTTGTAGAGCTAATTAGCAAGTCTAAATTAGGTTTTATTAGGGTTTCTACCTATGTACATGTATTGGTTAATGTATTCTAAAGTTCTAGGTCATAAAGAGATGTTTAGAAGGGGTACTTACCTCTTAGATTAAAATTGGACATAATTGATGTCCAACACTACACTATGGAAAGTGACAAATTTCATACATAAATAGGACATAAAATTCAAAGGTAAAAGATGGGAAATTTAGGGAACATGTAAGGGTTTGAGTGATCAAAAGGTTGAGTGCACTTACTTGGAAAAAAATGGTGTGTACACTCCCAACTTTGAACCTACAATTCAGCCCAACCACAAGGGAAGATCAGCCAAGTGTGGACTTGAGTGGAAAGGGAAAAGATAATAAAGAATAATGAACTGAAAATGAAGGAAAAATAATCATAAATATATAAGGTTTTGTAGAGAAGGATTTTTGACAAATTTACCTTTAGTTTTGGAGAGCCAAACACCCCTACAAAGCCTCTGAATTCATCCTACTACCAGCTTGGTTTCAGCCTGGACAAGGCTGTGTTTGGCTAGGATTATGAGATATAAATAAGGTATTTTCAAAGGAAAAAATGTAGGAGAGTAAATGTAAGATGTAGGGAAGGAGTTGGGGCTTTATTACCTTAGGTTTTGATGATCAAAATTCGAACACAATTCCATTGATTTTAGCTAGACTAGGGATGAATTTCGGCCAGGATCTTCTTTGGGAAGTGGAGTGAATGGGAAGAAGAATGGAAATGTTCTTGTTGGAAAAAAGTTGAGGAAATGAAAGTAGGAGATGGTATTTGAAGTCCTTAAAGAAAGGGAGAGTGGGTGTAGTGGTAACTACTCTCTAGTTGGTGTTTGTACCCCTACTAGGTTGAAATCCAGGGCCTGGACATGCTGTTGTGTTAGTGAGGTTTAGGTGCAACCAAGTACAAACTACATATTTTCGGTCCGTACACTCCTAATTAGTTTGGGTTCAAGTGGGTGCACCTATGGCCCCTTGTTTCTAGTCCAATCCAACCTAAAGTAGTCTAAACTTCAATACTAGTCCAAGTTTCCTATATGATGCCAAACCCATGACCACCCTAATATAGAGTGACCTAATACATGCTATTCTAAGTTAAACAATAAGTAAACATATATATATATATATATATATATATATATATATATATATATATATATATACTTAAACAAAATATATATATATATATATATATATATATATATATATATATATATATATATATATATATATATATATATATATATACCAAATAACAATATCTATGTCTAGTACCAAAAATGAACTATGCTCTCTACACTACACACACACACACACACACACACACAACCTAGTTAGGGTTTTATATATAAAAATATTAGCTAGCAAAACATTTAATAAATATTTATCTATTTTGGTGGGGGGGTTAATAGATATAAGCATAGGACATATACACGATCAAAAATTTATTGATCATAGGACATAGCTACGGACATGGACATAGACACATACATGGGGCTGTAATTTGATTCCATATAAATAAATGAAATGATGTATTTGTTTTTATGAAATTCTAGCATATTATGCTTGCTTGGTCCTCCAAATATCTTATTGCTTGTGAAACCATTTTATGGTTGGTTTTTTAGATAAAGACCTTTACAGTATACAACGGTGACAAATGCCAAAGGTTATAATTTATTAATATGTAAAATTATCAACAGACCGTAGCATGTTGATCTTTAGCATGATCAAATCATTATGTCGACATTTGTTGTTGCCATACTGTTATAACTGCACCCACATAATCGGGTACAAGTGCATTGGTACTACGCCACATAATCAGTGGTAGTTAGCTGTCTAGACCTAATGATGCCGTCAAGATACATATATCAATCTTGCTCATCAAAGCTACTAATCACGCGTTCACTATCAATCACCACATTACCATGTTTCACTATTCCTTTAGTACACCTTTTACAAACATCTTCAAACTATATCAAACTAATGTAGCTTCCATGCCAGCTAATACCATCACCTCGGTGAAATATAATAAACAACATCTTCAAACTATATCAATTAATGTAATATCTCGAAATTCGTGATACGTATTTTATTGCGTATTCGTATTTCTGACCCGTATTTTTATTTTTTTCTTGTCTAGTTAATTGTAGTTTATTTCGTAATCTTGTGGTAGTTTAATTGTCATTTATCATTATGGGTTAATCTGGTTAATGACTTCTGGATTTTGATTGGACTTTGGCCTGCATTGTATTTTGCTCAACTTGCAGTATTCTCGGCTTTCGTATTTTGGCTCGAATTTATGTGGAAGAGCTTGGCTTGGTTTAACTTGGTTTGATTTGGAGACTTGGTTCGGTTTTATTTGGTTTGAGATTGCATTGGAACCCTTTAACCTATACTCTCCCTCACCTCCATCACACCCCACCATCATTTAATCCCCTCTCTCTCTCTCCCCTCTCATTTTCCTACTTCACAGCCGGCCACCCCCTCTCCCTTCCTTCTTCTTCTTCCCCAAGAGAGAATCACCCCCATTAGGCAAGTGCACCTTGCTCACACTTGAGGGCCGGATTTTATGTGCCCATTAGCTAGTTTAGCACCCTATGAGCAACATTAGATCTTGGGTTTTCTTGATTTGGAGCTTGGAATCTTGTAGATCTAGGTTTGGAGTCTTTTCGGATTTTTGGAGATTTGATCTCCCAAACTTGTTCTTTTGTTGGATTTAATGTTTCCATGTTGTAGAGCTTTCAATTTTACACAAGTTAGAGCTTTGAAAATCCGGATTTGGATTTGTATTGATGGATTTATGATGTTCCAAAGTTTTGAGTTCCCTGGATTCTCTTCTCGGATTTTTGGAGAAGATGACTTGCTGTTCTGGCCGATGGCGCCTACTTCCTCGAACACGCCTCTTTAGGCGCTGTTCGTTCGACTGCGCCTTCTTAGGCGCGGTTCGCAGACTGCGCCTCCTTTTCGAGCGCGCCTCTTTAGGCGCGGCTCGCTCGAACGCGCCTCCTTAGGCGCGGTTCGTCTCGATCGCGCCTCCTTGGGTGCTGTTCGCCTCCGCCCCTCGATGGCGCCTCCTTGGCGTCATTTCAGGCGCGGTTGGCAGACTGCGCCTACTTTCCCAGATTGGCAGATAGCGCCCATTTCCTCCTGTTAGGCAGATAGCGCCTACTTTCCCTTGGCTTGCCCGACTGCGCCTATATTTATCATTTTAGGCGCAGTTCACTGTTCCCTTGACTTAGGCGCCATTTGATCCAATAGATCTAGGCGCGGTTGCCCCATTGGCTCTAGGCGCGGATTGACCTGTCCAGACTAGGCGCACTTTAGTGTGCAGCTAGTAGGCGCACTCTAGTGTGCTGCCTCCCTGGCACACTCTAGTGTGCTGCCTCTAGGCGCACTCCAGTATGCCTGGCCTGCCCTAGTGCCCCTGTACCCCTGCACCCCTAGTGCCTGTATTGCTTTCTCTGGGCTTTGGTTTTCTTTCCATAATTTGGAGCTTCCTGAGATTTTGGTGCTCACAACACGACTTGACTAGACTCGACACGTCTTGACACGATTTCCTGTATTTGTGTACTGCTTTCTTGAATCTTGACACTAATTTGGGAACACCTTACCCCTGGTTTATATCCTTACGCCTTTTGACCCGAGCTCGACCCGAACACGATGTGGGCACGATTTGATTTAATGCTAGTACGGCGTTGTCCCTGGTTTTGTTATCTCTTGTTACATCAGAAAAGTGTTTTCTTATGGTCTTATTTTATAAAGTCATGTTTTCAGCCTTATTGTACTTTTCATGTCTTTTTACATCGGTGGCCGTTTGGGTGCACTCAGGATTATGTTTCTTTTACTTGTAGAATAGTTGCATTGTGATATGCCTTATGGCCCTGACACGATAAATAAATCCTGGCTAATAACTTGTAACTTGTAACCTTAACAACTAGATAACTTGATAGTGGCTCGTGGCGGCGCACTTCCAGCTTGTAACATGACATGACTTGGCATGATAATTTAACAACTTGAGCTGCCGAGGCAGGCTCACTTGACTAGTATAGCTTGTCTTGACACCGTGGGTGTACCTTCTTGTGTTTGGTCAATTCACCAGTCTTGTCTTGCATCATGTCTAGGACATGAATTCTTGATTCCCCACGGTCAGGAATTCATATTGGAAATGAACTAAGATTAACAACTAGCTTAATTCACTAGTCATGACGAGATGTTCCTCAGCTACAGGCGATCCCGTTACCCCGGCCACAATCGTTTGGACTTGTAGCCTGCCGACGAGTAGGGCGCATTTCCAGCTCACTGCCAAGTGGTGCATCCTCAAGCTACTTATAATGATAACAAGAATGTAGTCCCTCTCTCTCTAATTGTCACTATACTAATATTCGCCTGGGTAACCTGGATAGCTGCAGGGCTTGTGGCGGAGATACATCTCACTTGCATCTTGTTAGTAACTAGGCTTGTGATAACCCTAGTTAGTTAATGTAGCAAGCCGTAGGCTATGATTGGCCGTGTATTATTGGATGGTGTCCAGCCTTGTCTGGTCTGGTCTAGGACCAGCCCCGATGGGTCCAGCTCTTGATTGTTCCAGTCTCTGGAACTTGAATGCTTGACTTGCACTGGATGTGATTGCAAGACTTCTTCTCTGTCACTGTAGTGTAACTCTCTTGTATGACTGTCCTCTAGGCGATAACTGGTCAGTGACTATGTACTGTTTAGGTGAAGGGTTACAGTGGTAACCTGGCTACCTGGTACGGTACATTTGTCCTTACCGTGTTTATTGTGTAGATGGCACTTATCTATGTTATAGCTTCCTGTATATGATTGTTATCTTCAAGCAATAGACTGGTTAGTGACTATGTACTGTTCAGGTTTCCTGGTACGGTACATTTGTCCTTCCTTGTTTATTGCCCGGGGAGCATTTATTTCTTATTTTTCATGCATCTTACCTGCCATATTCTCCGGTATTATTATTATTTTCTAATCAAGTTACTTGTTTCTTTTTTTGTGATCGGGATACGTGCATTGGTACCGCACAAATCTCAATATGCTTTTACTTATTTCTTTTGCTGCTTTTGTTTACTAATGATTTGCTGGTTTTAGTCCTTAAGTGGAGCCTCCCTTGTGGCACTTGCTCTTTCTGGGGTCTGACCCAGCTGGTTTTGTATGGCCAGATACCGGAGCAACAGCAAGGGATCTACCTGTCTTCCAGCCAGATGGTGACCGCCAGGCGTGACCAAGGCTTCGAGTGGGTTTCTTTTGTTCGCCCACTTTATTGTAAATTCATATTATTTTGAGGCGTTTAGCCGACGAGCACGTGTTAGCTCGATTGCAACTTGTATTTATTATCTGCCTACGGGCTGTAACGTGATTGACATGCCCCGGGGGTTGATCATGTATGACTTAACTCTGAGCTAGTCTTTACATTTTGTTACGACTAGTTTTTATGATCATCTTATATGTAATGTTTGGGACGCCTTACAATTGTATATTTGGTGATCTGTTATCTTGTAACTTATTTTACTTGATGAGATTGAGACAATAGGCCATTTGGACCGTAAGAGACTGTTGGTTTGTAGAATACCCTCACATGCTAGACAGCCGTGATCGTATAGCGGGATGGTTGCCGTCCCAATATACGTAGCTGGCTGTTCACGTTCTCGTTTGTCCGTATTCCGGGAGCGGGGCGTGACAGTTTTAGTGGTGGCCCATGCAGGTCTTGTCAAACAAGAAATGTGAGGGTTACCGGTAGATGTCTCAATCTGTGCTCGCCCTTGATCTCCCGATTGTATCTTTGCATCTCCTTGAATTCTCGACTGATAACATGCTTGCATCCTTGAATCATCCTGGTCCTTTCCTTTATTTTCCTGATGTCATTGCTTCAGTGGGGGTGTTCCTGCTGACCAGCCAGAGAGAGTTCAGCCAGTAGTCCAGCAGCAGTCAGAGAACGAAGCTCAGTCGTCAGCAGCAGCTTCCCAAGCCATGCCTCCTGTAGAGCCAGAATTCCCAGTCCAGCCAGATCAGCTAGCAGGGTCAGAAGATGGAGTCTTGGTAGGACTCGTCCGTGAGTTGCTTGCGTCTCAGAATCGCCGAGATGATGCCTTGCAGCAGGCAGTACAAGATACTCTGAGTGGAAGTGGTCGGAATAGTGCAGTCAACAGATTCAAGCGCCTGAACCCTCCCTTCTTCAACGGTACTGAAGATGCGATGGCTGCTGATGCTTGGCTACAGGATATAGAGATTATTCTTGAAGCAGCAAAGACTCCAGAAGACGAGAAGGTAGCAGTGGTGCGCCTTCAGTTATTGGATCTAGCCCGCAATTGGTGGGCTGCGCAAGCAGTGGGATTGGCAACACCTGTTCCTTGGGCAGTGTTCAGCGAGAAGTTTCAGATCAAGTATTATGATGCAGTGGCTCGATATGACTTGCAGACCAAGTTTTGCAACCTGAAACAAGGAGGAAGGATGGTCGACGGATATGCGGCCGAGTTTTCGAGACTTAGTCGGTTTGCTCCCACTTTGGTGGCGACCGAGTTCGACAGAGCATAGAGGTTCCAGCAGGGACTTCACTTGGAGATCATATTGGCCGTGGAGCAGTTCGAACGTCAGACCTATGATGCTGTTTTGCGAGCAGCAAGGAGGTACGAGTACACTTCCCAGAGGATAGCAGACAGAACTGGAGGACGGAGGCGGTCCCACAGTCAGATGAACCGATCTTCAGCTCCAGCCCCAGCAGCCAGGGCCTTGACCATTGAAACTCCGAGGCGAGCAGCTTCAGTTACGTCGGATCAGTACTCAAACCCGACGTGCCCTCAGCAGGAACAGAAGCAAGACCAGTCTTCCTCAGTGGGCTGTTCTTATTGTGGTAAGCCTGGACATGTAGTAGCAGAGTGTCGTAAGGCTTTGGGATTGTGCTTGTTATGCGGAGCGCCAGATCATAGAGTGGGGTCCTGTCCATTCAGAGTTGATCCAGTACCCGCAGTATCTAGTCCTTCAGTTTTAGGACCCGTACCAGTACCAGCTCCCGTTCCCCAGCAACAGCAGTTCCCGTTCTCAGGACCATTACCGACTCAGGTCCAAGCATTCCAGCAACAGAACCCGCGGCAGTTTGCCCTATCCCAAGCTCAGATTCGGAATCGTCGGAGAGGTAGCTGCATCTTTATCTTGCTTTCCCGCCGTCGTTACCAAGGGCACATGACTTATTTCATGTAACCTAATTACGACGGCATGTCCCGGACCCGAGTTGTACCCTGATCATTCAAAAGGGTTATTTGGTTATTGGTACCAACCTTTAATCTTTTCGGATGTGGAGAGGCCCGTGTTCGTATTTGATCAGGGAGTAAGACCTCAATGCGCCAGACTATCAGTTAGTCCGTGTTGCTTGAGTTCATCACTCCTTGGGGAGTCAAACGTGGGAGTGTAAGGATGGCATCCGAACACGTATCCCAATCGGTTTTGGCTCGTAAGGTGTGAAATTTTCTCATGCCTTGCACCTTCGAATCCTTGCTTGCATGAATGATTGCTTGATTGATTGCTAGCTCTAGATAGCTTGTGCTAGTGTAGCTTGTCCCGACATCTCTAACCTCTTGAATAAATTCCGAGGACGGAATTCTTTTAAGGTGGGTAGGATGTAATATCTCGAAATTCGTGATACGTATTTTATTGCGTATTCGTATTTCTGACCCGTATTTTTATTTTTTTCTTGTCTAGTTAATTGTAGTTTATTTCGTAATCTTGTGGTAGTTTAATTGTCATTTATCATTATGGGTTAATCTGGTTAATGACTTCTGGATTTTGATTGGACTTTGGCCTGCATTGTATTTTGCTCAACTTGCAGTATTCTCGGCTTTCGTATTTTGGCTCGAATTTATGTGGAAGAGCTTGGCTTGGTTTAACTTGGTTTGATTTGGAGACTTGGTTCGGTTTTATTTGGTTTGAGATTGCATTGGAACCCTTTAACCTATACTCTCCCTCACCTCCATCACACCCCACCATCATTTAATCCCCTCTCTCTCTCTCCCCTCTCATTTTCCCACTTCACAGCCGGCCACCCCCTCTCCCTTCCTTCTTCTTCTTCCCCAAGAGAGAATCACCCCCATTAGGCAAGTGCACCTTGCTCACACTTGAGGGCCGGATTTTATGTGCCCATTAGCTAGTTTAGCACCCTATGAGCAACATTAGATCTTGGGTTTTCTTGATTTGGAGCTTGGAATCTTGTAGATCTAGGTTTGGAGTCTTTTCAGATTTTTGGAGATTTGATCTCCCAAACTTGTTCTTTTGTTGGATTTAATGTTTCCATGTTGTAGAGCTTTCAATTTTACACAAGTTAGAGCTTTGAAAATCCGGATTTGGGTTTGTATTGATGGATTTATGATGTTCCAAAGTTTTGAGTTCCCTGGGTTCTCTTCTCGGATTTTTGGAGAAGATGACTTGCTGTTCTGGCCGATGGCGCCTACTTCCTCGAACACGCCTCTTTAGGCGCTGTTCGTTCGACTGCGCCTTCTTAGGCGCGGTTCGCAGACTGCGCCTCCTTTTCGAGCGCGCCTCTTTAGGCGCGGCTCGCTCGAACGCGCCTCCTTAGGCGCGGTTCGTCTCGATCGCGCCTCCTTGGGTGCTGTTCGCCTCCGCCCCTCGATGGCGCCTCCTTGGCGTCATTTCAGGCGCGGTTGGCAGACTGCGCCTACTTTCCCAGATTGGCAGATAGCGCCCATTTCCTTCTGTTAGGCAGATAGCGCCTACTTTCCCTTGGCTTGCCCGACTGTGCCTATATTTATCATTTTAGGCGCAGTTCACTGTTCCCTTGACTTAGGCGCCATTTGATCCAATAGATCTAGGCGCGGTTGCCCCATTGGCTCTAGGCGC
This sequence comes from Iris pallida, assembly GCA_029216955.1. Classification (NCBI taxonomy): domain Eukaryota; kingdom Viridiplantae; phylum Streptophyta; class Magnoliopsida; order Asparagales; family Iridaceae; genus Iris; species Iris pallida. Next base: position 3,752,251 of record JANAVB010027400.1, read on the forward strand.
GGATTGACCTGTCCAGACTAGGCGCACTTTAGTGTGCAGCTAGTAGGCGCACTCTAGTGTGCTGCCTCCCTGGCACACTCTAGTGTGCTGCCTCTAGGCGCACTCCAGTATGCCTGGCCTGCCCTAGTGCCCCTGTACCCCTGCACCCCTAGTGCCTGTATTGCTTTCTCTGGGCTTTGGTTTTCTTTCCATAATTTGGAGCTTCCTGAGATTTTAGTGCTCACAACACGACTTGACTAGACTCGACACGTCTTGACACGATTTCCTGTATTTGTGTACTGCTTTCTTGAATCTTGACACTAATTTGGGAACACCTTACCCCTGGTTTATATCCTTACACCTTTTGACCCGAGCTCGACCCGAACACGATGTGGGCACGATTTGATTTAATGCTAGTACGGCGTTGTCCCTGGTTTTGTTATCTCTTGTTACATCAGAAAAGTGTTTTCTTATGGTCTTATTTTATAAAGTCATGTTTTCAGCCTTATTGTACTTTTCATGTCTTTTTACATCGGTGGCCGTTTGGGTGCACTCAGGATTATGTTTCTTTTACTTGTAGAATAGTTGCATTGTGATATGCCTTATGGCCCTGACACGATAAATAAATCCTGGCTAATAACTTGTAACTTGTAACCTTAACAACTAGATAACTTGATAGTGGCTCGTGGCGGCGCACTTCCAGCTTATAACATGACATGACTTGGCATGATAATTTAACAACTTGAGCTGCCGAGGCAGGCTCACTTGACTAGTATAGCTTGTCTTGACACCGTGGGTGTACCTTCTTGTGTTTGGTCAATTCACCAGTCTTGTCTTGCATCATGTCTAGGACATGAATTCTTGATTCCCCACGGTCAGGAATTCATATTGGAAATGAACTAAGATTAACAACTAGCTTAATTCACTAGTCATGACGAGATGTTCCTCAGCTACAGGCGATCCCGTTACCCCGGCCACAATCGTTTGGACTTGTAGCCTGCCGACGAGTAGGGCGCATTTCTAGCTCACTGCCAAGTGGTGCATCCTCAAGCTACTTATAATGATAACAAGAATGTAGTCCCTCTCTCTCTAATTGTCACTATACTAATATTCGCCTGGGTAACCTGGATAGCTGCAGGGCTTGTGGCGGAGATACATCTCACTTGTATCTTGTTAGTAACTAGGCTTGTGATAACCCTAGTTAGTTAATGTAGCAAGCCGTAGGCTATGATTGGCCGTGTATTATTGGATGGTGTCCAGCCTTGTCTGGTCTGGTCTAGGACCAGCCCCGATGGGTCCAGCTCTTGATTGTTCCAGTCTCTGGAACTTGAATGCTTGACTTGCACTGGATGTGATTGCAAGACTTCTTCTCTGTCACTGTAGTGTAACTCTCTTGTATGACTGTCCTCTAGGCGATAACTGGTCAGTGACTATGTACTGTTTAGGTGAAGGGTTACAGTGGTAACCTGGCTACCTGGTACGGTACATTTGTCCTTACCGTGTTTATTGTGTAGATGGCACTTATCTATGTTATAGCTTCCTGTATATGATTGTTATCTTCAAGCAATAGACTGGTTAGTGACTATGTACTGTTCAGGTTTCCTGGTACGGTACATTTGTCCTTCCTTGTTTATTGCCCGGGGAGCATTTATTTCTTATTTTTCATGCATCTTACCTGCCATGTTCTCCGGTATTATTATTATTTTCTAATCAAGTTACTTGTTTCTTTTTTTGTGATCGGGATACGTGCATTGGTACCGCACAAATCTCAATATGCTTTTACTTATTTCTTTTGCTGCTTTTGTTTACTAATGATTTGCTGGTTTTAGTCCTTAAGTGGAGCCTCCCTTGTGGCACTTGCTCTTTCTGGGGTCTGACCCAGCTGGTTTTGTATGGCCAGATACCGGAGCAACAGCAAGGGATCTACCTGTCTTCCAGCCAGATGGTGACCGCCAGGCGTGACCAAGGCTTCGAGTGGGTTTCTTTTGTTCGCCCACTTTATTGTAAATTCATATTATTTTGAGGCGTTTAGCCGACGAGCACGTGTTAGCTCGATTGCAACTTGTATTTATTATCTGCCTACGGGCTGTAACGTGATTGACATGCCCCGGGGGTTGATCATGTATGACTTAACTCTGAGCTAGTCTTTACATTTTGTTACGACTAGTTTTCATGATCATCTTATATGTAATGTTTGGGACGCCTTACAATTGTATATTTGGTGATCTGTTATCTTGTAACTTATTTTACTTGATGAGATTGAGACAATAGGCCATTTGGACCGTAAGAGACTGTTGGTTTGTAGAATACCCTCACATGCTAGACAGCCGTGATCGTATAGCGGGATGGTTGCCGTCCCAATATACGTAGCTGGCTGTTCACGTTCTCGTTCGTCCGTATTCCGGGAGCGGGGCGTGACAGTTTTAGTGGTGGCCCATGCAGGTCTTGTCAAACAAGAAATGTGAGGGTTACCGGTAGATGTCTCAATCTGTGCTCGCCCTTGATCTCCCGATTGTATCTTTGCATCTCCTTGAATTCTCGACTGATAACATGCTTGCATCCTTGAATCATCCTGGTCCTTTCCTTTATTTTCCTGATGTCATTGCTTCAGTGGGGGTGTTCCTGCTGACCAGCCAGAGAGAGTTCAGCCAGTAGTCCCGCAGCAGTCAGAGAACGAAGCTCAGTCGTCAGCAGCAGCTTCCCAAGCCATGCCTCCTGTAGAGCCAGAATTCCCAGTCCAACCAGATCAGCTAGCAGGGTCAGAAGATGGAGTCTTGGTAGGACTCGTCCGTGAGTTGCTTGCGTCTCAGAACCACCGAGATGATGCCTTGCAGCAGGCAGTACAAGATACTCTGAGTGGAAGTGGTCGGAATAGTGCAGTCAACAGATTCAAGCGCCTGAACCCTCCCTTCTTCAACGGTACTGAAGATACGATGGCTGCTGATGCTTGGCTACAGGATATAGAGATTATTCTTGAAGCAGCAAAGACTCCAGAAGACGAGAAGGTAGCAGTGGTGCGCCTTCAGTTATTGGATCTAGCCCGCAATTGGTGGGCTGCGCAAGCAGTGGGATTGGCAACACCTGTTCCTTGGGCAGTGTTCAGCGAGAAGTTTCAGATCAAGTATTATGATGCAGTGGCTCGATATGACTTGCAGACCAAGTTTTGCAACCTGAAACAAGGAGGAAGGACGGTCGACGGATATGCGGCCGAGTTTTCGAGACTTAGTCGGTTTGCTCCCACTTTGGTGGCGACCGAGTTCGACAGAGCACAGAGGTTCCAGCAGGGACTTCACTTGGAGATCATATTGGCCGTGGAGCAGTTCGAACGTCAGACCTATGATGCTGTTTTGTGAGCAGCAAGGAGGTACGAGTACACTTCCCAGAGGATAGCAGACAGAACCGGAGGACGGAGGCGGTCCCACAGTCAGATGAACCGATCTTCAGCTCCAGCCCCAGCAGCCAGGGCCTTGACCATTGAAACTCCGAGGCGAGCAGCTTCAGTTACGTCGGATCAGTACTCAAACCCGACGTACCCTCAGCAGGAACAGAAGCAAGACCAGTCTTCCTCAGTGGGCTGTTCTTATTGTGGTAAGCCTGGGCATGTAGTAGCAGAGTGTCGTAAGGCTTTGGGATTGTGCTTGTTATGCGGAGCGCCAGATCATAGAGTGGGGTCCTGTCCATTCAGAGTTGATCCAGTACCCGCAGTATCTAGTCCTTCAGTTTTGGGACCCGTACCAGTACCAGCTCCCGTTCCCCAGCAACAGCATTTCCCGTTCTCAGGACCATTACCGACTCAGGTCCAAGCATTCCAGCAACAGAATCCGCGGCAGTTTGCCCTATCCCAAGCTCAGATTCGGAATCGTCGGAGAGGTAGCTGCATCTTTATCTTGCTTTCCCGCCGTCGTTACCAAGGGCACATGACTTATTTCATGTAACCTAATTACGACGGCATGTCCCGGACCCGAGTTGTACCCTGATCATTCAAAAGGGTTATTTGGTTATTGGTACCAACCTTTAATCTTTTCGGATGTGGAGAGGCCCGTGTTCGTATTTGATCAGGGAGTAAGACCTCAATGCGCCAGACTATCAGTTAGTCCGTGTTGCTTGAGTTCATCACTCCTTGGGGAGTCAAACGTGGGAGTGTAAGGATGGCATCCGAACACGTATCCCAATCGGTTTTGGCTCGTAAGGTGTGAAATTTTCTCATGCCTTGCACCTTCGAATCCTTGCTTGCATGAATGATTGCTTGATTGATTGCTAGCTCTAGATAGCTTGTGCTAGTGTAGCTTGTCCCGACATCTCTAACCTCTTGAATAAATTTCGAGGACGGAATTCTTTTAAGGTGGGTAGGATGTAATATCTCGAAATTCGTGATACGTATTTTATTGCGTATTCGTATTTCTGACCCGTATTTTTATTTTTTTCTTGTCTAGTTAATTGTAGTTTATTTCGTAATCTTGTGGTAGTTTAATTGTCATTTATCATTATGGGTTAATCTGGTTAATGACTTCTGGATTTTGATTGGACTTTGGCCTGCATTGTATTTTGCTCAACTTGCAGTATTCTCGGCTTTCGTATTTTGGCTCGAATTTATGTGGAAGAGCTTGGCTTGGTTTAACTTGGTTTGATTTGGAGACTTGGTTCGGTTTTATTTGGTTTGAGATTGCATTGGAACCCTTTAACCTATACTCTCCCTCACCTCCATCACACCCCACCATCATTTAATCCCCTCTCTCTCTCTCCCCTCTCATTTTCCCACTTCACAGCCGGCCACCCCCTCTCCCTTCCTTCTTCTTCTTCCCCAAGAGAGAATCACCCCCATTAGGCAAGTGCACCTTGCTCACACTTGAGGGCCGGATTTTATGTGCCCATTAGCTAGTTTAGCACCCTATGAGCAACATTAGATCTTGGGTTTTCTTGATTTGGAGCTTGGAATCTTGTAGATCTAGGTTTGGAGTCTTTTCGGATTTTTGGAGATTTGATCTTCCAAACTTGTTCTTTTGTTGGATTTAATGTTTCCATGTTGTAGAGCTTTCAATTTTACACAAGTTAGAGCTTTGAAAATCCGGATTTGGGTTTGTATTGATGGATTTATGATGTTCCAAAGTTTTGAGTTCCCTGGGTTCTCTTCTCGGATTTTTGGAGAAGATGACTTGCTGTTCTGGCCGATGGCGCCTACTTCCTCGAACACGCCTCTTTAGGCGCTGTTCGTTCGACTGCGCCTTCTTAGGCGCGGTTCGCAGACTGCGCCTCCTTTTCGAGCGCGCCTCTTTAGGCGCGGCTCGCTCGAACGCGTCTCCTTAGGCGCGGTTCGTCTCGATCGTGCCTCCTTGGGTGCTGTTCGCCTCCGCCCCTCGATGGCGCCTCCTTGGCGTCATTTCAGGCGCGGTTGGCAGACTGCGCCTACTTTCCCAGATTGGCAGATAGCGCCCATTTCCTCCTGTTAGGCAGATAGCGCCTACTTTCCCTTGGCTTGCCCGACTGCGCCTATATTTATCATTTTAGGCGCAGTTCACTGTTCCCTTGACTTAGGCGCCATTTGATCCAATAGATCTAGGCGCGGTTGCCCCATTGGCTCTAGGCGCGGATTGACCTGTCCAGACTAGGCGCACTTTAGTGTGCAGCTAGTAGGCGCACTCTAGTGTGCTGCCTCCCTGGCACACTCTAGTGTGCTGCCTCTAGGCGCACTCCAGTATGCCTGGCCTGCCCTAGTGCCCCTGTACCCCTGCACCCCTAGTGCCTGTATTGCTTTCTCTGGGCTTTGGTTTTCTTTCCATAATTTGGAGCTTCCTGAGATTTTGGTGCTCACAACACGACTTGACTAGACTCGACACGTCTTGACACGATTTCCTGTATTTGTGTACTGCTTTCTTGAATCTTGACACTAATTTGGGAACACCTTACCCCTGGTTTATATCCTTACGCCTTTTGACCCGAGCTCGACCCGAACACGATGTGGGCACGATTTGATTTAATGCTAGTACGGCGTTGTCCCTGGTTTTGTTATCTCTTGTTACATCAGAAAAGTGTTTTCTTATGGTCTTATTTTATAAAGTCATGTTTTCAGCCTTATTGTACTTTTCATGTCTTTTTACATCGGTGGCCGTTTGGGTGCACTCAGGATTATGTTTCTTTTACTTGTAGAATAGTTGCATTGTGATATGCCTTATGGCCCTGACACGATAAATAAATCCTGGCTAATAACTTGTAACTTGTAACCTTAACAACTAGATAACTTGATAGTGGCTCGTGGCGGCGCACTTCCAGCTTGTAACATGACATGACTTGGCATGATAATTTAACAACTTGAGCTGCCGAGGCAGGCTCACTTGACTAGTATAGCTTGTCTTGACACCGTGGGTGTACCTTCTTGTGTTTGGTCAATTCAGCAGTCTTGTCTTGCATCATGTCTAGGACATGAATTCTTGATTCCCCACGGTCAGGAATTCATATTGGAAATGAACTAAGATTAACAACTAGCTTAATTCACTAGTCATGACGAGATGTTCCTCAGCTACAGGCGATCCCGTTACCCCGGCCACAATCGTTTGGACTTGTAGCCTGCCGACGAGTAGGGCGCATTTCCAGCTCACTGCCAAGTGGTGCATCCTCAAGCTACTTATAATGATAACAAGAATGTAGTCCCTCTCTCTCTAATTGTCACTATACTAATATTCGCCTGGGTAACCTGGATAGCTGCAGGGCTTGTGGCGGAGATACATCTCACTTGCATCTTGTTAGTAACTAGGCTTGTGATAACCCTAGTTAGTTAATGTAGCAAGCCGTAGGCTATGATTGGCCGTGTATTATTGGATGGTGTCCAGCCTTGTCTGGTCTGGTCTAGGACCAGCCCCGATGGGTCCAGCTCTTGATTGTTCCAGTCTCTGGAACTTGAATGCTTGACTTGCACTGGATGTGATTGCAAGACTTCTTCTCTGTCACTGTAGTGTAACTCTCTTGTATGACTGTCCTCTAGGCGATAACTGGTCAGTGACTATGTACTGTTTAGGTGAAGGGTTACAGTGGTAACCTGGCTACCTGGTACGGTACATTTGTCCTTACCGTATTTATTGTGTAGATGGCACTTATCTATGTTATAGCTTCCTGTATATGATTGTTATCTTCAAGCAATAGACTGGTTAGTGACTATGTACTGTTCAGGTTTCCTGGTACGGTATATTTGTCCTTCCTTGTTTATTGCCCGGGGAGCATTTATTTCTTATTTTTCATGCATCTTACCTGCCATGTTCTCCGGTATTATTATTATTTTCTAATCAAGTTACTTGTTTCTTTTTTTGTGATCGGGATACGTGCATTGGTACCGCACAAATCTCAATATGCTTTTACTTATTTCTTTTGCTGCTTTTGTTTACTAATGATTTGCTGGTTTTAGTCCTTAAGTGGAGCCTCCCTTGTGGCACTTGCTCTTTCTGGGGTCTGACCCAGCTGGTTTTGTATGGCCAGATACCGGAGCAACAGCAAGGGATCTACCTGTCTTCCAGCCAGATGGTGACCGCCAGGCGTGACCAAGGCTTCGAGTGGGTTTCTTTTGTTCGCCCACTTTATTGTAAATTCATATTATTTTGAGGCGTTTAGCCGACGAGCACGTGTTAGCTCGATTGCAACTTGTATTTATTATCTGCCTACGGGCTGTAACGTGATTGACATGCCCCGGGGGTTGATCATGTATGACTTAACTCTGAGCTAGTCTTTACATTTTGTTACGACTAGTTTTCATGATCATCTTATATGTAATGTTTGGGACGCCTTACAATTGTATATTTGGTGATCTGTTATCTTGTAACTTATTTTACATGATGAGATTGAGACAATAGGCCATTTGGACCGTAAGAGACTGTTGGTTTGTAGAATACCCTCACATGCTAGACAGCCGTGATCGTATAGCGGGATGGTTGCCGTCCCAATATACGTAGCTGGCTGTTCACGTTCTCGTTCGTCCGTATTCCGGGAGCGGGGCGTGACAGTTTTAGTGGTGGCCCATGCAGGTCTTGTCAAACAAGAAATGTGAGGGTTACCGGTAGATGTCTCAATCTGTGCTCGCCCTTGATCTCCCGATTGTATCTTTGCATCTCCTTGAATTCTCGACTGATAACATGCTTGCATCCTTGAATCATCCTGGTCCTTTCCTTTATTTTCCTGATGTCATTGCTTCAGTGGGGGTGTTCCTGCTGACCAGCCAGAGAGAGTTCAGCCAGTAGTCCAGCAGCAGTCAGAGAACGAAGCTCAGTCGTCAGCAGCAGCTTCCCAAGCCATGCCTCCTGTAGAGCCAGAATTCCCAGTCCAGCCAGATCAGCCAGCAGGGTCAGAAAATGGAGTCTTGGTAGGACTCGTCCGTGAGTTGCTTGCGTCTCAGAACCGCCGAGATGATGCCTTGCAGCAGGCAGTACAAGATACTCTGAGTGGAAGTGGTCGGAATAGTGCAGTCAACAGATTCAAGCGCCTGAACCCTCCCTTCTTCAACGGTACTAAAGATGCGATGGCTGCTGATGCTTGGCTACAGGATATAGAGATTATTCTTGAAGCAGCAAAGACTCCAGAAGACGAGAAGGTAGCAGTGGTGCGCCTTCAGTTATTGGATCTAGCCCGCAATTGGTGGGCTGCGCAAGCAGTGGGATTGGCAACACCTGTTCCTTGGGCAGTGTTCAGCGAGAAGTTTCAGATCAAGTATTATGATGCAGTGGCTCGATATGACTTGCAGACCAAGTTTTGCAACCTGAAACAAGGAGGAAGGACGGTCGACGGATATGCGGCCGAGTTTTCGAGACTTAGTCGGTTTGCTCCCACTTTGGTGGCGACCGAGTTCGACAGAGCACAGAGGTTCCAGTAGGGACTTCACTTGGAGATCATATTGGCCGTGGAGCAGTTCGAACGTCAGACCTATGATGCTGTTTTGCGAGCAGCAAGGAGGTACGAGTACACTTCCCAGAGAATAGCAGACAGAACCGGAGGACGGAGGCGGTCCCACAGTCAGATGAACCGATCTTCAGCTCCAGCCCCAGCAGCCAGGGCCTTGACCATTGAAACTCCGAGGCGAGCAGCTTCAGTTACGTCGGATCAGTACTCAAACCCGACGTACCCTCAGCAGGAACAGAAGCAAGACCAGTCTTCCTCAGTGGGCTGTTCTTATTGTGGTAAGCCTGGGCATGTAGTAGCAGAGTGTCGTAAGGCTTTGGGATTGTGCTTGTTATGCGGAGCGCCAGATCATAGAGTGGGGTCCTGTCCATTCAGAGTTGATCCGGTACCCGCAGTATCTAGTCCTTCAGTTTTGGGACCCGTACCAGTACCAGCTCCCGTTCCCCAGCAACAGCAGTTCCCATTCTCAGGACCATTACCGACTCAGGTCCAAGCATTCCAGCAACAGAACCCGCGGCAGTTTGCCCTAGCCCAAGCTCAGATTCGGAATCGTCGGCGAGGTAGCTGCATCTTTATCTTGCTTTCCTGCCGTCGTTACCAAGGGCACATGACTTATTTCATGTAACCTAATTACGACGGCATGTCCCAGACCCGAGTTGTACCCTGATCATTCAAAAGGGTTATTTGGTTATTGGTACCAACCTTTAATCTTTTCGGATGTGGAGAGGCCCGTGTTCGTTTTTGATCAGGGAGTAAGACCTCAATGCGCCAGACTATCAGTTAGTCCGTGTTGCTTGAGTTCATCACTCCTTGGGGAGTCAAACGTGGGAGTGTAAGGATGGCATCCGAACACGTATCCCAATCGGTTTTGGCTCGTAAGGTGTGAAATTTTCTCATGCCTTGCACCTTCGAATCCTTGCTTGCATGAATGATTGCTTGATTGATTGCTAGCTCTAGATAGCTTGTGCTAGTGTAGCTTGTCCCGACATCTCTAACCTCTTGAATAAATTCCGAGGACGAAATTCTTTTAAGGTGGGTAGGATGTAATATCTCGAAATTCGTGATACGTATTTTATTGCGTATTCGTATTTCTGACCCATATTTTTATTTTTTTCTTATCTAGTTAATTGTAGTTTATTTCGTAATCTTGTGGTAGTTTAATTGTCATTTATCATTATGGGTTAATCTGGTTAATGACTTCTGGATTTTGATTGGACTTTGGCCTGCATTGTATTTTGCTCAACTTGCAGTATTCTCGGCTTTCGTATTTTGGCTCGAATTTATGTGGAAGAGCTTGGCTTGGTTTAACTTGGTTTGATTTGGAGACTTGGTTCGGTTTTATTTGGTTTGAGATTGCATTGGAACCCTTTAACCTATACTCTCCCTCACCTCCATCACACCCCACCATCATTTAATCCCCTCTCTCTCTCTCCCCTCTCATTTTCCCACTTCACAGCCGGCCACCCCCTCTCCCTTCCTTCTTCTTCTTCCCCAAGAGAGAATCACCCCCATTAGGCAAGTGCACCTTGCTCACACTTGAGGGCCGGATTTTATGTGCCCATTAGCTAGTTTAGCACCCTATGAGCAACATTAGATCTTGGGTTTTCTTGATTTGGAGCTTGGAATCTTGTAGATCTAGGTTTGGAGTCTTTTCGGATTTTTGGAGATTTGATCTCCCAAACTTGTTCTTTTGTTGGATTTAATGTTTCCATGTTGTAGAGCTTTCAATTTTACACAAGTTAGAGCTTTGAAAATCCGGATTTGGGTTTGTATTGATGGATTTATGATGTTCCAAAGTTTTGAGTTCCCTGGGTTCTCTTCTCGGATTTTTGGAGAAGATGACTTGCTGTTCTGGCCGATGGCGCCTACTTCCTCGAACACGCCTCTTTAGGCGCTGTTCGTTCGACTGCGCCTTCTTAGGCGCGGTTCGCAGACTGTGCCTCCTTTTCGAGCGCGCCTCTTTAGGCGCGGCTCGCTCGAACGCGCCTCCTTAGGCGCGGTTCGTCTCGATCGCGCCTCCTTGGGTGCTGTTCGCCTCCGCCCCTCGATGGCGCCTCCTTGGCATCATTTCAGGCGCGGTTGGCAGACTGCGCCTACTTTCCCAGATTGGCAGATAGCGCCCATTTCCTCCTGTTAGGCAGATAGCGCCTACTTTCCCTTGGCTTGCCCGACTGCGCCTATATTTATCATTTTAGGCGCAGTTCACTGTTCCCTTGACTTAGGCGCCATTTGATCCAATAGATCTAGGCGCGGTTGCCCCATTGGCTCTAGGCGCGGATTGACCTGTCCAGACTAGGCGCACTTTAGTGTGCAGCTAGTAGGCGCACTCTAGTGTGCTGCCTCCCTGGCACACTCTAGTGTGCTGCCTCTAGGCGCACTCCAGTATGCCTGGCCTGCCCTAGTGCCCCTGTACCCCTGCACCCCTAGTGCCTGTATTGCTTTCTCTGGGCTTTGGTTTTCTTTCCATAATTTGGAGCTTCCTGAGATTTTGGTGCTCACAACACGACTTGACTAGACTCGACACGTCTTGACACGATTTCCTGTATTTGTGTACTGCTTTCTTGAATCTTGACACTAATTTGGGAACACCTTACCCCTGGTTTATATCCTTACGCCTTTTGACCCGAGCTCGACCCGAACACGATGTGGGCACGATTTGATTTAATGCTAGTACGGCGTTGTCCCTGGTTTTGTTATCTCTTGTTACATCAGAAAAGTGTTTTCTTATGGTCTTATTTTATAAAGTCATGTTTTCAGCCTTATTGTACTTTTCATGTCTTTTTACATCGGTGGCCGTTTGGGTGCACTCAGGATTATGTTTCTTTTACTTGTAGAATAGTTGCATTGTGATATGCCTTATGGCCCTGACACGATAAATAAATCCTGGCTAATAACTTGTAACTTGTAACCTTAACAACTAGATAACTTGATAGTGGCTCGTGGCGGCGCACTTCCAGCTTGTAACATGACATGACTTGGCATGATAATTTAACAACTTGAGCTGCCGAGGCAGGCTCACTTGACTAGTATAGCTTGTCTTGACACCGTGGGTGTACCTTCTTGTGTTTGGTCAATTCACCAGTCTTGTCTTGCATCATGTCTAGGACATGAATTCTTGATTCCCCACGGTCAGGAATTCATATTGGAAATGAACTAAGATTAACAACTAGCTTAATTCACTAGTCATGACGAGATGTTCCTCAGCTACAGGCGATCCCGTTACCCCGGCCACAATCGTTTGGACTTGTAGCCTGCCGACGAGTAGGGCGCATTTCCAGCTCACTGCCAAGTGGTGCATCCTCAAGCTACTTATAATGATAACAAGAATGTAGTCCCTCTCTCTCTAATTGTCACTATACTAATATTCGCCTGGGTAACCTGGATAGCTGCAGGGCTTGTGGCGGAGATACATCTCACTTGCATCTTGTTAGTAACTAGGCTTGTGATAACCCTAGTTAGTTAATGTAGCAAGCCGTAGGCTATGATTGGCCGTGTATTATTGGATGGTGTCCAGCCTTGTCTGGTCTGGTCTAGGACCAGCCCCGATGGGTCCAGCTCTTGATTGTTCCAGTCTCTGGAACTTGAATGCTTGACTTGCACTGGATGTGATTGCAAGACTTCTTCTCTGTCACTGTAGTGTAACTCTCTTGTATGACTGTCCTCTAGGCGATAACTGGTCAGTGACTATGTACTGTTTAGGTGAAGGGTTACAGTGGTAACCTGGCTACCTGGTACGGTACATTTGTCCTTACCGTGTTTATTGTGTAGATGGCACTTATCTATGTTATAGCTTCCTGTATATGATTGTTATCTTCAAGCAATAGACTGGTTAGTGACTATGTACTGTTCAGGTTTCCTGGTACGGTACATTTGTCCTTCCTTGTTTATTGCCCGGGGAGCATTTATTTCTTATTTTTCATGCATCTTACCTGCCATGTTCTCCGGTATTATTATTATTTTCTAATCAAGTTACTTGTTTCTTTTTTTGTGATCGGGATACGTGCATTGGTACCGCACAAATCTCAATATGCTTTTACTTATTTCTTTTGCTGCTTTTGTTTACTAATGATTTGTTGGTTTTAGTCCTTAAGTGGAGCCTCCCTTGTGGCACTTGCTCTTTCTGGGGTCTGACCCAGCTGGTTTTGTATGGCCAGATACCGGAGCAACAGCAAGGGATCTACCTGTCTTCCAGCCAGATGGTGACCGCCAGGCGTGACCAAGGCTTCGAGTGGGTTTCTTTTGTTCGCCCACTTTATTGTAAATTCATATTATTTTGAGGCGTTTAGCCGACGAGCACGTGTTAGCTCGATTGCAACTTGTATTTATTATCTGCCTACGGGCTGTAACGTGATTGACATGCCCCGGGGGTTGATCATGTATGACTTAACTCTGAGCTAGTCTTTACATTTTGTTACGACTAGTTTTCATGATCATCTTATATGTAATGTTTGGGACGCCTTACAATTGTATATTTGGTGATCTGTTATCTTGTAACTTATTTTACTTGATGAGATTGAGACAATAGGCCATTTGGACCGTAAGAGACTGTTGGTTTGTAGAATACCCTCACATGCTAGACAGCCGTGATCGTATAGCGGGATGGTTGCCGTCCCAATATACGTAGCTGGCTGTTCACGTTCTCGTTCGTCCGTATTCCGGGAGCGGGGCGTGACAATTAATGTATTAATACAACTCACACAACCGAAGGATTTTTTTATAAAAAGATACTAATCCGAAGTCATCACTGATCTCTGTGTAGCTTCCATGCCAGCTAATACCATCACCTCGTTCCGCAAGCCATAAAATCTAAGGTAGAAGTCATCATCACCTACAACATATCCAGTTAGGAAAGGAGCAAAGTACAACCCCAACAAGAAACACGATACAAAGTATATATGAAATACAACGGTAATGATATGGGTTAACCTGCAATACTAAACAATATTGCAATGGCTTAAACAATGAATAATTAATTAATGCAAGTGTGTTTAGAAATATTATTTAGCATGTGAACGGCTGGAAATCACAATCGATAATGGTTCAACTTAATCATACGTGAAATATATGATTAGGCTATTCACAATAACCTAACTAGTGGGGTATGGTCACATACTAGATAGGTATTTCCCCGTCCCCGCAATACAATTATAATGACACATAATATCCTTGTGTCAATCTCATATCCAATATGAGATCAAAGGCAATGCAGAAATACAAAGTAAAAAGTTTTAAGTCGGTGTACTTGCCTTAGGTCCAAAGATACTAGTGTTGCTTCTAAGTCCAAACCTATCATAAATACAATACTACATTATAAAGTTTTCTACGTATCTCACAAATTTCCTATTTAAAAGTTCTAAATCCACAAGTTCTTGATTTCTTAGCTAGGCTTGACCCACAACTAACCTTCGATCACTAATTATCCAGCTATTAACTATAACTAACTTTACTAACTAATTCTTTAACAACTTACTACTAGCCTAAATTTATTTGAACTAAGCCCTCAATTCTAGTCCACATATTTTGGCCCAATGGCAAGCCCAAAACAGATTAGCCCTCTAAATCATGTCTTTAAAATCTAATTTTCTTTCTTAAAACCAAATGTTTTTGCCCCAAATTAATTGATTCATTGTTTAAGCCCAAAACCCCACTTTTAACCAACTTATAATTCTACAGGCCCAAAAGGTTTACTCTCCCATCACTCCACAGCCCAACCAACCCATAAACTCTCGTTTTACCACAAGAGGGAGAGAAAACAAAAATTGAAAAGAAAAGAAAGACACAAAAGAAAAGGATAGAAAGTGGAAGAGGGAGCTTACTTATCGACGGCTTTTTGCTGATGCTGCCCGTGGAAGGTTGGCATCGCTCACGAGGGAAGAATCCTCTATTGATGTTGTGGACGACCACGTGGTAGGGAGTGGAGTGTCGGAGATTAAAACACGCAGCCGTGGTAGAGTCGCTTGGTCGAGCGAAGCTCGACACTCGACGTTGAGGAAGATGCCATACTGGAACAGGGTGCGGTGAACTACAGTCTCGATGCAGTCTTCTGACCGATCTGGTCGAGGCGGCATGCTCCATGAACTGGAGGAAGGAGGCGGCGATCAGCGGTGCTGACAGGATCTGGTCGGGACTCGCGGCATGGTAGAATCGACGACCAAGGAGGTGACGATTGGGGTGGGTCGAGGGGCGAGGCGGCTACTAGAGCTCGATGCTGACCAGATCTGGTGTCCAGCGGAGGTGATCAGTGGGGTTCCGGTGTCACGACCCGCACCTAGATGTTCATGCACGAGTACGTAGGTACATCCAGCCTAAGCCGCAACATCGGCTATAGAGCGCTGTCTATACCTCAAGATCCCATGATCAATAATGTAACTCATTCGCAGTAGTTAAAGGAGGATGACACGATAAGATATAAACTAATTTTATTAAAATCAAAGACATATGATTCCAATTGTTTTATTACAGATTGATACAAAACTAACAAGAGTTTTTCAGAGACAAATCTGGTAGCAAATGAAAGTAAAATTTAGAAATAAAAGGAAGAAACTGAAAATGAATAAAGTAGATATAGTCGTATCCCTCCCGGAATAGCTCCAGGGCCTACGAGTCATCAGGTGGTCCAAGATCCAAAAGGAAGAAGTAAAATGGTCATCGATAACGCCAAAAAATAGTTATCCAGTCAGGATTGGAGCGAAGCACATAAACCAACAACAGTTCCATTAAATTGACAAAAGCTATAAGAACAGTAATAATGAAAACACAAGATGGAAAGTAATGCTGGAATAATAAGGAAATAGGTAAACAGGTAATCAAAACATAGGCAATAATGAACTGTAATCAATACCAGAGCATGAATGTATCAGGTATAAACTGGAATAGAAAATGAACAACTATTAAGTGCCTTGAAATATTAGTTTATTATGTGATCGGCTTAGGAGAAGCTCAGGCTATTCCATATATGTTTGGCTATGCACAAGTACTAGAAAGAGATCAGACCAGTCATATATAGAAATCTATTCACAAGTACTAGTAAGATCAGGCTACATCCTGTGTGAGGTGAGGGTGAGCTATGCACAAGTATATGGGGGGTATGATCACATAATCTATCAATATTTCCCTATCCCCCGACTAGTACGATAGATCTGATCATGACTCCTCATGTCAGGTATCAAGATACTAGCCCGTGTAACCATCGTGTCATGAATCAAGTATAACACTATAGTACTGATATCATAGTAATCATCAATATAACGAAAACTGTCAGAGAATATACTCGCCTCGATTAGTTGGAGTGACGTATACGACACAAACATTCCGACACGAAATAGATACAAATGCTATGCTCCATAAGATGGTCCCAAATGATGAAACATGTGGTTCCATTGAGTCCAAAATAGTCCAGATAGCCCAATTTGATATATAGAAGGCCATATTTGGGAGTCCGTACGATTATCGAGGAAAGAAAATGATTTTATTAGTCATGATCGCGATTTAATCCAGTAAGTTAAGAGGAAGAATTGATTAAGGAAATTTAGTCATGATCGGGAATTCATCATATAAGTTTAAGGAGAAATTGATTATTGAGTTTAGTGAACATATAACTAATTTAGCAAAAAATATTATTTAAAAAGTATCAAAATTATTTAAAGGGTAAGGCTAAAAATATATACTCCATTCTAAAATATTTTCTAGGGCCTAAAGCCCGAGGCTAAAATAATTTTATTCATAGTCTTTTAGGATATTTGATTAGCCAGCTTGACTATTAAATTTAGGGTTAAGAACCTAGCATAAATAAAAAATATATTTTTAGGGCTCAATCCCATTAATCATAAATTAGGGCTAAAAGCCAATTATAGGGCTTAAAAGCCTATTCCATAAATAATAATATCCAATAAATAATGTTGGGCTTGTAGCCCTTTTAAATAATTAATTTTATATTATAGGGCTCAAAAACCCATTCCATAAATTAATTAGGAATTTAGGGCAAATAGCCCATTTTGAAATAGAACATAAATAATGTAGGGCTTAAAAGTCCAATTTGGCTAATGTACACAATGTAGAACCTAAAACCCTGTATTCCATAAATATGTTATCATTTGTTCCGATAAATTCACACACACACACACACACACACACACACACACACACACACACACACACACACACACACATGTTGGCCCATTTGGTCATATGGTCAAACCTGATTTTAATAATTGATTAAACTGTGTCTGGATATACAAAGCTATTCGGGACATCTCGGACTCTTGAACATGATCAAGAATGACTATCCACTGAATTCAAGACCGAAGATCTGTTTGCCTACTCGAGTCTGTAATTCCTTATGCAATATATTTTCATTTTATTTAAGTCTAGGAATATGTTGTACACCGAGTCGTACTGGCAAATAGGCTACCCTTAAATGAGTTCAAAATGTTTTTAAAATGTCCTCTAAAAAAGGTTTACAAAAAGGTTTTCAAAAATCACCAAAAAGCTTTTTAAAACCCTAACTAAACCCTGACAGAACTCGGACCGAGTTCGGCCAGTGTTCGGCCAGAGTTCGGTTGGTGGCCGTTGTGATTTTGAATCCTTGGAACTTGGTCCTCCTGCAGTTGCGGATTTGACCGAGATTTGCTCATAGAGTTCTGCCCGAATTCTGCCCGAATTCTGTCAGAAGTCTGCCTTTGAAATTCCTATAAATAGAGAAGGATTTCGATCCTTTCAACTCACTCATTCACTTTCAATCTTCTCTCTATCTAAAGTTTTCAGTCTTTCAAAGAGTTTTCTAGAGCTTTCAATTTCAGATCCCAACCCGATTACAATTCTCTAGTCAATTTGCCAGGGCGGTACAGTCTAGAAGTTTCTGAGAGATTATAATCAGAAGGCTTGATTGAAGAATACCTCTTCACATTTGAAGTTGGACAAGTTCTTCGTATCAAAGCTCGCGTTGTAGAAGTTGCAAGGACTTCGTAAGAAAACTTGCAGTTTTTCCAATAGTGGATTCAACTGGTAGCAAGAGTTCTACCGACTGGATTAGTCCTCAACAGAGGGAAACCAGTATACATCGCTGTCTTTGCGTTTGCTCTCTTAACTCTGTCTTTACTTTATTTCAGTTGTGATTAATATTCTGTGATTGTGCTGCTAACATTTTTTTAATTAGCATTATTCCGCTGCCAACTCTATTCACCCCCCTCTAGAGTATTACGATTTACTATTTCGTTCCTACAATTGGTATCGGAACGGGTGTTACAGGTAAAGTAAAGGTAACAGTGCAATTATTTATTCATTTTAATTAACTGTTATATAGATCACAGCACAACACATGGAAACTGTGAAATTCACAAGTGAAGGCCAGGCCACAAACAGACCCCCACTGTTTGATGGTACGAACTATACCTATTGGAAAACACGGATGAGTTTCTTCTTGAAATCACTTAACTTTGATTTATGGTCCATTGTTCTTGATGGCAATCAAAAGTCACCTCATATAAATGTTGATGGAGTTTTAGTTGAAAAATTCCACAGCAGATATACAGAGGAAGAAAAGAAAAGGGCCAGTCTTGACGCACATGCCATTAATGCTCTTTTTTGTGCTTTAGACAGAACTGAATTTAACAGGGTGTCTATCTGCTCAACGGCTAATGAAGTGTGGAAGCTACTTGAAGTCACACATAAAGGCACGACTCAAGTCAAAGAATCTAAAGTCAGCAGACTTACTCAAGAGTACGAGGCGTTCAAGATGAAGCCCAACGAAACAGTTACACAAATGTTCGAGAGATTCTTGGATATTGTAAATCCTTTGTCCTCCTTAGGCAAAGATTACAGTAACCATGAAAAGATTCGCAAACTCCTGTAAGCTCTCACCAAGAACTGGATTCCGAAGGCTACTGCAATCATTGAAGGGAACGACCTCACAACTATGTCCCTCGAAGTACTCATGGGTAAGCTACTCACTCATGAACTGGAGCTACAAGATTTTGAAGAGCCTGCACCAAAGGAGAAGTCGATCGCTTTCAAGGCTCAGCACAGAAAAGCTGCTGAAGGTGACTCAGACAGCAGTGGATCTGACACTGAAGATCAAGCACTCCTAGCAAGGAAGTTCAAAAGATTCATGAGACATGAGAAGAGAGTCAAAAGAAAACAACAGCAACAACTGGTATCAAGAAGATGCTGTCTGCTATGGTTACAAGAAGAAGGGACACATGAAGAAGGATTGTCCCACAAACTCATCATCAAGCAAGAAGAGCAACATGTATGAAAAAGGGAACCTGAAGAAATCAACATCTAGGAGATATGCCAATACCAGCATATGGCATGAAAGTGAAGCCAGCAACTCAGAAGACGAACAATCAGAAGACGCTGCAAACGTATGCTTTATGGCATCCGATCAGGTACCTACTGAACCTGTAGTTGATACTTATGATGACTTCACCTTTGAGCAATTAGGAGATGCCTCCAGTGACCTGATGACTGATTACAAGAAACTGCGTAGCAAGTATCAGACCTCTAAGAAGGTACTCAAAGAGTACAAAGGTGAAATAGGTAGACTTACCGACCTACTAGCTGAGGTTAGAAATAATGTTAGTGAGTCTGGTGAGCTTTCTTCAACAAAGCTCTTATTATACGAGACTACCAAGTCATCTGAAGAGAAAGACAAAATTATTGACCAACTCAAGGAAGAACTTTCTATAGAGAAGAAAAGTCTTCGATGTGCACAAATTAGAATAGAATCACTCACTTCTTATTATACTAAGTTGTATGACACTTCCAAAAGATTGGAAATTAGGTTAGGAAAACAGCCTGAGCCTGCTGCTTCCTTCCCTAACACGTGTCACTTACCGAAAAATCGGAACATTCCCAAGCCAAACACTGTCAGACCTAACCATATAAAACCTTTACCCCAAAAGGTTAAGCCCAAACAAGATTATAGGTATGCTTTCTTCTATACTAGAAAACCTAAACCTACCAACCATGCACACCACTCAACTTTTAACACTCGACATGCATAATGTCATTATTGTGGCCTCATTGGTCATATTTCATCTGCATGTAGAATGAGAAAGCTTGTTGATTTAAATGTTTATGCTTGGATACCTAAAGCTAACAATTCAGGACCCTACAAGAATTGGGTACCAAAAGTTTTATCTGCAAACTGTTTTGTAGGTGGAATACCCTTCTCATGCTAGAAGCAAATGGATCCTTGACAGCGGTTGCTCACGATATATGACCGGTGACGCTACCCTATTTGCAACACTGTCGAAAAAAAAGAAGGAAGGCTATGTCTCCTTCGGTAATAACTTGAAATGGTATATTATTGGTATCGGTGATGTTGGTAAGTCTCCCTATCCTGTGATTAAGGATGTCTGTCTGGTTACCGAGTTGAAACATAATCTACTCAGCATAAGTCATCTAGCTGATCATGGTTATGGCATCAACTTTGGCAAAGATAAATGTACTATAGTTGATAGCTCAACTGGTAGTACTATCTTTGAAGGTATCAGGGAAGACAATATATATGTTTTCTATTTGTTAGAAGAAACTAACATTTCAGGTAGATGCTTAATGGCCAAGAGTGATGAGAGTCATCTATGGCATATGAGACTCGGTCACGCTAATATGGATACGATCTCAAGATTATCCACAAAGAAGCTAGTACGCGGTTTACCAGACATTACATTCAAGAAGGATTCGGTATGCAGCCAATGTGAAAAGAACAAAGCTACCAGATCCACATTCAAGTCAGTAAATGCAGTATGTACTACTAGACCTCTACAATTACTTCATATGGACTTATTTGGTCCTAGCAGAGTTGCTAGCCTCAGAGGTAAACTTTATGCTTTCGTAATTGTAGATGATTTCTCTAGATACATGTGCGTATATTTCTTGACACGCAGGAATGATGCATTATCCGAATTTGTCGCCTTTTGCAAGAAAGTACAGAATGAAAAAGGTTACATGATCACTCGCATAAGAAGCGATCATGGAGGCGAATTCGAGAATGCTGATTTTGAGCAATTTTGTGACACACACGGTTTTGTACACGAGTTCTCCTGCCCTAGGACTCCACAACAAAATGGAGTTGTGAAACGTAAGAACAGAACTCTAACCGAAATGGCCAGAGTGATGTTAAACCAGTTTAGTCTACCCAAATATTTTTGGGCTGAAGCTGTCAATACAGCTTGCTTTATACTCAATAGAGTTCTAATTCGACCCAAATCGAAGAAGACTCCATTTGAATTATGGTTTGATAGAATTCCATCTGTTTCATACTTTAGAATTTTTTGGCTATAAATGTTTTATTCTTAATACAAAAGACAATTTGGGAAAATTTGATGAAAAGGCCGATGAAGGTATATTTTTAGGTTATGCGGCCAAGAACAAAGGATACAGAGTCTTCAACAAAAGAACCATGATCATCGAAGAGTCAATCAACGTCACCTTTGATGAACTAAATCAAATGACTATCGATGACAATGACGAAGATCCAACTGTACCAAGCTCAACATCAGCCGATCCTCAACCAAGCTCTGCACTAGCTGAACCTCCTAGAGAAGATCCAGGAACCAGCTATCTTCAGAATTTACCAAAAAGGTTGAAATTTACAGCTGATCATCCAAAAGATTTGGTAATTGGTGATATTACCAAAGGAGTAAGTACTCGTGCTTCCAGTAGAGATATTGTTTCTAGTGTTGCATTTATTTTACAGCTAGAACCCAAAACTATTGATGAAACATGTAGTGATAGTTTTTGGATAGATGATATGCAAGAGGAATTAAACCAATTTGAACGGAATCAAGTTTGGGAACTTGTTTCCAGGCCTATTGATCATCCGGTCATTGGCACCCGTTGGGTATTTCGAAATAAACTAAATGAGAATGGTTTAGTGACTCGTAATAAGGCTCGACTCGTAGCTCAAGGATACAATCAAGAAGAAGGTATCGACTACGATGAGACTTATGCCCCAGTTGCGAGATTAGAATCCATTCGCATGTTATGTGCATTTGTATGTTTTCATGATTTCAAACTATTTCAAATGGATGTCAAGAGTGCTTTTTTAAATGGTTTTATAAAAGAAGAAGTTTTTGTAGCACAACCTCCAGGTTTCACGGATTTCAAAAATCCTGATCATGTTTTCAAGTTGAAGAAAGCCTTATATGGTTTAAAACAAGCTCCTCGTGCTTGGTATGATCGTCTAAGCTCTTTTCTACTTGACAACGGTTTTTTAAAAGGTAAGGTTGACACTGCACTGTTTATTAAGTCTTTTAATGGCAAACTTCTTTTAATTCAAATCTATGTTGATGATATTATATTTGGATCTACTGATGAATCTCTGTGTCAAGAATTTTCTAAGTGTATGCAGAATGAGTTTGAGATGAGCATGATGGGAGAGCTGAAATTCTTTCTCGGATTGCAAATCAAACAAACTGATAATGAGACTTTTATAAATCAAGCCAAGTATACAAAAGACCTGCTAAAGAAGTTTGATCTGGACAATGTCAAACCTATTGGCACTCCAATGGCAACTTCAACAAAGCTTGATTCAGATGAACAAGGCAAGCCAGTCGACACACGTAAGTATCGAGGTATGATTGGTAGTTTACTTTATTTAACTGCTAGTCGTCCAGATATAATGTTTAGTGTTTGCCTGTGTGCACGTTTTCAAGCTAATCCAAAGGAATCACATCTGTCCGCAGTTAAGCGTATCTTTCGATACCTTAAGGGCACTTCTTCTGTTGGCTTATGGTATCCCAAAACTAAGTCTTTTGACCTTATTGGTTATTCGGATGCAGATTTTGCTGGATACAAAGTTGATAGAAAAAGTACCAGTGGCACATGTCATTTCTTAGGCAAGGCTTTAGTCACATGGTTTAGTAAAAAACAAAATTCTGTAGCCCTATCAACAACAGAGGCTGAGTACATTGCCGCAGGACGTTGTTGTGCTCAGATTTTGTGGATGAAACAAACCCTAGAAGACTATAATTTATTTTACACACATATTCCCATATTCTGTGATAACACGAGCACTATTAATTTGACTAAGAATCCAGTATGTCACTCTCGTACTAATCATATCGAGATTCGACATCACTTTCTTAGAGATCATCATCAAAATGGAGATATAAACCTTGTGTACATAGATACTGAAAATCAACTAGCTGACATCTTCACTAAACCTCTAGCGGAAGATCGTTTCAATTATTTACGTCGAGAATTAGAAATTTTGGACATCAATAATATTAATTAATCTTGTTTTGTGATTATATATCATTATACAAAAACTGTGTTAGAGACAAGCCAATAAAGAGTCTGTCTATCACCACAACTACGGTTGAAGCGAAGCGGTATTAAGAGTTCCCCGGTGAACCTCCGCCAGCTGGAACAGTACTCCTACAGCTAATCTGAAACAGTCGCTGTGTAACGACATTTAATCTATAAAACAATATTACTTATGTTAATTGAAGTTGAAATGACTAATCTTTGAATTAAATATTTGAAATGAGACAATGAAAAAGAATGGCAAAAATTAACTATAAAGAACCCTAGGCGAATTCGGCCAGAGATCTGACCGAATTCGGCCCGAGTTCGGTTGAGGGTGTCAGGTTATATATACAGAACCCGAGAAGCCCTTCTTCTTCATTGCTTCCAAACTAATCACAACAGCAGCAGCAGCCGCGAAGGAGCCCCGAACCCTAGCTTTTCACCACCCTCCTTCTTCCAATCCAAGTGGTGAAATCAATCCAAAATTTGGATTCGCGCGGAGTTCGTCGTTCTCTTCGACATACTTTAATTTCGGGAGGTATAACCCCATCTTTCTCTACTTTTCAATTAGTGCATTTTTAATTCAATTTGCACAAATGGCACCCAAATTCAATCCTTCAAAGAGGAAGAAGACGAACCCTAGTGAGGAAAGGTCATCTTCGCATCCGCATACGGATTCCCTCTTCTCGTCGGTCCAAATGAGCGACGGTGCGTTCGACGGGTTTTTCTTTCAAACCCTAGACCAAGCCCTACTGTAGTATGGAGACTTCTCCATGAGATCCATATGCACAGGCGCTCCAGTCAAATGGACTGTATTTTCTGATCATCGTCATTTCTTTGAGGCATTAGGGTTACATCTTTTTGTTAAAATCTGCTTCCCTATAGCAACTAATGCCATTAGATTATTTTATTGCAATCTCATATTAAATACTTTTGATGTGAGCACTCATGTTGGAGGTATTGATATCAATTTCAATGCTGACCTCTTAGCGGAGATCCTTGGTATCCCTAACGAAGGTGAACCGCTAGTTGATATCACTGAATTTGATTTTCCTGAAGGCACGACACTCGCCAGTTTCAAAGAGGAACTCTGTGCACCTGATAGAGTACGCTCTGGAAAGTTCAAGGCTAACAACCTGAACTTGTTTAACTATGAATTGCATCGCATCATCTATTCCACTATCCTTCCAAAATCCACTTCAAAGGATGATGTGACTTCTCTTGAGCTGTCCGCCATGTACCACATTCTTAAGGGGATTCCATTTTTTGCCCCTAAGACCATGATTCAGATGATGGGTCGTTGTCGTGCAAGAGATATAAATCTCTCTTACGCAATGATTCTCCCACGCATCTTTCAGCGCTTCGATATCGATCTGTCGACTTGTACTCAAGATCATGAGCCCAATTTTCTTCAGTTATCTCATCGTAGCATGACTGCTTCAGCTCCACCTCCTACTCCTCCTACTGCACCTCCTCCACCACCTCATCAGTATGCCATGACATTTGAGGGCATACATCAGCATTTATCTGCTTTGTACGTCTCGATGACGGACATAGCCCGCGAACGTGAGTTCCGTGACGTCACCCGCTATAAGGCGCTTGCAAATTCCTTAGCTGATCTTCGTTTCGTCCAGACTGGTCATTCAGCCGGTTCCATCCCTAGAGATCCAGCTTTCTCTGGTTACCGCTGTGAGGATGAGGCTGTTCATGCCTACTTCCAGCCCGGTAACGCCTATGATTGGTACCATTCTGATCGTGCTCCACCTCGTGACTTTGTTGGTGAGTTCTACGCTGGCGCCCCTCCTCATCCTTCTGGCGCTGGTACCTCTAGAGCTGGTACTTCAGGACATGCTGGTCGAGCTGCTGATGATGATGATGAGGATGATGATGAGGAGATGTGACTATATGATTTTGAGTGATATTTTATTGTGCACTTGGAAATGCTCCGACATTCCAAGTTATTATCAGTACTTTTTGATTATTAGCACTTTCTAGTTTGCTTCAGTACTCTTTTATTTCATGGACATGTTTATTATGCCTTAGTTTATGGCATTCAGTTTATTTCAGCACTATGTTTCAGTTTCAGTTTATGATAGCACTATTTCTTATATTGCTTCATTCTTTATAACTGCCTGTAAAATTACATGCCTGTGATGATTTTTTTAATACATGCCTGTGATAATTCTCTTTTATTTCTGTCTTATTTCTTTTATATATGTTTTTTCACTATTTGTTACTTATGTATTTGATTGCGGGGGAGCTTTATCTTCTACAATTATTTTGCTAAGTGACAAAGGGGGAGAAAATTAAAGATCTAACATTTTTTTAAGATAATACAGGATATGAACAATTCTACTTTTTGATATTTTGAACAAGCTTAATGTTATATCATTCATAGTTTGTCAATTATCAAAATGGGGGAGATTGTTGGCCCATTTGGTCATATGGTCAAACCTGATTTTAATAATTGATTAAACTCTGTCTGGATATACAAAGCTAGTCGGGACATCTCGGACTCTTGAATATGATCAAGAATGACTATCCACTGAATTCAAGACCGAAGATCTGTTTGCCTACTCGAGTCTGTAATTTCTTATGATTTTAATAATTAATTAAACTCTGTCTGGATATACAAATCTAGTCGGGACATCTCGGACTCTTGAACATGATCAAGAATGACTATCCACTGAATTCAAGACCGAAGATCTGTTTGCCTACTCGAGTCTGTAATTCCTTATGCAATGTATTTTTATTTTATTTGAGTCTAGGAATATGTTGTACACCGAGTCGTACTGGCAAATAGGCTACCCTTAAATGAGTTCAAAATGTTTTTAAAATGTCCTCTCAAAAAGGTTTATAAAAAGGTTTTCAAAAATCACCAAAAAGCTTTTTAAAACCCTAACTAAACCCTGACTAAATCCTGACAGAACTCGGACCGAGTTCGGCCAGAGTTCGGTTGGTGGCCGTTGTGATTTTGAATCCTTGGAACTTGGTCCTCCTGCAGTTGCGGATTTGACCGAGATTTGCTCATAGAGTTCTGCCCGAATTCTGCCCGAATTCTGTCAGAAGTCTGCCTTTGAAATTCCTATAAATAGAGAAGGATTTCGATCATTTCAACTCACTCATTCACTTTCAATCTTCTCTCTATCTAAAGCTTTCAGTCTTTCAAAGAGTTTTCTAGAGCTTTCAATTTCAGATCCCAAACCAATTACAATCCTCTAGTCAATTTGCCAGTGCGGTACGGTCTAGAAGTTTCTGAGAGATTGTAATCAGAAGGCTTGATTGAAGAATACCTCTTCACATTTGAAGTTGGACAAGTTCTTCGTATCAAAGCTCGCGTTGTAGAAGTTGCAAGGACTTCGTAAGAAAACTTGCGGTTTTTCCAATAGTGGATTCAAACTGGTAGCAAGAGTTCTACCAACTGGATTAGTCCTCAACAGAGGAAAACCAGTATACATCGCTGTCTTTGCGTTTGCTCTCTTAACTCTGTCTTTACTTTATTTCAGTTGTGATTAATATTCTGTGATTGTGCTGCTAACATTTTTTTTAATTAGCACTATTCCGCTGCCAACTCTATTCACCCCCTCTAGAGTATTACGCTTTACTATTTCGTTCCTACAACACACACACACACACACACTATATATATATATATATATATTGTTGGAGTGGGTGGGGTTCCCGACCTATGTAGAGAAGACCCCGAAGTGCGACGAGCGCCGTCTGTGTGTCAGAGAAGCTCGGGGAAGTGACGAGGCCATTCAGAGACGAAGGAGAAGCTCGGGAGCTACCAGAGTACATTCTGGAACAGGGGAGGCAGAGTTTGGGTCGAACTCTGCCCCCTTAGTTCCATAGCAGTTATGTCACGAAAACACAGAGTTCTAGCCGAACTCTACGTCGACGAGCTGAGGCTAATTTAGGGTATTTTTATACTATTGGATAGTATCCTACGGTCCAGGTTTTGCTGCGAATTAGGGGATTTATACATGGTTTTCCTAACCCTAATCACAACACAACATTGAAGAAAATAGAGAGAAACGAGGCAAGAGTGCCATTGCAACTTTGGGAGAGAAGGAGGATTGAAGGCCGTTTTCGAAGGAGGATCGTATTCGGGTAATCTCTACTCGTCGTCTTTGTTCTTCGTATCCTTGCAATCAATATTTCTTGCTTCCAAGTGTTGTGGGGATCCGTGTTGGATCAGAAGATGTTTGTAGAGGGTGTACTCCTTTATTTCATTAGTGAAGGCTTCTCAAGGGTTGGACACCGATCGTCCCGTGGTTTTTTTCCGCAAGGGTTTTCCACGTAAAAAATTCTCTGTGTCTGCGTGGATTGTGTTTGGTATTTTGTTCGTACGTTGTATTGCTCGATTCTCTCATAGGTACTCTCTAGTTTGGGGAAAGGTTTCCGCGCTTCTTTCCAACAAAGTGGTATCGGAGTCAGGTTCTGGAATTTAGAAGGGTATCAGGAGTTGACAGAAAAACCAGAGAGGAGAGATGGACGTGAAGCCGGTGCGCATGGTGAACCTAAACAGCACCAACTATCATTATTGACGGAGCAAGATAAAAGATTTGCTGTTTGTCAAGAAGCTGCATATGCCCGTATTTGCTTTCGAGCGACCAGTTGATAAATTCGAGGATTAGAAATTAGAGCATATACAGGTGTGCAGATATATTAGGCAGTTCATTGACGAGAACGTGTACGACCACGTTGCTAATATTGAGCACGCGAAGACGTTATGGGATAAGCTGGAATCTTTGTATACGAAGAAGACCGGGGTAAACAAGTTGTTCCTGATCCGGACGATGATGGGTCTGCGGTACAAAGATAGGGTATCTATTACAGATTACTTGAGTGATTTCCAGGGCATGGTTGGCCAGCTATCTTCGATGGGAGTCAAGTTCGACGACGAGGTTCATGGACTATGGCTGCTGTGTACATTATCAGACTCGTGGGAGACCGTACGAGTATCTATGATCACTTCTGCTCCAGAAGGCTTAGTCAGTCTGGAGTTTGCCAAGAGCGGGGTGCTAAATGAAGAGATGCAAAGATATTTTCTGGGCACTTCATCCACACCACTCAGAGGCACTAGTTTCAGAGAGCCGCAGAAGGGGTAAAAGCAGGGGTCCAGGTGGTGGCAGAGACAAAAGCAGAAAGAAGTCTAAGGGTCGGTACGAGGACTCGGAGTATTACCATTGTGGCAAAAAGGGCCACATCAAGCGAAACTGTTTCGCTTGGAAGAGAGAGAAGAAGGGCGACAAGGGGAAGCAGAATGAGAACACTACAGCGATGGCTTCGATACATGGAGGCGATGTGGTCATCATAGGTGATGAGGTTATTACAAACCTCACCTGCGATGACAATTCTTGGCTGGTGGACTCAGGGGCTTCAGCGCACGTATCTCACAACAGGGCTCTATTTGCCACTTACACGACAGGCGACTGTGGAGTGTTAAAGATGGACAATAGAGATGTGTCGAAGGCGGTTGCCATTGGAGATGTGCATTTGAGGACGAAGACGGGTGCAGTTCTTGTTCTCAAAGTTGTTCATCATGTCCCTGATATTTGTTTCAACCTGGTGTCGGTTGGAAGGTTGGATGACGAGGGATTCTTCAGTCTCTTCGGGAATAGTCAGTGGAAGCTTTCCAGAGGGTCGATAGTGATTGCCAGAGAAAGCAAGAAGTCCGGTCTCTACTACATGGAGGGGAACACATAGGGGGTACAAGAGGTGAACACAGTTACTGACGCATCTACCGAGTTGTGGCATAGACGGCTTGGCCATATCAGCGAGAAGGGGATAAGCTACTTGGTGAACAGGAAGGTGATTTCAGGGCTCAAGTCTACAAAGTTGGAGAAGTGCACGTACTGCTTAGCTGGGAAGCAAAATAGGGTGTCTTTCCAAAGTCACCCAAGTTCAAGGAAGCCGGCGTTGCTCGAGTTGATTGACTCGGATGTCTGTGGTCCTATAAAGGTAAAATCTATTGGTGGTGCTTCTTACTTTGTAACTTTTATTGATGACTGTTCCAGGAAGATTTGGATCTATGCCTTAAAGACCAAGGATCAGGTGCTGCCCACTTTCAAAGAGTTTCAGGCCTCTGTTGAAAGAGAGACGGGCAAGAAGTTATTGTGTGTTCGGTCCGACAACGGCGGCGAATACATTGGTCCCTTTGATGCTTATTGCAGAGAACAAGGGATACGACACCAGAAGACTCCGCCCAAGACACTTCAGCTCAATGGTGTAGCGGAGCGCATGAACAAGACACTGATGGAGAGGGTGCGGTGATTGCTGTCAGAAGCAAATTTGCTAGACAGTTATTGGGGTGAGGCTCTTCTCATAGCTGCTTATGTTATTAATTTATCTCCTAGTTCTCCTTTGCAGGGTGATGTGCCTGACAAAGTATGGTACGACAAAGAGCCGTCATACAATCACCTGCGAGTGTTTGGTTGTAAGGCCTTCGTACATGTATCGAAGGACGATAGATCCAAACTTGAGCCGAAGACGAGACGGCGCGTCTTTGTCGGCTCCGGTCGGGATGAGTTTGGCTATAGACTCTACGATCAAGTGGGAAGAAAGCTCTACAGAAGCATGGACATGGTATTCGTCGGGGATCAGACCATAACCAACACTCAGGATTCTGAGACGCCTTCTGAGGCTGAGGAATTGCCTGAGTTAGAGTCATTTCGCTTTGAGCAGTTTCCAGAGGACATCGCTGAGGATCCAGTTATGGAAGAGCCAGTACATGGAGTTGCTTCCAACCTTGATCATCAGCCTGCTGTTGGTGGTCAGGGTGTCCCGCAGGAGGATGAGCATGCCGGGAAGGCAGTTCCTGAAGGGGAAGAGACTATTGGTATACAGCCAGCACCAGTGGCTCTATTGAGAAGGAGCGACAGAGAGCATCGACCATCTACGAGATACTCACCGGGTGAGTATGTGCTACTGACTGACGGGGGAGAGCCGAAAGTTTTGCAGAGGCTATGGAAGATGAACACAGGCAAGAGTGGATGGAGGCTATGGAGGAGGAGATGGGTTCCTTATACGCCAATTCTACTTACGAGCTGGTGCGGTTGGCAAAGGGCAAGAAGGCTTTAAAGAATCGATGAGTGTTTAGAGTGAAGCAGACAGGTGATTCTACTCGCCCTCGATACAAAGCGAGGCTGGTAGTTAAAGGCTATGGTCAGTGGAAAGGCATGGATTATGATGAGATCTTTTCACCGGTCGTCAAGCAGTCGTCTATTCGGGTGGTGCTAGCATTGGCAGCCAATTTCGACTTGGAGGTCAAGCAGATGGACGTGAAGACGGCATTCCTCCATGGTGATCTTGAGGGAGAGTTATACATAGAGCAGCCAGAGGGATTCTATGAGAAGGGTAAGTCACATTTAGTTTGTCGGTTAAGGAAGAGCTTGTATGGTCTGAAGCAGGCTTCGAGACAGTCGTATAGGAGAAATTCGAGTCATTTATGGGGGAGCATGGTTATGCATGGACGATGTCGGACCATTGTGTATTTGTGAGGTACTTTGCCGAGGATGATTTCATCATTTTATTGCTCTATGTTGATGACATGCTATTAGTGAGTCGGAATGCCACTAGGATAGCGAAGTTGAAGCACCAACTGGGCATGGCCTTCTCTATGAAGGATTTGGGCATCGCAAAGACTATTCTTGGGATAGAGATCAGCCGAAAGAGGGAGAGTCCAAGCTGCTACACTTGTCCCAAAAGAAGTACATTCACCGGGTACTTCAGCGTTCCGGGATGGACGGGTCGAAGAAAGTGAGTTGTCCCCTTGCTGCCCACTTTAAGCTCACTGAGAAGCATTGTCCATCTACCGAGGACAAAAAAGAAGATATGGAGCGGGTTCTATATGCCTCAGCTGTGGGAAGCCTTATGCATGCTATATGGTGTGTACGAGGCCAGACATTGCACATGCAGTTGGCACAGTTAGCAGGTATCTTTCAAATCCTGTAATGGTACATTGGAGTACGGTTAAGTGGATTCTACGATATCTTCAGGGCACTGTCGATTGGAATTTTTTTTGGTAGTGACGAGCCGAAGCTGGTTGGATATACTGACGCTGATATGGCTAGAGATATAGACACAAGGCGATTGACTTCGGGATATGTGATGATGCTTGATGGAGGAGCGGTATCGTGGCAGTCGCGGTTGCAGAAGTGTGTTGCTTTGTCAACGACAGAGGCAGAGTACATTGCGGCGACGGAGGCTTGCAAGGAGTTGCTGTGGATAAAAAGCTATTACAGGAAATGGGGCTGAAGCAAGAGCAGTACACTTTGCATTGCGACAGTCAGAGTGCTATTCACCTTGTGAAGAATCAGACCTTTCAAAGCCGGTCCAAGCATATCGAGACTCGGTATCATTGGATACGGGATGTGGTTGAGAAGAAGGACGCGGAGCTTGAGAAGGTTCATAACAATGATAACGGAGCAGATATGTTCACCAAGATTCTACTAAGGAAAAAGTTTGAGTTCTGCAGGTAGATCATCGGGATGACGACCTCCTCCACATAGTTGTGAAGGGGGAGAAATGTTGGAGTGGGTGGGGTTCCCAACCTATGTGGAGAAGACCCCAGAGTGCGACGAGCACCGTCTGTGTGTCAGAGAAGCTCAGGGAGGTGACGAGGCCATTCGGAGACGAAGGAGAAGCTCAGGAGCTACCAGAGTATATTCTGGAATAAGGGAGGCAGAGTTCGGGCCGAACTCTGCCCCACGCAGAGTTCTGGCTGAACTCTGCCCCCTTGGTTCCAGAACAGTTCTGTCACGAAAACACAGAGTTCTGGCCGAACTCTGTGTCGGCGGGCTGAGGCTGATTTCAGGATATTTTTATACCGTTGGATCGTATCCTACGGTCCAGGTTTTGCTGTGGATTAGGAGATTTATACATGGTTTTTCCTAACCCTAATCACAACATAACATTGAAGAAAATAAAGAGAAAAGAGGCAAGAGTGCCATTGCAACTTTGGGAGAGAAGAAGGAGGATTGAAGGCCATTTTTGAAGGAGGATCGTGCTCGGGTAATCTCTACTCGTCGTCTTTGTTCTTCGTAGCCTTGTAATCAATATTTCTTGCTTCTAAGTGTTGTGGGGATCCGTGTTGGATCGGAAAAAGTTTGTAGAGGGTGTACTCCTTTATTTCATTAGTGAATGCTTCTCAAGAGTTGGACTCCGATCGTCCCGTGGTTTTTTTCTGCAAGGATTTTCCACGTCAAAAATTCTCTGTGTCTGCGTGGATTGTGTTTGGTGTTTGGTTCGTGCGTTGTATTGCTCGATTCTCTCGCAGGTACTCTTTAGTTTGGGGAAAGGTATCCGCGCTTCTTTGCCAACACACACAGACACACACACACACACACACACACACACACACACACACACACACATATATATATATATATATATATATATATATATATATATATATATATATATATATATATATATATATATATATATATATCAGGGGTACTACTTCTGAATCATCCCCTTGGTTTATAACCCCTCAATCTTTTACTTTTCTCGTTCCCATAATCCATTATCAACTTAGTCATCCTTAAAATCCTTAGATTAGATTTTTTTTGCCTATAAATCCTTCACCATGGTTCAAATCTAAATGTCACCACAACATTCAAAATTTTATTCCTCAATTATCCACATATTCATCCATCAATCTTGTATCGTTATTTTCTTGAAAGCTTCATAATTGGTAATATTGGTTCTTTATAATCAAATTTCAAAATTCTGTGTTGTATCATTTCTTAGTCTTTCTCCTTATATCATCACCACACAATTCATATATTTGAAATCCTTAAGTCAAGGTTTAAACCTCAATTAAATATCTCAAGAATTTGCAATCTCCAATATCTAAAGTCCTTTGAAATTGATTTGCTCTTTCTTATTAGTCAATCATAAGAATATAACCCCGCAATATTTATAATTTCTCACCATTTAATTTCATGATCCACTAATATTCTTCTTTTAATTTCTTCCGCATTCTATCTTTATATGAAAATAATCCATATTATAAATAATTCTTTAAATATAACTATTTCAAAAATTCAATGATGCTACTATCCTCTCGATTTTGCTTTCATTCCACGTTACACATTTTTCTCCATCAGTTATCATCTCATTGCCCAAAGTATCATAACTAGTCTAAAATGTATCATTTCCACACGATAACCAATTCCCTCAAAACATAAATAACCCATGTTTCACTCTCCTTTAGTTCCTCTCAATCTTGTATTGGGCATTGTGTCCCTTGGGCTTCTTCCTTAGAGATCCTATCACTTGCACCATTTTCTAGAAGATTGAGTTGGATCAAAGTCGACATTTATGGAATTTAGGTAGTCTGGAGAATCAGTGGGAGTATGATTAGGTGTAAAAGAAGAATTGGAATATAAAAGAAGAATTAGTCATAAAGGTAAGGTCATGCATAAGAACGGTCAGAAACACTACTATGCATATCATGATCATATAGGAATTCTTACCTGGTAAAGTCTAGTACATCCATTATTTCTTTCATAATTTACAACCTCGAATGCACAGTATTATAATATTCTGCCTTCAAGTCCATTGATCAATTTTATTGCATCATAATGCTCTCATCATTTTCAAAGATCAATCCTTAATATCTTTATCATTTTTCTTCAAAATTTATAATATTGAAATGCTCAGTCTTTTAGAATTCTTCCAAACAATTCATGTACTAATCATTTTGTCTGAAATCAGGCTTTTATATGAGTCTTACTAAATCCTCCACACAATGCTATAATCATTTTATGAATTGATATTTGACATTTAAAAGATCCTTATTCTTAAAATATTTTTATAAAGATAATTCTTTTAATCAATTCTTTGTCATGTAAACTTCAACCTTATATATATATATATATATATATATATATATATATATATATATATATATATATATATATATATATATATATATATATATATTATCATATAAATCAAGTAATTTACTCAAATCTTTATTGTTAGCATCCATACATGTATTGTTAATAATTGATCGATATTTAATCCTCGAGTAATATAAATCCATATCCTTCAAATTTGTAAAATTTTAACCCATATTCCTTTGTGCACTATTTCCTTGAGTTCATCAAAAGAGTTTCTTGACCATTTGAAATCTTTTATCCCAAAAATATTAATCAAAATTCCTTAAAAATCTTTTTACACCATAACATCTCTGTTAATGAATTTGATATCTTCTCTATATATGACCTTGAGTTTATAAAAGTAACCGTCCTTTGTGTAGAGCTAACAACATCTTTATTCAATGAATTTCATATCATCCCCATAGATATTCCTCGAGTTTATAGAAGCAAATTCAGCTAGTGGTATGCCATACTCTATCTTGATTATCCTAGTCATTTCTAATTTAATCCTAAGTTACAAAAGGGTCAAAAATAACTCCTAAAGGAAATATAAGATAGTCCAATTTATATCTAAAATCACTTCTAACTGTAGTTGTGCCATGTCATCAATATACCAACATCTATAAAAAAAAATCACCCTAGGGGAACCAAACTTAATAAATCAAGGCTAAGAGTGGATATAGTCAATTTAGAAAGACTAAGTCAAAAGAGTTCATGGTAGAGTTTTATAAAGATGATTAAATGATCGAAAATCCTATTATGTGAATGAGTTTCCAAGTCCTATAGTCACCTAGAATATTGCAGGCTTGTAGTGGCACGACTAACCTATGTACCACTACGACTTCACACTAGTTGCGAAGACGAGACCTGCATAGGCCACCATAAAAACATGTCACGACCCACACCCGGATGTTCGAGCACGAGTACGTGGGGACGTCCAGCCTATGCCGCAACATCAGTGGTAGAGCGTTGTCTATACCTCAAGATCGCATGATCAATAATGTAACTCATTCTCAGTAGTTAAAGGAGGATGACATGATAAGAGATAAACCAATTTTATTAAAATCAAAGACATATAATTTCAGTGTTTGATTACAGATTAATACAAAACTAACAAGAGTTTCCCGGAGATAAATCTGGTAGCAAATAGAAGTAAAATTTAGAAATGAAAAAGAAACTAAAAATAAATAAAGCAGAGATAGTCGTATTCCTCCCAGAATAGCTTTAGGGCCTACAGGTCATCAGGTGGTCCAAGATCCAAAAGGGAGAAGTACAATCATCATCGATAACGCCTAAAAAAAGTTATCCAGGTAGGATTTGAGCAAAGCACATAAACCAACATCATTTCCGTCACGACCCGTACCCAGAATAAGGGCACGAGTATGTGGGTACGTCCAGCCTACGCCGCAACATCGGTGGTAGAATCCTATCTAGGTCAACAGTACTAACTAACACATCTCATGAATATATATCACAACCTGTCAATAATATCTCATCTCCAAAAGGAGGAAAATATAATGATAATATTCATACTCAATCACCATAAACTACAAGGAAGATAAATGACACGATAATGGTATAAAGATTTGAAATGATAATCCAAGAGTAGTCTAGAACAAATATCCCAAATCCACATCAAAGTCTAGGAGTCTAAATATCTCAACATAAACATAAGTCTCAAATAATAATATTCCGAAGTCTCATAAGTTGGAAACAAATCCAGTAATAATAGCTAACTAACTAAGTCACTACTGGTGGTGCCTCCTCAATGCATGCAGACTCCAATAGAAACTCCTGGATAAACTCCTCATCCACTACGGGTCCATAAAATATGGGACAAAAGTCCTTAACATCCTCTGAAAAATATTATCCAGTCAGAATTTGAGCGAAATACAAAACTGTGAAAGCAATTCCAAATACATTGTAGAGAATATGTGATAAGTAGTAGAAATGAATACAAAATGTACAAGTAACTAGGGAATGAAGAATACAACTGAGATAACATATAATGACAATGAATAGCTGGAAGGATAAACACAGGTAATATGGTGTGAACTATAAATAAGAGAACTAGAGATACTGTCTATGTGAATTAGAGCACAAGTTCGTTATGTGATCAGCTTTGGTTGCACACGAATATACTAAGGTAACTCAATTTTACGTGAGGTGTATAATCGATATGCACACGAATACGCTAAGGGGTTGATCACATAACGAACTTCTACTCCCCCGCCCCGACTAATATTCATGGATACAATCACGACACGTTACGCACGAATATGATATGAGCATACAAAGACCACAAATAAATAACATCTCCTAATTTGATCCATATAATACCAGTGTTACATCGTGCCAGAATCAAGTAATACAATTCTAGAACATGTGATATATACACTATTAAGTACTAAAAACTAACAGAGAGATGTACTCGCCTGTGGTCCTGAGCAATGAGTGAGGATCGATATCCAAAGTGGAGCCACAAAGATCTAAATATGAAATATCAATGTCAATTGGTGGGTCAATACCCTACTTCTAGAGTCAAACTAGTCATTTTTGGGTCATACCTAGGTTTCTAGGTCCATATCCACATAGAAATAGGGATACTAGGTACCCTACATACCTGTAGACATATAATTTAATACCTTAACTTATTTATCCATTTACCCATACATGCACTTGTCTATCTAATCACTCTATGTACCCATGTCATGGTATACTCATATACTATATATATCAATCATACACCATATCAATATACCCAATTACCTTGTCTATGATACTGCCCACACATGCCAATGATCCATACCTACACTCATGCATAGCTATAACACATGTACATCCCTAAGCACACCCCATTGGTATACTAGTTGACTACTATTACCATCTCCCACTTTCTGCTGCTAATGCTGCCCTTACTTGTGTTGCTACTGCTCCTTACTACTGCTGCTGTTGCAGCAAGCAAAGTTTGCTGCTACCTCACTGCACTGTGCAACTGTTACAAATGTTGCAAATCATTCTACAAGTTGCTAGGCAACTGTTACACTGCCTATTGCTGAAATTTTTAGCTGCTGCCAAGCTTTACAACAACTGCTACTGTTTGTGCATACTGCTGCTATTACTTCACTGGATAGTGCAGCTGCACAGATGCTCTAGTCCCTTCCTATTCCTGTCGTCCTGTTGTTGGCAAGCAAATAGCTGCTACCTCATGTAACCCCCTAAATAGCTACTGCTGCTACTAATTGTTGCACCTGCTGCCCCTAACACAAGTAGCTACTGCTGTTACTTGACAGTAAGCAACTGCTACCTACATCTACTGCTGCCCCTGCTCTAGATGCCACTACCGCTGCAAGCATTTTTGCTGCTTTGCACTGCTGTGCACGCATTACTGCTGCTGCTTGGTGCCTAAGGCCAGCAGCTAAGTTGTTGTTGGTATTGGCAACAAGTCGTTGCTGCTCCTTGCCCTTAGCTCTTTGCTATGTGCAAAGGTGTAAGGCAGCTGCACTTCTTCTTCTACCAACAGCTAGCTGTTGTTGCAACTTCATTGCTACAACTACCTACGCATTCCCCTCCCCCTTCACTTCACTATCTATCTACATACTCACCTATATATAATAAACACACACGTATCTACATATATATGTACACACACACACACTAATCTCTCACTTGATACCCTATGCCACCACTTAACATATGACACACACACACACGCATGCATAAACACTCTCAATCTTGATTCCCCTCTCACTACACTATCACGCACTCACACAGCCACCTATACACAACTCAACACCTGTATCCAAAATCTCCTATGTGACATATATATATATATATATATATATATATATATATATATATATATATATAAAGCAATTATTTATTGCCTGGATCCTAGGGTGAAAACTTGGAAGATTACAAGATATCGCTGGCAATAACAACCAAAAAACAAACAAGTGAACGCCTATATCAATGACCGGACTACAATGCCAAGAATTTTCTGCGAGACGAGGAAGAGGACCGTAGCTTCATGATCTGCTGCGGAGAAGCTCTGTTGGGGTTCCTTGGTCTCCGGGTTTCGCGAATCCCGGAGCTAACCTCTCTGACTCCCACGGTCGACGGTGGGAATGAGAATTGTGTCCGCTCTCAAAGTGGAGGAGAGCTCCACTTGGATGAACTGTCCTGGGCCAGTCTCCCCTGGCCAGGACCCAGGATACTGGGAAATGACGATGCCATGCCTCTGGCAGAAGCATCAGTGGATGAATGAGCTCCTAACGTAATCGGAATATCTTGTATGTCCAAACAAAGATCGTCGTTGAGCTCCCCACCTTCGAATTCCACCTCATCCGCCCAGCGACTGGAGCCCAGTCGACGAGAAACCGTGGGGGGATCCTGTGACTCTCCAGCAAGGGTGCTCGGAGTAGGGGAATCCGAGTCCCTGCGGTGCGCAGAGCCGGAAGGCTTATCCGAGGGAGACAGGGAGATGGCTGCGAGTACCCCGATGACGAGGCCGAAGATTTCCTGGGCTAGGATAGCCTAGCAAAGTAGCTGGAACAGGAACTGGGTGGGCTGGCCCCTTGGACAGTTGCTCGGTGGGAAGGCAGAGAAGTAGTTGGGGAATCCCGGACAGCGAGGTTGCTTCCGCTAGGAACCCGACACCGACCGCGATGCAATGGGTAGACTCCATTGGGGGCTCGGAGGAAGCCACCGGCCAGGGCTCCATCGGGAGGGGGTCAGGAGGAGCATAGAGGGGGAAGGATACAGAACTAGGTGACACAGACCCCGGTCGTGGATGCACCAATAATCGACGGGGCATCAGAGATAGCCGGCATATCTTCTCCGACAACAGCCTCGGAATGAGAGGATTCAGTATTCGCTTCCTGACTCTGACACTCGATGTCCCCTGCACCTCGACCCTCACCTGAATACAAGGGCTTAAGGGACTTACATTGATCAGGAGAAAGACCTTGGTGGGAGCAGAGGGAACAATAAGAGGGATATTGCTCATACTACACTGACTGGTTGTAGCTGCATCCCGAAGAGAGTATGTTGCGAATGTGATCCACCAAAGAAGAGCTGAGGTCTACCTCCACTAGGACGCGCACGCAACTCGGGTGGATGAAAGTCTCGTTGGTTTTGTCCAGCTTTAGAGGTGTTCCGATGCACGAAGCTAACAAGAACACTGAAGCCTTCACAAATAGGTGACTAGGGAGGTCCGGAAGAGAGATCCAGACGGGGGCGAGCGGAGATTCGATGTGTTGGAGTGGG
Organism: Iris pallida; assembly: GCA_029216955.1. Lineage (NCBI taxonomy): Eukaryota > Viridiplantae > Streptophyta > Magnoliopsida > Asparagales > Iridaceae > Iris > Iris pallida. Next base: position 3,791,520 of record JANAVB010027400.1, read on the forward strand.
TGGGGTTCCCAACCTATGTGGAGAAGATCCCGGAGTGCGACGAGCGCCGTCCGATGTCGGAGAAGCTCGGGAGTAGTTGTTACTGCTGCTGCTGCCCCAAAGGGGGTTCTGGACCCAGTCTGCCGAGTTCGGGCCGAACTCGGTCCCAGGCCGAGTTCTGGCCGAACTCGGTCTGGCCGTTCCAGGGTTTGGCCATCCAGTGCTGGTTGCCCCACACAGAGTTCTGGCCGAACTCTGTGTGTCGGGAGGCTGAAGCGGATTTCAGGATGAGTTTTCATCATTGGATCTAATCCAACGGTCCAGGTTGGTTGCGGGATTAGGGAGATATATTGAGTTTTCTCAACCCTAATTCATTATCGTATAAGCACAACATAACACAAGTTTGAGAGAGAAGGAGGCAAGAGTGCCATTGCAACTTCGGAGAAGAAGGCGGAGGATTGAAGGTTGATATTCGGAGGAGATCGTGTTCGGGTAATCTCTACTCGTCGTTCTCGTTCTTCGTAGCCTTGTAATCGTTGTTCTTTTCTCTGAGTGTTGTGGGGATCCAATTTGGATCGGAGGAGTTTGTAGAGGGTGTAATTCTTCTATTCCATTAGTGGAGGCTTCTCAGGGTTGGACTCCGATCGTCCCGTGGTTTTTCCCGCAAGGGTTTTCCACGTCAAAAATTCTCTGTGTCTGCGTGATTGTTTTTGTGTGGTCGTTTTTGGGTTCGTGCGTTGTATTGCTCGGTCCTATCGCAGGTACTCTCCGGTTTGGGAAAAGGTTTCCGCGTTTCTTTCCCAACAGAGTGGTATCAGAGCCAGGTTTTGTTCTGGCTGATACCAACAGAGTGGTATCAGAGCTTTGGGTTCAAAGGGTGTCAGGAGTTGACAGAGGAACCAGAGAGGAGAGATGGACGCGAAGCCGGTGCGCATGGTGAACCTCAATGGCACAAACTATCATTATTGGCGGAGCAAGATGAAGGATTTGCTATTTGTCAAGAAGCTGCATCTACCTGTGTTTGCAACCGAGAGGCCCAGTGATAAATCCGAGGAGGACTGGAAGGTCGAGCACATACAGGTGTGTGGGTACATACGGCAGTTTGTTGATGAGAACGTGTACAACCACGTTGCCAATATTGAGCACGCGAAGACGTTGTGGGATAAGCTGGAATCCTTGTATGCGAAGAAGACCGGGGTAAACAAGTTGTTCCTGATCCGAACGATGATGGGTCTGCGGTACAAGGATGGGGCGTCTATTACGGATCACTTGAGTGATTTCCAGGGCGTGGTTGACCAGCTATCTTCTATGGGAGTCAAGTTCGACGACGAAGTTCAGGGACTGTGGCTGCTGTGTACCTTGCCAGACTCGTGGGAGACCGTACGAGTATCTATGATCGCTTCTGCTCCAGAGGGCGTGGTCAGTCTGGAGTTTGCCAAGAGCGGGGTGTTGAATGAAGAGATGCGGAGACGTTCTCAGGGCACTTCATCCACATCCCACCACTCAGAGGCACTTGTTTCAGAGAGCCGCGGAAGGGACAAAAGCAGGGGTCCAGGTGGTGGCAGAGACAAGAGCAGGGGGAAGTCCAAGGGTCGGTACGAGGACTCAGAGTGTTACCATTGCGGTAAGAAGGGCCATATCAAGCGGAATTGTTTCGCTTGGAAGAGAGAGAAGAAGGGCGACAAGGGGAAGCAAGAAGAGAACACTACAGCGGCGGCCTCGGTGCATGGAGGCGATGTGATCGTCGTAGGTGATGAGGTCATTACTAACCTCGCCTGCGATGACAATTCTTGGCTGGTGGACTCAGGGACTTCAGCACATGTATCTCACAATAGGGCACTGTTTGCCACTTACACGACAGGCGACTGTGGCGTGTTGAAGATGGGCAACGGAGATGTGTCGAAGGCGGTTGCCGTTGGAGATGTGCATTTGAGAACGAAGACAGGTGCGGTTCTTGTTCTCAAGGATGTTCGTCATGTCCCTGATATCCGTTTCAACCTGGTGTCGGTTGGAAGATTGGATGACGAGGGATTCTTCAGTCTCTTCGGGAATAGTCAGTGGAAGCTTTCCAGAGGTTCGATGGTGATTGCCAGAGGAAGCAAGAAGTCCAGTCTCTACTATATGGAGGGGAGCGCAGAGGGGGCACAGGAGGTGAACGCAGTCAGTGATGCGTCTACCGAGTTGTGGCACAGGCGGCTCGGCCATATCAGCGAGAAGGGGATGAGCTACTTGGTGAACATGAAAGTGATTCCGGGGCTCAAGTCTACAAAGTTGGAGAAATGCACGCACTGTTTGGCTGGGAAGCAAAATAGGGTGTCTTTCCAAAGTCACCCAAGTTCGAGGAAGCCGGCGTTGCTCGAGTTGATTCACTCGGATGTCTGCGGTCCTATGAAGGTAAAATCTCTTGGTGGTGCTTCTTACTTTGTGACTTTTATTGATGACTGTTCCAGGAAGGTTTGGGTCTATGCCTTAAAGACCAAGGATCAGGTGCTGCCTACTTTCAAAGAGTTTTAGGCCTCTGTTGAAAGGGAGACGGGCAAGAAGTTGTTGTGTGTTCGGTCCGACAATGGCGGCGAATACATCGGTCCCTTTGATGCGTATTGCAGAGAGCAAGGGATACGACACCAGAAGACTCCGCCAAAGACACCTCAGCTCAATGGTATAGCGGAGCGCATGAACAGGACACTGATGGAGAGGGTGCGGTGTTTGCTGTCAGAAGCAAACTTGCCGGGCAGTTATTGGGGTGAGGCTCTTCTCACAGCTGCTTATATTATTAATTTGTCTCCTAGTGCTCCTTTGCAGGGTGATGTGCCTGACAAAGTATGGTACGGCAAAGAGCCGTCATACAGTCACCTGCGGGCGTTTGGTTGTAAAGCCTTCGTGCATGTACCGAAGGACGAGAGGACCAAACTTGAGCCGAAGACGAGGCGATGCGTCTTTGTCGGCTACGGTCGGGATGAGTTTGGCTATAGACTCTACGACCCAGTGGAAGGAAAGCTCTACAGAAGCAGGGACGTGGTGTTCGTCGAGGATCAGACCATGACCAACACTCAGGATTCCGAGATACCTTCTGAGGCTGAGGAATTGCCTGAGTTAGAGTCATTTCGCTTCGAGCAGTTTCCAGAGGACATCGCAGAGGATCCAGTTATGGGGGAGCCGGTACATGGAGTTGCTCCCAACCTTGATCATCAGCCTGCTGATGGTGGTCAGGGTGTCCCTCAGGAGGATGAGCATGCCGGAGAGGTAGTTCCTGAAGGGGAGGAGGCTGTCGGTATACAGCCAGCACCAGTGGCTCCACTGAGAAGGAGCAACAGGGATCGTCGACCATCTACGAGATACTCGCCGGATGAGTATGTGCTACTGACTAACGGGGGAGAGCCCGAAAGTTTCGCAGAGGCTATGGAAGACGAACACAGGCAGGAGTGGATGGTAGCTATGCAGGAGGAGATGAGTTCCTTGCACACCAATTCTACTTATGATCTGGTACGGTTGCCAAAGGGCAAGAAGGCTTTGAAAAATTGATGGGTGTTCAGAGTGAAGCAGACGGATGATGCTACTCGCCCTCGATACAAAGCGAGGCTGGTAGTCAAGGGCTACGGTCAGCGGAAAGGCGTGGATTATGATGAAATCTTTTCGCCTGTCGTCAAGCATTCGTCTATTCGGGTGGTGCTAGCATTAGCAGCCAGTTTCGACTTGGAGGTCGAGCAGATGGACGTGAAGACGGCGTTCCTCCACGGTGATCTTGAGGAGGAGTTGTACATGGAGCAGCCGGAGGGATTCTGTGAGAAGGGCAAGTCACATTTGGTCTGCCGGTTGAGGAAGAGCTTGTATGGTCTGAAGCAGGCTCCGAGGCAGTGGTACAGAAAGTTCGAGTCGTTTATGGGGGAGCATGGTTATACACGGACGACGTCGGACCATTGTGCATTTGTGAGGTATTTTACCGATGATGATTTTATCATCTTATTGCTCTATGTTGATGATATGCTATTAGTGGGTCGGAATGCCACTAGGATAGCGGAGTTGAAGGGCCAGCTGGGCGCGGCCTTCTCTATGAAGGATTTGGGCGCAGCGAAGACTATTCTTGGGATGGAGATCAGCCGAGAGAGAGAGTCCAAGCTGCTACACTTGTTCCAAAAGAAGTACATTCACCGGGTACTTCAGCGTTTCGGGATGGACGGGTCGAAGAAAGTGAGTTCCCCCCTCGCGGCTCACTTTAAGTTCACTGAGGAGCAGTGTCCATCTACCGAGGACGAAAAGGAAGATATGGAGCGGGTTCCATATGCTTCAGCTGTGGGAAGCCTGATGTATGCTATGGTGTGTACGAGGCCAGATATTGCTCATGCAGTTGGTACAGTTAGCAGGTATCTTTCGAATCCTGGAAGGGTACACTGGAGTGCGGTCAAGTGGATTCTACGATATCTTCAGGGCACTGCTGGTTGGAGACTTTCCTTTGGTGGTGACGAGCCGAAGCTGGTTGGGTATATCGACGCTGATATGGCTGGAGATGTAGACACGAGGCGATCGACTTCAGGCTACGTGATGATGTTTGCGGGAGGAGCAGTGTCGTGGCAGTCGCGGTTGCAGAAGTGTGTTACCTTGTCGACGACGGAGGCGGAATACATTACGGCGACGGAGGCTTGCAAGGAGCTGTTGTGGATGAAGAAGCTGTTGCAGGAAAGGGACTGAAGCAAGAGCAGTATACTTTGCTTTGCGACAGTCAGAGTGCTATCCATCTTGTGAAGAATCAGACGTTTCATAGCCGGTCCAAGCACATCGAGACTCGGTATCATTGGATACGGGATGTGGTTGAGAAGAAGGACGCGGAGCTTGAGAAGGTGCATACAGATGACAACGGAGCTGATATGTTCACGAAGATTCTACCAAGGGGGAAGTTTGAGTACTGCAGGCAGATCGTCGGGATGACGACGTCCTCCCCATAGTTGTGAAGGGAGAGATTTGTTGGAGTGGGTGGGGTTCCCAACCTATGTGGAGAAGATCCCGAAGTGCGACGAGCGCCGTCCGATGTCGAAGAAGCTCGGGAGTAGTTGTTACTGCTGCTGCTGCCCCAAAGGGGGTTCTGGACCCAGTCTGCCGAGTTCGGGCCGAACTCGGTCCCAGGCCGAGTTCTGGCCGAACTCGGTCTGGCCGTTCCAGGGTTTGGCCATCCAGTGCTGGTTGCCCCACACAGAGTTCTGGCCGAACTCTGTGTGTCGGGGGGCTGAAGCGGATTTCAGGATGAGTTTTCATCATTGGATCTAATCCAACGGTCCAGGTTGGTTGCGGGATTAGGGAGATATATTGAGTTTTCTCAACCCTAATTCATTATCGTATAAGCGCAACATAACACAAGTTTGAGAGAGAAGGAGGCAAGAGTGCCATTGCAACTTCGGAGAAGAAGGCGGAGGATTGAAGGTTGATATTCGGAGGAGATCGTGTTCGGGTAATCTCTACTCGTCGTTCTCGTTCTTCGTAGTCTTGTAATCGTTGTTCTTTTCTCTGAGTGTTGTGGGGATCCGATTTGGATCGGAGGAGTTTGTAGAGGGTGTAATTCTTCTATTCCATTAGTGGAGGCTTCTCAGGGTTGGACTCCGATCGTCCCGTGGTTTTTTCCGCAAGGGTTTTCCACGTCAAAAATTCTCTGTGTCTGCGTGATTGTTTTTGTGTGGTCGTTTTTGGGTTCGTGCGTTGTATTGCTCGGTCCTCTCGCAGGTACTCTCCGGTTTGGGGAAAGGTTTCCACGTTTCTTTCCCAACATGATGCGGGTCTAGAACTCCGACGTCCATTTGAAAACTCTCATGGAAGCTTTGGGCACAAACCAAAGGTTCTTTGACCGTAGTCACAAAAAATTCTGCTCAAGCTTAGGGCGAATAAGAATGTGCCTATCGTCAATGAGACCCACGGATACTGGGCTAACAAAATTGAAAGTCGAGAAGGCTCAAGAATGCTATCCATTGATGGCCATGAGTGAGACATCTTGCCGACGAGCACGAATCTCAGATGGGCGGACATGATAGCCTCGTCTGCCTCATCGAAGGAGATCTTCGAGATCCCCTGAGAGAAGTAGGGGGTCCGATGCCGCAGTCGAATCTTTGCCTTGGCCGACGCTCTTGATGCCGCTGAACTAGAGCCAACCACCGCATCGAGATACGAATGTCTTGCAGGGAGAAGAGGAGCAGAAGGCGATCCCGGCCACTGACGAAGAGCCGGGTCGGCCGCAATAGGAGGGGCAAAAGGAGCAATGATGGATGTGGAGTGGGAGAAACCAAACCGTCTCATATTCACGAAAGCAACGAGGAAGGGCTTCCCCGCCGCCGGCATGGGAGGAGCCGTGCCTTCCACCTCCTTCCCCGGCAGAGACAAGGTCGGAAGGTACGGGGGAGCGACGCCGAGTACGAGAAGAGGGGTTGGGGGCGGTGCAGATCTGGACGAGGCGAAGGGACCACCGGGGGCTGGGAGAGAGGGAATCTCCAAGCGGCAAGGGGGGAGCTGCGCCGATGCTATAAAGGGGAGGCCTGGGGCTGTCACGACCCGCACCCGCTTTTTGGGATACGAGTGCGTGTCCAAGCCAGCCTACGCCACGTTATCGACGGTAGAACGCTGTCAAGCCGCAATAGACAACATGCTCATAAAACAATTATTGTTGCTCATTCACAACATCTAAATTAGTTACAATATTCACAAGTTTACATTTGAATACAAAGTACAATGTCTCACAAAATTATAAAAAGGCAACTAGATAAATATTCAACTATCTAACTAATCTCTAGGTTTGGCCTTCGTATATACCCATATCTCCCTAATGTTCCAAGCATCGCGTAGCAGGCGATATTTGAAAAATAGGTTTCCAGTCAGGAATGGAACAAGTAGAAATTATTGAATGCAGTTTCAAGTATATGTTAACGACTATGAGACAATAGTTAGTCATAAAATACATGGTGAGAATATCCAGAAAAAGTAACAAAAAATATAAAGAATACCGGGCAGGAAAATATATGACAGCATATAACAGGAGAATATAACTATCTATGTGTTTTGAAGTACTCTTTCGATATGTGATCGATTTGGGGCAGTTACACCACAAGGTCTAAGTTCATTATCAAGGTCTACTTTATTTAACAAGGTCTACTTTATTTAACAAGGTATACTGTACAAAAAATAAAACATGGGCTAAGGTCTTATCACATATCTATTAGTACTTTCCCGTCCCGACACCAAGTACAAGAGAGAGCATGACGTGTACAAGAAAATATGATGTGCCATCGTGTAACGAGCGTGTTAGGAATTAAGTATTATATAACTAAACCGTGTGATATAGGAAATAACAATATTGAGAACAAACAATAAATGTACTCACCTGAGGTCTTTAGCTGGTGAAACAGATGGTACCATTGCGTTCAGAATCGTCCAATTAGTTAAGGTATCACGCAAAACTAACAATACCCAATAACTTAGTGAGCCACAAATGTCAAACTCCTGCCACTGTCCCCGGATGCTGAAACAGACATCATCAACATGTTTGGTATAAAAGAAATGTCTAAAATGTCTACCCAAAAGTCCAATTATGGACACAGGGGCAAAATCATAATTTTGGGTTAAAACGATGTCCGCCCTTGGACCCGCTTTGTATCGAAAAGTATGCTAGTATCTATGGTCTTTAAAGTCATCAAACTATATGTTTACGGGTCGATTTTGACGCGACAAACGCAATCGTATGTCCAAAGTTTGATTCCGGTGGGCTGTGCACAAATTCGCCTGTTGGATCGGGTCACAGACCCGCTAAAATAGCGTTTCGGTCGACCTTCTCAGAATCGGACCAAACTTGGCACACAGGGCCCGAAAAACGACACGGTCCTGATGGCGCAAGTTTCATCTCAAGATGACGAACGTGCATGAAGTTATGTGCTAGTTTACAAAGGGGTCGATACAGGGTATCTCGACCGATACCCCTCGATTTTGTCGTACACAAACAACGAAATCGAGTTTCGTCAAATCCTACATGTCGTAAACATCCATACGCGTCTTTCGATGCTCATAGGTTGCGAAAAAGTCACCCGGTTTGTCAGGGCATACGTCGTATCAGTGGTTTTTCTAAAATTTTCCTTGTTTTGAAAACTGATTTTTTCTAAACTTTGGAACTGTATACAGGGCTGAATATGTGGGGATTTTTAAAGCTAAAAGCATCGTTGTGATGCTGTTTAGATTGTCTATAGATCCATTCAAACCAATTTTGAAATTCTATTTGTCCTGAGCAAAATCCCCCTTCTAAAACAGTGGGTTGACCCTCTAAAACTGTTATGTTTCGAACAATTTCTTGTCGATTTCTAATTCGATTTATTGTCGAATCGAATCTGTTCCTACACAAACTATTTGACCAGGTGTATAGGTGTATATGTTTTGGGCGTACCTGAGTGATCGGTTCGAAGAACGATCGAACGAGGAAGTCAATCCCTCGCTGCGAATTCGACCTTGCAAGGGACCTGCTGTTGCGGGGCTGTGTTGTTTGCTCCTCTGTTACAGTGGCTCCTGCCGTTGCAGTTGGCCGCGCATGGCCCTGTTGGACCGCTGGAGGTGGCAAGGGGCGGCGAGCGGTCGGGGAAGACGTGGGGGCTGCGCGGCTAGGGTTTGGGCACCTTTCTAGGTTTTCCTCTCGCGAGTAGTTATATACTCCTACTTTATGTCCCTGTCGAGTTTGAAATAGAGGGGGGTCGCGGGTTTGAGCTGTTTGCTTCTCGCGATATATTTGCGAGAAGTTCCTGTGTTTTTTATAGTAAAAACCTATAAAATCCAAATTATAATAGCAATAAAAATTTAAAATAACCTAAATAAAATTTTAATATATGTATTAAAATTCATATCTCAAAGTATATAATTATATACATATATAGTACGTATTCACGCTTAGCATAAAACTATAATTATCTAAAAAAGTATTTACATTACTTTTAACCCATGTAAACTAGACATAATATAAATAAATAACAAGCAGTTATATATACTTAAATATATAACTCAATATAAATGTACTAAAAAAATATTTTTAACAACTATATCTAGTTTTATAAAAAATTCTTTGTATATTACCATATATATTTGGTATGTATTTAAACTTGCTAAATTTATTCTAATAGAAATACGAAGTAAAAATATAGAGTCAACATAAAAAATTTGAGAAGGAAAAATATATAAGAAAATGTACAAAAAGTTATTAGGGGGTTTACATCCTACCCAACTTATAAAAATTTCATCCTCAAAATTAAAAGTAATCTTGATATAAAAATAGTGAGATTTAATACAAGGGAGGGCAGGTACGTCATATCGTAACTCGGTTTTTGAAATGATGAAAGAGGGGTTATCACCGAAATCCGAATTGACGTCATATTCTACAAGGTGGGGCATTCTCCCTTTAAGACCCTACCCAACTTATAGAAGTTGGCTAACCTTGATAATCATCGTTACAAGATTTTTGAGAAAGACAATTTCTAAGGAGAGGCACGAGAATTTTGGACACCTCTGACCGCAGTCACGGATTCTAAGTGAGTCTAGATATTGTTATTGCATCATTGGTCAATAACTTCTATAGGAGGATTATTACAATCTAACATTGTTCCTATAGGCCATGCTTTCAACAAGATGGTGGGAATCTCTTGTTCGAATATAACCAGAATATGTCGTTTCAAAGGAAATTGCAGTCTTCGCCTAACATAGGTAACTAAGATGAGTCCATAATAGTGCATAACCTTGCTATAGATGTTGATTAGGTAAGGGTCTGAAGTCTTCAAGTCATAGCGACTAGGGCGTGCGGGATCGTTGTTTGGTGTTGTATAGGACGCATGTGCTTGCTTAGGAGAAATGCATACATCATAGATGTGATGCGTGTTGCATGGATCATGGGTATTCAGTTTAATTAAGGGAATGGGTCGATATTTGCATGGTTAAAATCTAATGGGACGAAAATAGGCATCTATGGTTTATTCTAAGGGAATTATGTCATACATGTGGTGTACTTGAAATGGAGCACAAGAAGGGATGTTTGTGTAGGACATGTATGTTATGTGTGCAGCTTGATTGGTCTAGTTCGTGAGCACAAAATTTATTGGAAGGAAAATGCTAGTGTTGTGCTCCTAATATCAAGATCATGGTAGAGGGTATTAATTGATATGGATAGGGGTGGACGTTATGAACCACTGTTTTATTAGTTCAATTGGAATAAATCTATCCCAATCACTTGTTTATTCATAGAGAGGCTTGCCTATACACTTCGGGAATTCTGTTCTCGAATTTGAAACTAAGATATGGAATTTGAATGATCAAGGTTGCGATCTTCTATCGCGGCTGTCTAAACGCATGAGCAAAGGGATATAAAATATAATACGAAAAATATATTTGTCACGCCCCAGAACCAGAATACTGGAGAGCGAGGGCAGACATAGCCAGCTACGTATATGAAATGGAATCCATCTCATTATACGGTCACGGCTGTCTAGATACATGAGGGTTTAACTACAAGCCAGCAGTCTCCTAAGGTCATGAACAAGCCTATTGTCTCAATCACAAGCAAGCAATAGTAATTACAAGATGTCAGAGCACCAAATATATAATAGCAAGGCGTCCCATACATTACATATTGGATGATCATGAAGCTAGTCGTACAAAATGCCAGGACTAGCAAGAGTTCAGTCATACATGATCAACCCTAGGATCTGTCAATCATGTTACAGCCCGTAGGCAGACAGTAAATAAAGATGCAATCGAGCTAACACTTGCTCGCCGGCTAAACGCCTCAAAAGAATAATTTTCACATATAAGTGGAAGGACAAAAAGAAACCCACTCGTTGCCAGGGTTCCGTCTAGTGGTCACCATCTGGCTGGAAGATCGGTGGATCCTCTGGAGCTGCTCCGATATCTGGCCACACAAAACCAGCTGGGTCAGACCCCAGAAAGAGCAAGTGCCACAAAGGAGGCTTCACTTAGAAACTAAAACCAGCATATAGTAAGGAACATTAAAGCTAAATTATCAAAAATAACAACAATAATTGAGTACGAAGAAACCATTCAAGTAGCCAGACTACAACCCTTAAACCAAACAAGGACCGGGGTTGCAATCCTTCACCTGAATGGAAATCCGTCTCAAATACTATAGATAAGGTAATAAGGCAATAAACGAAGAGAAGACACAGAACTGCTCCGGGAGCCAGGTTACAACCCTTAAACCAAACAAGGACCGGGGTTGTAACCCTTCGCCTGAACAGAACTGGTCTCCTGATCTTTATTGTTAAGGCCATTATAGATAATTATGTTGCTGAAGTAAGATAGAACATGACAGGCATGGAACGGGGTACAAATAAGACAATAACCGAAGGGAAGACACAGAACTGCTCCGGGAGCCAGGTTACAACCCTTAAACCAAACAAGGACCGGGGTTGTAACCCTTCGCCTGAACAGAACTGGTCCCCCGATCGTTATTGTTAAGGCAAGCATCAATAATCGTGTCTTGTCACGATCTTGCACAAGATCAGGATAAGACTAAGCTGGAATAACTTCATCCAATCAATCACGGCCAATTAAAAGTACGGCTTGATACTTTAACTAGCTAGGGTTATCACAGGCCTAGTTACTAGCAAGATGCAATGAGATTATTTCAACAGCCACAAGCCCTGCAGACCATCCAAGTTATCCAGGTCGAATGTCCATTCATGAAGGATGCACCACATGACTGTGTGCTGGAAGTGAGCCCTACTCGTCGGTAGGCTACAAGTCCACTTAATGTGCCCAGATAACGGGACTGCCTGTAGCTGGGAATCTCTTCATGTCTACTGAATTATTCTAGTTTATTACTCTTAGTTAATTACAGTAGGTATCCCTGACCGTGGTACTCAAGGATTCCATCCTAGACATGATACAAGACAATACTGGTTTATTGTGCAAACGCAATCATCCACGGTGTCCAGGTTTGTCATTCTTGTCAGGTCATGACATGTTAGCCGTCGCAACAGCAATTCGAGATAATCATGTCAGGTATGCTTGTCCTGCCATGCCGTGTTTAATTATTATTAACAAACCTATTAAATAAATTCATGATTATCAAGTTCATGACAAAAGGCGTAAGGATATAAAATGGGCATAAAATATCTAATAAAATATCAATATACAGGGCTATAGAAGAGCCAAGCATAAGAAAAATAAAACCAAAGTGACATGCTGACATAAGACCAAGTCAGCCAAGGCCATACGCTTAGTGCAAAAGTCATACGCTCAGGTCAGGCTACGCTCAGGTAAACCTACGCTCAGGTAAGCCTACGCTCACAAAGGGCAGCGTATGAGGTCCATACGACCCCTTGTCACACAAGTGAGCGTATACAAGACATACGCTCCAAAAAGGTAGCGTATGAACTTCATACGACTCCTTGTCACACAAGCGAGCGTATGCGGGTCATACGCCTCCAAAAGACAGCGTAGGGACTCCATACGACTCATGGCTATCCAAGTGAGCGTATGCGAGTCATATGCCTCCAAAACGGCAGCGTATGGGGTCTACTGCGCTGCGCTAAAGAGCGCGCACAGCTCAGTGATGTAAGCTAAAAAGCTCACGTACTGCTCACCGTCTTCTCCAAACAGCAGGAACTCCATGGTTGAACCCTAAGCTTCCAAAGTCCATAACTTGGTCAAAACAAGTCCAAATCCAACTTTCCAAAGGTCAAAATTGGGTAGAAGGAAATTCTCTACCACATGGAACCATCAAAACTTGAAAACAAAGGAATTTAATAGATCAAAACCATGAAAATCCAAAAATGACTAAATTCTATATCTACAAAAATCCAAGCTTCAAAATAGAAAATGACAGGTTCTAATGTGGATTAGAAAGTTGCAAAGAAGAGGTTAGAACAATAAAAATGGTGGGTTTCTTCATGAAGCAAGATTGCACTTGCCTAGGCTAGGGTTTTCCTGGTTGGTGGTGGAGAGTAATGAAGAAGAAAGGAAAATAATGAGGAGAGAGAATAGGAAGAGGTTAATAAATGGGGTTGGTTGTGGTAGGTAGGGGGTTCACCCTTGGTTCATGATGAACCAAGGCTAATCAAGCCTAGCCGAACCAACCCAAGCCAACCCAAACCAAGATGAACCATGGCCAACACGAGACAAAATACGTACACGTATTCTTAAATACGTAATACGAACAACAGGCATTACAACTCTACCCACCTTAAAAGAATTCCGTCCTCGGAATTTAATTAAGATGTTAGAGAGACAAGAACAAGCTATACTAATTACATGCAAACTATAACTAGGCAAGCAATCACTCATTCAAGCAAGGAATCGAAGACATGAGGCATAAGGAAGACATTATACCTCATGAGTCAAACAAGTCGGGATACCGCGATCGGATATCTTCCTCACGCTCCCACGTTGACTCCCCCAAAGAGTGATGACCCCAAGCAACTCGGACTAACTTGATAGTCTTGTTCTTGAGGATCTTCTCTCTCCGGTCCAATATAGACACGGGCCTCTCCTCATACGAAAGGTTGGTACCAACAACCAATTCCGAATGATCTAGGATGTGGCTCGGGTCCGGGATATACCGTCGTAATTGGGATACATGGAACACGTCATGCACCTCGCTTAGCGACGGCGGAAGAGCGAGACGATAGGATACATCTCCTACTCGCTCTAGGATATCGAACGGCCCTATATACCTAGGACTAAGCTTTCCCCGTACGCCGAAACGAATGACGCCACGGTTGGGCGAAATCCTCAGGAATACATGATCGCCGACCGAAAACTCGAGAGGGCGCCGATGAGAATCGGCCCAATGACACTGGCGATCTTGGGCAACTCGAAGATGATCTCTGACCCTTCTGACCACTTCAATGGTCTGAGCAATCAATTCTGGACCAAGCATTTGTCTTTCTCCAACATCATCCCAGGATAGCGGGGATCTGCACTTCCTGTCATACAGTGCCTCGAACGGGGCCATCTGGATACTGGCCTGGAAACTATTGTTGTACGAGAATTCCACCAGGTACAAGTGATCTTCCCATGAACCACCAAAGTCAAGTGTGCAAGACCGTAACATGTCTTCAAGAGTCTGGATCGTGCGCTCTGACTGACCATCTGTCTGCGGATGATATGCTGAACTGAACTGGAGATGAGTCCCTAAACTCGCCTGCAGGCTACGCCAAAAGTGCGATGTAAATCTGGAATCTCGGTCCGAGGTGATGCTAACTGGCATACCGTGCAATCTGACAATCTGTCTAAGATACTTCGCCGCTAGCTGAGCCGTCGACTGACCAACTCTGAATGGAAGAAAGTGAGCCACTTTCGTGAGCCGGTCAACTATAACCCAAATAGCATCTCTACCAGCTGGGGATCTAGGTAATCCAGTCACGAAATCCATGGTCACATGCTCCAACTTCCACTCTGGAATCGGCAAGGGCTGAAGCAGTCCTGCCGGTCTCTGATGTTCAGCTTTAACTTGTTGGCAAACCAAACACCGAGAGACAAACCGAGCTATCTCCCGCTTCATGCCATTCCACCAGAAATGCTGCCGGATATCACGGTACATCTTCGTACTGCCCGGATGGATGGAATACTGCAAACTATGAGCTTCTGCCATGACCTCCTGCCGGATATCTCCGTTAGGTACACAAAGACACTTACCATGTCGAAGTGTACCATCCTCATGAACGCATAACTCTGGCCTTCGTCCCGCCTCACACTCTGCTCTGAGTCGCTGAAGCTTGGAATCTGTCGACTGTGCCATCCGGATCCTCTCGACTATGGTGGACTGAACTTGCATACTGGCCATCAAGGCCACACTGGAAGGGAGAACAACTTTAATATCCATTTTCTGAAGATCTGCTAACAACTCTGGTTGTGCTGTTAGAAAATAAGCTCCCGCTCTCCTGCTCAATGCATCCGTAACAACATTGGCCCTTCCAGGATGATACTGTAGGTTGACATCATAATCCACAAGTAGCTCCAGCCATCTTCTCTGACGCATGTTAAGATCTTTCTGGGTGAAAACATATTTCAGGCTCTTGTGGTCGGTGAAGATCTCCACCCTATCTCCATACAAATAGTGCCTCCACAACTTGAGTGCAAACACCACTGCTGCCAGCTCCAAGTCATGGGTTGGGTAATTCCTCTCATGATCACGAAGTTGCCGTAATGCATAAGCTATTACCTTCCCATGCTGCATCAGAACACATCCTAAACCTCTGCCTGAAGCGTCACAGTATACCGAAAATCCTTCGGTTCCATCAGGAAGCGTGAGAATAGGAGCCATCATTAAGCCTCGCTTCAACTTCTCAAAAGATTCCTGGCACTCTGCTGTCCAAGCAAACTGTGCATCCTTGCGGGTCAACTGGGTCAGCGGCGCCGAGATCCGAGCGAAGTCCGAAACAAATCGCCGGTAGTAGCCGGCCAATCCAAGAAAACTACGAACCTCTGCAACTGTGCTGGGCACCGACCATGACTCAATGGCCACGATCTTCTGGGGATCCACTTCTACTCCTCCTAGTGATGATATGACCCAAGTACGAAATACGATCGAGCCAGAACTTGCATTTACTGAACTTGGCATATAACTGGTGCTCCCTGAGTATCTGAAGAACAACCCTGAGATGCTGCTCATGCTCCGCCTCATTCTTGCTGTAGACCAGAATGTCGTCTAGGAATACGATCACAAACTGATCCAAGTAAGGCATGAAAATGCGATTCATGAGGTCCATGAATACTGCCGGTGCATTGGTTGCTCCAAATGGCATAACAAGGAACTTCCAATGCCCGTATCTCGATCTGAAAGCTGTTTTCGGGATGTCCTGCTCTCTGACTCTGATCTGATGATATCCTAAGCGCAAGTCAATCTTCGAGAATACAGCTGCCCCTTTAAGTTGATCAAACAAGTCATCTATCCTCGGGAGAGGGTATCTGTTCTTGATTGTCACTGAGTTCAAGGTACGATAATCTACACATAATCTGGACGTACCATCCTTCTTTTTCACAAGAAGCATCGGGGCTCCCCAAGGCGATCCACTAGCATGAATGAATCCCTTGGTCCTAAGCTCTTCAATCATCTTGTACAAGATCTCCAATTCTGATGGCGCCATCCTGTAGACTCTCTCTGACACCGGGGCTGTCCCAGGAATCAAGTCTATGGTGAACTCAATCTTCCGCTCTGGCGGCATACCTGGAAGCTCTTCTGGAAAAACATCTGGGAACTCATCCACTATCCTGGGCAATTGAACTGCTGTTACTGCCATCCGCAATATTGGAGGAGAAGGCTCAACCTCGCCTCGAGAGAAAGAAAACTCCGGCTCTCCTGGAATGCTAAAAATAACCCTGCCAATACGGCAGTCTATCCTAGCATACTGGTCCCTCAACCAATCCATCCCTAAGACTACATCATAATCGACCATCGGGAACTCTATCAATCTAGCGGGAAACTCTCTACTGCTAACTACGATTCGACACGAGGAAAATACTCTATCGACTCCCACAAGTCCGTTACCAGTGAGTATATTGAGCCTTACTGATAACGACTCGGGCTCCAATCCTATCCGTGTCGTGAATCGTGCAGACATAAATGAATGCGATGCACCAGAATCAAATAAAGCTGAAGCTGGAAAGGTGTTGACGAGAATAGTACCTGCCACTACCTCACCTGGTGTTACTCCTTCTTCTCCCATGGTCAAGGCCAGCACTTGACCATGTCCTCTAGGGGCAGGTCCCCTCTGCTGAAAATTCCTCTGCCTGCTCTGGATCAGGGCTTGGGCCTGAGCATACTGCTGCGGTCTCTGCTGCTGGAATGCCTGGGCCTGCGTCAGCAATGGCCTCGGGAGCGGGTACTGCAACTGCTGCTGCTGCTGGACTGGCGCTGGTCCTCTAACTGAAGGACCAGAGAAAGCTGATGAACTCCCCCTGTTCGGGCAGTTCCCAACCCTGTGGTCCGGGGCACCACAAACCAAGCACAATTCCTGTGCTCTGCGACACTCTGACACCACATGCCCTGGCTTCCCGCAGTGTGAACATCCCACTGCGGAAGACTGCTTCTGCTTCTGTTGCTGAGGGTGCGTCGGGGTAGAATGCTGAACCGACGTCACCGAGGCCGCCCGCCTCGGAGTTCCAATAGTTAAACCTCTAGCTGCCTGGGCTGGAGCTGATGATTGGTGCATCTGACTGTGGGACCGCTTCCTACCTCCGGTCCTATCCACGATCCGCTGGGAGGTGTACTCATGCCTCCTAGCCGCCCTCAATACTGCATCGAACGTCTGGTGTTCGAACTGCTCAACTGCTAGTAAAATCTCCAAATGTAGCCCCTGCTGGAACCGCTGGGCCCTATCAAACTCGGTTGCCACCAAGGTGGGGGCAAACCTACTGAGTCTAGAAAACTCAGATGCATAACCATCGACTGTTCTGCCTCCTTGCTTCAGGTTGGTAAACCTCGTCTGCAAGTCATACCGAGCCACAACATCAAAATACTTCGTCTGGAATCTCTCTCTGAACACTGCCCAAGCAATGGGTGCCACTAATCCCTCGGCCTGCGCCGCCCACCAACTGCGGCCAAGATCTAACAACTGCAGGCGCACTACGGCCACCTTCTCGTTTTCTGGAGTCCTAGCTGCTTCTAGAATCACTTCGATATCCTGAAGCCAAGCATCCGCGGCGATCGCATCTTCGCTGCCGTCGAAGAATGGAGGGTTCAGGCGCTTAAAGCTGTTGGCCGCGCTGTTACCCTGATGACCACCCCGGGTCAAAGCATCCGTCACTGCCTGGTGCAAGGCATCTCCACGCCGATCTTGGGAAGCTATCAAGGTCTTGACGAGTCCTACCAAAGTGCCGTCATCATGTTCTATTGGTTGAACTGGCTGGACTGGTGGCTCTCCGCCAGAAGGCACGACTCTAGAGGCTACTCCGGAATGCTGGGCTTGATCTCCAGGTTGCTGCTGGTCCGCGGGAGGTGCTCCGCCTTGCTGGTCAGTAGGACCACGAACAATGCCGCTGAAGAAGACGACATAGGAAACAATAAGGAAGGACCAGGACAGATCAACGATACAAGCATGATCAGGACAAGAATCCAGGGATTCAGAAGATACGAGCAGAGATCAAGGACGAATACTGATTGAGACATCTATTCGGTAAACCCTCACATATCTTGATTTACAAGACCTGCATGGGCCACCACTTAAACCATGTCACGCCCCAGAACCAGAATACTGGAGAGCGGGGGCAGACATAGCCAGCTACGTATATGAAATGGAATCCATCTCACTATACGGTCACGGCTGTCTAGATACATGAGGGTTTAACTACAAGCCAGCAGTCTCCTAAGGTCATGAACAAGCCTATTGTCTCAATCACAAGTAAGCAATAGTAATTACAAGATGTCAGAGCACCAAATATATAATAGCAAGGCGTCCCATACATTACATATTGGATGATCATGAAGCTAGTCGTACAAAATGCCAGGACTAGCAAGAGTTCAGTCATACATGATCAACCCTAGGATTTGTCAATCATGTTACAGCCCGTAGGCAGACAGTAAATAAAGATGCAATCGAGCTAACACTTGCTCGCCGGCTAAACGCCTCAAAAGAATAATTTTTACAAATAAGTGGGAGGACAAAAAGAAACCCACTCGTTGCCAGGGTTCCGTCTAGTGGTCACCATCTGGCTGGAAGATCGGTGGATCCTCTGGAGCTGCTCCGATATCTGGCCACACAAAACCAGCTGGGTCAGACCCCAGAAAGAGCAAGTGCCACAAAGGAGGCTTCACTTAGAAACTAAAACCAGCATATAGTAAGGAACATTAAAGCTAAATTATCAAAAATAACAACAATAATTGAGTACGAAGAAACCATTCAAGTAGCCAGACTACAACCCTTAAACCAAACAAGGACCGGGGTTGCAATCCTTCACCTGAATGGAAATCCGTCTCAAATACTATAGATAAGGTAATAAGGCAATAAACGAAGAGAAGACACAGAACTGCTCCGGGAGCCAGGTTACAACCCTTAAACCAAACAAGGACCGGGGTTGTAACCCTTCGCCTGAACAGAACTGGTCTCCTGATCTTTATTGTTAAGGCCATTATAGATAATCATGTTGCTGAAGTAAGATAGAACATGACAAGCATGGCACGGGGTACAAATAAGACAATAACCGAAGGGAAGACACAGAACTGCTCCGGGAGCCATGTTACAACCCTTAAACCAAACAAGGACCGGGGTTGTAACCCTTCGCCTGAACAGAACTGGTCCTCCGATCGTTATTGTTAAGGCAAGCATCAATAATCGTGTCTTGTCACGATCTTGCACAGGATCAGGATAAGACTAAGCTGGAATAACTTCATCCAATCAATCACGGCCAATCAAAAGTACGGCTTGATACTTTAACTAGCTAGGGTTATCACAGGCCTAGTTACTAGCAAGATGCAATGAGATTATTTCAACAGCCACAAGCCCTGCAGACCATCCAAGTTATCCAGGTCGAATATCCATTTATGAAGGATGCACCACATGACTGTGTGCTGGAAGTGAGCCCTACTCGTCGGTAGGCTACAAGTTCACTTAATGCGCCCAGATAACGGGACTGCCTGTAGCTGGGAATCTCTTCATGTCTACTGAATTATTCTAGTTTATTACTCTTAGTTAATTACAGTAGGTATCCCTGACCGTGGTACTCAAGGATCCCATCCTAGACATGATGCAAGATAATACTGGTTTATTGTGCAAACGCAATCATCCACGGTGTCCAGGTTTGTCATTCTTGTCAGGTCATGACACGTTAGCCGTCGCAACAGCAATTCGAGATAATCATGTCAGGTATGCTTGTCCTGCCATGCCGTGTTCAATTATTATTAACAAACCTATTAAATAAATTCATGATTATCAAGTTCAATATACAGGGCTATAGAAGAGCCAAGCATAAGGAAAATAAAATCAAAGTGACATGCTGACATAAGACCAAGTCAGCCAAGGCCATACGCTTAGTGCAAAAGTCATACGCTCAGGTCAGGCTACGCTCAGGTAAACCTACGCTCAGGTAAGCCTACGCTCACAAAGGGCAGCGTATGAGGTCCATACGACCCCTTGTCACACAAGTGAGCGTATACAAGACATACGCTCCAAAAAGGCAGCATATGAACTTCATACGACGCCTTGTCACACAAGCGAGCGTATGCGGGTCATACGCCTCCAAAAGACAGCGTAGGGACTCCATACGACTCATGGCTATCCAAGTGAGCGTATGCGAGTCATATGCCTCCAAAAAGGCAGCGTATGGGGTCTACTGCGCTGCGCTAAAGAGCGCGCACAGCTCAGTGATGTAAGCTAAAAAGCTCA
This sequence comes from Iris pallida, assembly GCA_029216955.1. Lineage (NCBI taxonomy): Eukaryota > Viridiplantae > Streptophyta > Magnoliopsida > Asparagales > Iridaceae > Iris > Iris pallida. Next base: position 3,811,835 of record JANAVB010027400.1, read on the forward strand.
CGCACTGCTCACTGTCTTCTCCAAACAGCAGGAACTCCATGGTTGAACCCTAAGCTTCCAAAGTCCATAACTTGGTCAAAACAAGTCCAAATCCAACTTTCCAAAGGTCAAAATTGGGTAGAAGGAAATTCTCTACCACATGGAACCATCAAAACTTGAAAACAAGGGAATTTAATAGATCAAAACCATGAAAATCCGAAAATGACTAAATTCTAGATCTACAAAAATCCAAGCTTCAAAATAGAAAATGACAAGTTCTAATGTGGATTAGAAAGTTGCAAAGAAGAGGTTAAAACAATAAAAATGGTGGGTTTCTTCATGAAGCAAGATTGCACTTGCCTAGGCTAGGGTTTTCTTGGTTGGTGGTGGAGAGTAATGAAGAAGAAAGGAAAATAATGAGGAGAGAGAATGGGAAGAGGTTAATAAATGGGGTTGGTTGTGGTAGGTAGGGGGTTCACCCTTGGTTCATGATGAACCAAGGCTAATCAAGCCTAGCCGAACCAACCCAAGCCAACCCAAACCAAGATGAACCATGGCCAACACGAGACAAAATACGTACACGTATTCTTAAATACGTAATACGAACAACAGGCATTACAATATTGCAACTTCCAACAGATAAAAGAATGGTCACGATGGAATCCAAATTTGATATCACATTCCAAGAGATAGAGTTCGCTAAGTTCAGGGTTCTACCCAGCTTATAGAAATTGGTTAATCGTGGAAGCACAATGATAGGTTGAGTGAACGGTCTACAACGTCCAGAGAGATTTGAGATGAATCTTCTGATATATGCAAGCCGTCCCTGGAATCCTTGTAGCTCTTTTAGGTTGCGTGGAGGATGCATCTCTTGAATGACTTTGATTTTCTCAGGATCAACGTGTATACCTTTAGAGGTAATAACAAATCCAAAAAATTTGCTACTAGAGACTCCCAGGAATGACTTGGTTGGATTCATCTTGAGTTGATGCTGGCGCATTAGATCGAATATAGTTCTCAAGTCTTGAATGTGGTCTTTCTTTAGACGACTTTTGACAACAATATTGTCTACATAGCATTCAACCATCTTTCTCAAATGATCACGGAAGATAGTACTCATGGCCCGCTGATAAGTTGCACCGGCATTTTTGAGACCAAACGACATGACAGTATAGCAATAAACTCTAAGAGGAATGTGAAAAGATGTATGTTTCTCATCTTCTGGATGCATCTTGATTTGATTATATCCTAAAAATCCATCCATAAAAGACATTCGTTCAAATTCGCAAGTATTGTCGATCACGACATCAGTGATTAGAAAAGAAAATTCGTCCTTGGGACAAGCTTCATTAAGCTCTCTGAAGTCGATGTAGACTCGGACCTTTCCTGTTTTTTTCAGAACTGGGACAACATTAGCTATCCAGTCCGGATGTTGTTCTTCTCTGACGAAGCCACATGCAATGAGCTTCTTGACTTCGGCTTCCATGGCGTCCATCATGTCAGGTCAAAATTGACGCTGTTATTGCTTGACTGGCCTTGCATTTGACAGAATATTGAGTTTATGGGTAGCAATCTAGGGATCTAATCCTGGCATGTCTTTATAGCTCCAAGCGAATATATTAATGTATTCCCTAATGAGCTGGATCAGTTCTTGTTTATCCGCTTCAAAGAGGCTTTTGCTGACGAATATTGGTTTTGGGGAAGTTTCATCTCCAACATCGACTTGAACCAACTGATCTTCGGTAGGTGGCTCACATTGCTCGAAGCGAAGCTTCTATTGAGTATCCATCCTTTATGCCCAAGGATCAGATTCAGAGGCTTCGACAAAGTCTTCATCGTCTTTCGAGAACTCGACAGTTACCATATTGGAAGATAGAGTCACTCGATGGACGTGCCCTACTCTGGTGTCTGAATCCCATGAGACAGAATCAGAAGAGTTAGATCATCCTTCTTTATCGGATTCAGAGACTTCTGGAGTCGGAATTGGCGAAGTATAACCCAATCCCCGCTTCGTTTTGCTGTAATATTGTTGTGACTTTTCTTTTGGAGCAGGAATACGAATAGGAGTTCGACTTCCCTTACCACCATCACTACCAAAATTTATCGTTTTAGCGACGGCCACATCCGTCGCTAAGACGACGGTAAATACAATTAGCGACCGAGTACCGACGGATATTGGCCAAAAACATCCGTCGGCAATCAGCTCGTCGCTAATAACCTTCCGTCGCTAAGTTGTCGTCACATGACGGACTAGCGACGGATATTCGACGTTACAATACGAAGCCTTAGCGACGGATGTCCGACGGACTGTCGTCCACTTCAGCTTTTAAGTACTGAACTGTGTAGGCTATAGCGACGTATATTTCCGTCGGTAACCCGTCGTAACAGCGTATCAGATTGTATCATTCCGTCGCTAATGCGTCGCAAGTCGTCGGTAATTAACGACCGCTTTGCGACGAATTTCTGACGGACTATCCGTCGAGCAGGTTCTGGAAAAGCTTGGCATTTCCAGCACCATGGCGACAGAATCGTAGTCGCTAACCCGTCGCTACTGCGACGCCACAGCGACGGATTGCTGATTGATTATCCGTCGCCATGGTTCTAAAAATGTCATGCATTTCCAGAACCATGTCGACGGATTTGCCGTCGCTACGCCGTCACTATTTAGAGCGACTGATTAGCGGCTGTCTACCAGTCGCCCTGGCGACGACCGTTCCGTCGCTAGTCCGTCAAAGCTTATACCACCAGAACGTTGCCGACGGATAATCCGTCGATAACCCGTCGCTGCCTGGAAACATTTTAAAAACTCCAGATAGCGACGGATTACCCGTCGAAAACTGGGAGTATCCGTCGCTACACGGTCACTAGTCCGTCGCTAACTGGGTTTTTTGGGAAAAAAATTGCAGCACTTTCCCTGTTCACAAATATATGCATAAACCAAACCAATATATAATGCACACCAATTATCCAACAATCATACAGACCAAATATATAATGCAGTCACTTTATCCAAGAATCACATAGACCAAGTAATGCACATACGAATTTAATACACACCAATTATCCAAGAATCATATAGACCAAACCAAATTAATATAAAATAGACATCAATTATCCGGAAGAGTAACCTAATATCCATCGTTATAATCCGATCATTGCACAAATATTCCAAAATTTTCACAAATATTCCAAAACACAGAGGAAAGAGTTGGCCAGTTACAGTAACCTAATATCCAATCCTGGCGACCGATCATAACACAAATATTCCAAAATTTTCACAAATATTCTAAAACACATAGGAAAATCGACTTTCGCCTCAACAATGACCACAAGTCAGACGATGAATTCTCACAGCCAGGGATGATAGTTGCGTTGAGGCATGTACCATTCTATCAGCCACTTTGCATACGAAGGCTCAATCTGGTTGAGGTCTTCTGTAGGGACAGGAGGGTCGGTCCCGATGCTACTACTCTCTGACGGTGGCTCCTCCTTAGCTTCAAGCTTGGGAGCAATCTCTTCCCTGATGGTCATCGGTTCTTCCTTGACCTCGACCTTTGGTAACACCTTCTCCTTAACAGTCACCGGCTCTTGTTTGACGACAGAGACTTCCTCCGTGTCGACCTCCAAGGGTTTCTTGCCTCGACCCCTTCCTCGACTAGCAGCACCACCTCGACGAGTCCTAGGAGCCATCTTTCTGACAACAGAAATTTTCATATAGGGTAAAGAAATTTACTCAAGTTATAAAAGTTGTGACGTTGGTTTTTTGCGTTTATCATCATTAGAGGGAGCAGCACTGGAAAAGTTGTGACGTTGGTAGCATGAGTAAAAATCTGTATCACAAGACTAACAGAATTACTATGTAATCATGTACTCACCAATAACCGGATGTAACTGGAGTCGTTGGGCCTATCGTACAGTAATTTGTGGATCCGCTGGTATAGGCCAGATGTACTTAGTATCTAGTGTATCAAGCCTGTATCGGTCTATCGAATTGGTATAGGACGTATCATATTGGTATTGGCTTTAACAAATTGGTATCGTCCTATATCCGATATGTACATGTATCGGCCGTATAGCTAGGATTCATATTGGCCTTATCGATTTGGTATCGGTCATATCCGATATGTATCGGCCGTGTTGGATTATTATATACCATTTCGGATTAGTTTCATGGAAGGTTTAGTAACAACTGTACTTGAATTTCTCTCTTCTCGAGCTAGAATACCATTGCAAGAGAATCACCAGATCGTGATTGGCCAGTTACAGTAACATACATACTTCCTTTTCTATCAGGAAAAGCGAGATTGAAAAGGAAGTATGTATGTTCTGTAACTGGCCATTTACGCTCTCGTGACTCTCTTGCAATGGTAATCTAGCTCTAGAAGAGAGAAATCCAAGTACAGTTGTTACTAAACCTTCTACAAAACTAATCCGAAATGGTATATAATAATCCAACACGGCCGATACCTATCGGATATGACAGATACCAAATCGATAAGGCCAATATGAATCCTAGCTATACGGCCGATACATATCGGATAGGACGATACCAATTCGCTAAGACCAATACCAACCGATACGGCCCATACCAAAACGATAGATTGATACTAATTCGATACGGTCAATACTTATAAGTACCTATGGTCCAGGAGGTTGATCCGCTATAGTACACCCATGTACGATCAACGAAGTAACGATCCATTTCAATTTGGATGTGAAAATCTGTATCGTAAGACAAACTAAACATAATCAGTTCTATTTCACATGCTTAATTGCCAAGTATGGGAGCGAATGGCTCAGAACACAACCCGAAATTCATTCTAGCATACATTAGTGTGAATCATCTACGTTCTGTACATATAGTGTAGTATATGTTCTTATCGTATCTAGTATCTGAAAGATGTAACAGAATCAAGATGAACTTACATAGATTACAGGTGCCCCACATTTGAGTGCTACACCAAGACTCACCGTGATGAGGTTAGTGATTTATTTAACCTAATATAGTAATCTTGTAATTTAAAGTTGGAAGAACGTGCAAGTAGCCTTATAGTTTCTGCCTCGCCAGTCGCATGGCTTAATTGCCAAGTATCGGAACGAATGGCTCAGAACACAACCCGAGATTCATTCTAGCATACATTAGTGAGTTCATCTTAATTCTGTTACGTCCTTCAGATACTAGATACGATAAGAACATATACTACACCATATATACAGAACATAGATGATTCACACTAATGTATGCTAGAATGAATCTTGGCTTGTGTTCTGAGTCATCCGTTCTGATCAAGCATCTTCTTTCTCCTCTCCTCCACCATGGCTCTGAACAAATCTGCTCCTCCCTCTACTTCCCTTCTTCTTATTTGACTCTCTCAGCAACATATGACATCCAGCTCAAGTGTAGAGTCGGAGGAGAAGAAGTGGGCAGAAAGAGGAGGAGGAAGCAGCACAACCGGCGGCATGACCCGGAGGAAGTACAGAGGTTTTCTTCAACAGCCGTAGGAGAACTATAAGGATATATCTTTTTAGCGACATATCACATTGTCAAAGACCCTTAATGTGACAATCATGTTACCGCGATGTCGGAAGACTAACATGTCAAGCGAGATTCTAAGCCGTGTGTTTTGACATAATCCTCAAAACTCTTTCCTGCTATGTAATAATGCAAGATTACTACAGAGGAGGAAAGAGTTGGGAAGATTATATCACACGGCTTAAAAACTTATGACATGTTAGTCTTCCGACACCGCGGTAACATGATATTCACATGAAGGGTCTTTGACAAGATGACATGTCGCTAAAAAGATATATCCTTATAGTTCTCCTACGGCTGTTGAAGAAAACCTCTGTACTTCCTCCGAGTCATGCCGCCGGCTGTGCTGCTTCCCCTCCTCTTCCTGTCCACTTCTTCTCTCCCGACTCTACACTTGAGGTGGATGTCATATGTTGCTGAGAGAGTCAAATAAGAAGAAGGGAAGTAGAGGGAGGAGCAGATTTGTTTAGAGCCATGGTGGAGGACGAGGAGAAGGAAGATGCTTGATCAGAACGGACGGCTCAGAACACAAGCCAAGATTCATTCTAGCATACAATAGTGTGAATCATCTATGTTCTGTACATATGGTGTAGTATATGTTCTTATCGTATCTAGTATCTGAAGGACGTAACAGAATCAAGATGAACTCACTAATGTAATACTAAGACATCATCTACTACTATATAAGATATAGTGATAGGTTGTCGTATCATCATTGCCGAGGGATGAGGGTCGGAGGACAGTCAACTTTATCTAAGGCTACTTGCCTAGTTTCTGCCTCGCCAGTCGAATGGCTGCAGGGACTATGTCCTGATCACTAGTTTGTCGGTAACTGAGAAAAAATATGCATAAACCAAACCAATATATAATGCACACCAATTATCCAAGAATCACATAGACCAAATATGCACATACGATTTTAATGCACACCAATTATCGTATCTACGGCTATATAGTTTCTGCCTCGCCAGTCGAATAGCTGCAGGGACTATGTCCTGATCACCATGTCGTACCGTAGATTAAAATACAGAAACCAAAATACAAAATACAGAAACCAAAATACAAAATATAGAATCCAAAATAGGACCCTCTGTGAGAACGAATGGCTCAGAACAGAACCCAACCGGAGAGAATACTCTGAGAGATCCATCTGTGTAGGACGTATATCTGAGATATCACCTTTACAAGAATGATATCAGTAGTGGGATCGAGTGTTGGAGGAGATACTATCAGAGTATACGTCCTACTCAGATGGGTCTCTCACCGTTACTATTTTTTTCTGACAGCATGGTGGATGTGCTCCGTCCACATATTCTTGCTCCGAGCCAAAACTTTGTCCCGGAGCTCATGTAGACATCCTTGGTGTAGAGCTCGAGTGAGAGGTTTCTGACAGCATAGTGGTCTCCTTTGTTAAAGTATCCGTGTTCGTCCCACAACCAATGTTGGATGAGCACGGATACTTTGACAAAGGAGGCCACCATGCTGTCAGGAACCTCTCACTCGAGCTCTACACGAAGGATGTTCACTTGAGCTCCGGGGCAAAGTTTTGGCTCGAAGAAAGGATCTGTTGACGGAGCACATCCACCTTGCTGTCAAAAAAAATAGTAACGGTGAGAGACCCATCTGAGTAGGACGTATACTCTGATAGTATCTCATCCAACACTCGATCCCACTACTGATATCATTCTTGTAAAGGTGATATCTCAGAGTATACGTCCTACACAGATGGATCTCTCAGAGTATCCTCTAGTGATAGGTTGTCGTATCATCACTGCCGAGGGATGAGGGTCGAAGAACAGTCAACTTTATCTACGGATACATAGTTTCTGCCTAGCCAGTCGAATGGCTGCAGGGACTATATATGTCCTGATCACCATGTCGTAGTCCAATACAATCCAGAGATTGACACAGTTCTAGTTCATATATGTAGTCCAATCCAAATAGTCTAATACAAAAACAACTCAATATGTAGTCCAATACAAATAGTCTAATACAAAAACAACCCAATACAAATAGTCCAATACAAATAAGTACTAATAGCTAATGAGAACCACGCTGCTCACGCAAACGCTCAGTGATACGTTCACGCAACCACCTCGAAAAAGCGAGATTTTTGGCGCGAGGAGAGCTGTCGCCCATTGCAAGGATTGCATGAAGAGTCCTCTCGGTCTCACTAGCTACCGGTGCTGGATGAATAGAACTCCCGGTCTCACTAGCAACCGGTGCCACTTCCTCCTTAACTGTAGGAGGAGCCACCTCAGCATTCACTGTTATCCTCAAACGACGTGCCGCTCCTCGGATCATGGGTGCCATCTGATAAGATCGATAGTCACAAATAATATAATTGTAACAGAAGCAAGCTAACTAATGGAACCATCATGTAATTTGAGTACATTTTCGAAAGCCGATAAAGTATAAAAATTTTGATTTTTTGCCAAGTGTGAGAACGCCGCCGACGTCGATTTTTTGTCGTATCATCATTGCCGAGGGATGAGGGTCGGAAGACAGTCAACTTTATCTATGGCTACATAGTTTCTGCCTCGCCAGTCGAATGGCTGCAGGTACTATGTCCTGATCACCATGTCGTACCGTAGATCAAATGGAGCTGGAACTGGAGCCAAAATACAGTACTACTTCACCATGTCGTACCATTTTACTCTCTCTCTCTTCCCTCCCTCCAGCGCTCTCACTCTCTCTGGCGCTCTCACACTACTAATCCCTATGTGTTTTAAGTGTGAGAACGGATGGCTCAGAACACAACCCAAGATTCATTCTAGCATACATTAGTGTGAATCATCTATATTCTGTATACATATCATGTAGTATATGTTAACCTTATCGTATCTAGTATCTGAAGGACGTACGTAACAGAATCAAGATGAACTCACTAATGTAATACTAAGACATCATCTACTACTATATAAGATATAGTGATAGGTCGTCGTATCATCATTGCCGAGGGATGAGGGTCGGAGGACAGGCAACTTTATCTACAGCAACATAGTTTCTGCCTCGCCAGTCGAATGGCTGCAGGGAATATCCGTCACTATGTTGTACCGTAGATTAATGTAATTAATGGAGCTGGAAATATCCATCGCTAACCGGTAACTAGTTCGTCGCTAACTGAGATTGTCACATACACATATGTATATCACAGCTAGATGTATAGATATATACATCTATACAGAAGCACACAACTGATAGAACTTGCACTGTCCTTGAGACAGTGAACATATACACCATGAATCCAAACCCCATATATATTCACATTTACTAATCCAAACACCACCAAACTAATGGAACACCCAATATAGATAACACATTATTTAGCCAATATATAAACTCAGATAAATTTGAGAAGCAAAGCCACCCGCCGCCCCCGACCAAAGCCCGTCGCCCCAAGCCCGCCGCCTAGTAGTTCGGTTGCATATATATATGAAGAGTGCTTATGGGTGTGCATCGGTTGCAAATAGCCCCGACGCACCCGCCCCAAGCCAGCCGCCCAGCCCCCGACGCCGTCGTCCCAAGCCAGCCGCCCATCCCCCAACCCAAGCCAGCCGCCCAGCCCCCGACGCCACCGCCCCAAGCCAGCCGCCCAGCCCCCAACCCAAGCTAGCCGCTCAGCCCCCGACGGCCCCGCCCCAAGCCAGCCGCCCAGCCCCTGACGCCCCCGCCCCAAGCCAGCCGCCTAGCCCCCGACCCAAGCCAGCCGCCCATCCCCCGACGCCCCAACCCCAAGCCCACCGCCCAGCCCGCCGCCCCAAGCCCACCCGCCTCCCAGACCCCGACGCCCCCGCCCCATGTCCACTGCCCAGACCCCGACCCAAACCAGCCGCCCAGCCCCCGACGCCCCAACCCCAAGCCAGCCTCCCAGACCCCGACGCCCCCGCCCAGCCCCCGATGCCCCAACCCCAAGCCCGCCTCCCAGACCCCGACGCCTCTGCCCCAAGCCCACCGCCCAGCCTCCGACCCAAGCCAGCCGCCAAGCCACGGACGGCCCAGCCCCAATCGCGTCGCCCAGACCCTATAACCGAGAGAGAGAGAGAGAGAGAGATCGAGAGAGAGAGAGAGGGGGGGTTACCTTCGGAAGAGAGAGAGGAGAGGACGCCGACGCCGATGACGACACCGATGCAGATCACCGAAGCCGACACCGGCGAGAGAGAGAGAGAGAGAGAGAGAGAGAGAGAGAGGAGAGAGTGAATTTGGGGGGAATGCGAAAAGTTCCCCCCCGCCGTTCCATTTAAAGTCTGGAACATTTATTTAGCAACGGACGAGCGACTGGTAAAAAACCGTCGCCAATCGGTCGCCTTTTTGGATAAGTGTCGACTGCACATCCGTCGCTAAGGCGTCAAAAATATGTCCTGCCAATTTTCTACACAATTCCCGCCAAAATAATCGACTGTGTAGCGACGACGAAAACTCCGTCGCTACAACACCGACACTCTAGCGACGGATGTGCGACCTTTCCTCCCCCTAAAATTAAAATAAAAATGACAAAGGATTGTAGTCGGTAAGCAGTCGCTGAGCGGCCACGAAATCGTCGCTAATACCGACGGAATAAGTCCGTCGCTAATAATCCGTCGCTAAATGAGTGTATTTTGGTAGTGCATTGAGACCAGCTTTAAAATTATAGCCCATTTTTTGAATGATATCTTTTGATTGTTGACTATAATGAGGTAGTTGAAGTCTTCTGTTATCATAATTTTCTTCTTCACCATTGGGCGTGATCTTTTGTTATGTTCCTTTACTAAAAAGTATAGGAAGTTCATCTTTCTTCCTAGAAGGAACTAAGAAGAAGGAGTCCTGCATTGGTTCGAGCAATACTTCGTCTTGGAGAGGTTGAACTGCTCCTATGGTAAGTGGTTCGAAGTTATCTAGCATTTCTAAATAACAATGAGTATAATAAAAGACATCAGTATACTGTAAAGGAGATGCTACTTTATTAATTTGTACATCATCATTTACAATAAGATTCTTAGCCTTAACAGAAGGCTTAGTAAGGTTGATAACCAGAGAAGGAGAGGAAGGATTTTTGGCCTTAACAGAAGGCATAGGAAGGTTGATAACCACAGGAGAAGAAGAAGAAGGTTTGTTATGATGAAGGTCGATAACAAGAGGCTCAGAAGAGGTGAGCTCTCTTTGTTCCCTTTCTACATTAGGAAGCTCTTTGTTATGAGAGAAAAGATGGATAGTCAATGCCCGAGAAGAAGAGGGACGAGTAGTACATCCTTTGACAGGGATTATGAGAACATCTTTTGAAGTATCTTTCTGATCTTCCTCATATCCATCGCTAATACAACCTTCATGAATTCTTCCTTGTACATCCGAGAATCAATATAATATGCTTCAATACCCCTAAAAGGATTTAGGTCAGCTACTTCCTTTTGGACCTCTCCATTGACGTCTACATATTTGAAGCATTGGTGTAGAGTGGATGGTACAATGTTATGCTTATGTAGAAAGGGTCTTTCCAGCAAGGCATTATAAGAGCCATGATTGTCGATCACATAGAAAGTAACCTTTGTACGAAGATTGCCTATTTGAACTTTCAGGCGGATCTTTCCCAAAGGTTCACTTCTTCCAGAATTAAATCCCAGGATTGTCGTGATGGTTGTTGAAAGATTATATATAGGGATCTTTAAGGCATCTAGTAAAGTCTTTGGCATGACGCTGAGTACAGACCCAGGGTAGATCAAGATGCTGTCAACCTTCATAGTATCGACATATCCTGTGAAGTAGAGGGGTCGGTCATGACGATTATCTTCTAGCAACATATCATCTTGTGTAAAGGTGATGTTGGGCATCAGCTCCATCACACTATGACAATGAAAGCAAGTTACAGGCTCCTCCTCTGGCTTCTTGAGGAGTGCTAGACATGTATCAGCTTGTATCAAGGCTTCACTCAATGTCTCTCGAGTTTCTTTTGAAAGACGCAGTAGTTCAAAATTGATAACCTTGCCGGGATATTAGCCAGTTGAGCCAGTATATCAAAGTTATATGGATTCTCGAGTCCTAGAACTGGAGTCTTCTTCAATACTTTGTGAAAGCAGACATGCTGCATTCCTTTGTCAGCTGTCGTTCGTTTAGGAGGAGTTGGTTCCACTAGAGGTGATGAAACTAGTGGAACATTGACAGTAGGAGAATATGATACTGGAGGAGCCTCTGGGGCTAGAGCAGGGTTCTCCTGGCCTTCTGAATAATCTCTCAGGTAAATTCTTTCAGACCTGGTACCAGTTAAAGCCTCTTCCTCGGATACAGGTTCAAAGGTTACCATATTACAACTTTTTGCCTGGGTCTTACTTCTGGAAGATTTCTTTTGACAAGTTGAAGAGTTCATCCTGTAACCCAAACCAACCCGAGATTGGTTATGTGAAAGGCATAGAGAAAGAGGTACAGGAGATCCTTTTCCATGATTCAAGCCGGGAGCCTTTTGTAGATCATATCCCATCTTTGTCATTAATTCACGAGATTGTGGACTATACAGATAGAAAGCTGATTGATATTTAGCTTCTGTCTTTGACAGTATTATCTCAGAAGGGTAGATAGAAGAAGGATCTGCAGCAGAAATGAAAGTAACAATTAAAGGTGGAGGACATTATTCACTCAATGAAGTCATGTGACATGACTTGTATTTGGTTGCTTTCTTGGACTTTGTGGATGAAGAAGGTGCTTCAAAGTCAGCCACCTAATCAGGATGGATCCATATAATCTCTCCCTTATCAGTAGACAAAGGAACAAGACCATCAGTTCGGGCAGGTGGGAGATTAACAATCTCCAAAGTGGTTTTCGGGATGGGAATGACGCCGTCCTGCACAAGTGAGCAGAAAAATTGCCAAACTGTAGAGAGACGGCGTTAGTTGTTACATTCTTTTCGTCTTATTGGAGAGTAATTGTGCCAGAATTAACCATTTTCTGGATCTTGCCTTTAAGCACAAAGCATGCTCGAGTCGGATGTCCGATAAATCTGTGAACACAATATTTGGGGTGGTTAGTTTTACCTACTTCATTTGGCCATTTTGCCTTTGGCAGTTAAAGTTTATTGCTCTTGATCAGACAGTCAAAGATATGATATCATCTTCATCAAAAGAATATTCTTCTTTCGGACGTGGTGCCCTCTGTGGTGGTGCCGTTTGGAGTAGGTGTTGATTGACCTATCTTCACGGCTAGAGTTTCTTTGCCTTTGACATTGACAGCCAAAGTCTCTTTACTCTTGCGGTTGTTTTGACGGCCACTATTATTAGGTGTAGCATGTTCATCTTTGTCAAGATTAGGCATCTGAATACCTAATTGTTTGAACTTGTCAGCACTTTCTTCTGCCGCTTTAGCATTCACTATGGATGAAGGCCAATCCTGGAACTGTTTGATCCGGTCCACATGCTGATTATAGGCAACAGGTTTGATTTGCAAGTGTCTATAGTCAGAGCATCTGGAGTTCCAAGAGGCATTTTGAGTGCCTCACGGCAGAATCGTTCAATGAACCTTTCAGTTGTTTTATTATGTCATTGTTTAATTTTAATGAGAGCAGACATAGTCATGTCATTTGTTCTCTCATAAAATCATTCCAGAAATATTTGTTTGAATCCAAAAAAAGAGGTTTTACAACCATCTGGCAAACTACGGTACCAGTCATAAGCTGTACCTGCTAAACATCCGACGAAAACCCTAGTAAGTAGAGCGTCATTTGGCTGCAATTGATCAGTCATTACCTCACAGTGATTGAGGTATTGTCTTGGCGATGTGCTGCCATCAAACAACATAATAGTAGAAGGTTTATACTTGGGAGAAAATTGGACTTCCTTCCATTCTATAGGATAAGGCTGCTTAATCCCAAGCTTCTACAAGCCGTCTTTCTGTTGAAAGCTTCAAATTGAGTACATAGAAGTTTTACGGTCTCATTGGTATCTCCCGATGATTATGGAGCAGTAGATTGATTTGATATGTTAGGAGGGGGTACTGCATGATAAGTACCACCCCAGTACCAAATTGACTTGGAATAGCCTACGCAGGTATGGAAGCGGTGTGAGGAGACTATACCCCCAGATCAATATTGATGGGAGCTGGTGTTGTTACAGGTTCTTGAGTCGGAATCAGATTCACAACCGGTGGAACCATATGTTGTGCCATAATCACATCATGCATGCTTTTTATCATCTCAGCCATGTTCTTCAAACTAGCCTCCAAAGCAGCAATTCTCTGCTCTTGATTGTTAGAATTAGAAGCATCTTGATCATCTGTGATGACATAAGCAGTCACTTCTCTAGCCATTGAAGACGAGCTAGTGGAAAAGTTGGTCCTTTCGGAACTTTCACTATCAGCATCAAAGTCATATAAGAAATCACCCCCAGAATAAGTGATAGAGATGTCCTGTTGACTGAGAGAATCTTGGTTGGAATCAGGAAGGTTCCTTTGACCGATTGTTTCTTGGTTGGAAGGAAGATTCCTTTGACCGGTTTTGTTTCGGCTTCTTGATCTAGTATATTAGTATACTCCTTCGCCGGATTCATGAATCCAATCTAAATATTGTTGACTGGGATTGCGGGATGCATCACGTCTCGGGCATTTTTAACCCCTAGTGCTTCGAGACGTCATGTTGACAAAGACATACAACAATTCATCTTTATCATGTATCATCGGTTGAGGAACCTGAGAGTAATTCAGACGGTCGAAGACAGACCGTTTAGCTGATTAACAACATTATTTGATAACTACCTCATGGTGATGGTTACAATGATGTTCTTGGGAATGCATTGGATGAGACGGATTTGGGATCTTCCGCTTCTGTTTAAGAACTTCACAGAGATCGGTTACAACATCAGGATAAGAAGAGGTCGAAGGAATATATTCTTTAATGATATTAGGAATATGATTCCTATTCTTGAGATGTCTTGTTCCCTGAGTATACAAGGAAGTACTGAGTTGATTAGCATAGGTAAAGGGATGCTTGACTTCAGAAGTCTGCTTCTGGTGCAGGTTAACCACTGGCGCATTATGTTTGCATCTTGTTGAAGTAGGTGTTGACTGGCGCTTGTTGAGATAGGTGCGTAGGTCAGATAGATCTGCTACTTGTGTATCTGTCTGAGATACTAGTAGTTTATCTCGCTTGGATCTTGAGATGAGCAGGGAAGGAAGATCCGTAGTTGCATTTTGGGATTTGGCAGAATTCCATTTTGTGTTGTGCAACCTGTTCTCATGTGGTTGCTCTGGCGCAATTGAGTGACAGAAATCTCAGTTTGAACAAAACTTACTTTCTTAGTAGAGATTTGATTGTCTCTGTTCAGAGGAGTAAAGTTCCTGCCTAAAAGAGTATTCGCACTGAGTGGCGCATGAGCGCCACCAGAGATACTTTCTACCGAGTCAAGGACTGGAGAAGATGAGGGAGTAGCCAAAAGGCGTTTCCCTTTGTTTTGTGATTGAAAGGCCATAAGCGCAGGTTGAAGAAAGGCCAAAGGGCGCTTCTCTTTGTTCTGTTTAACACTTCCACTAGATAGGTTCTTCCCCGAGTTCAGAAGTAGAGAAGATGAGGGAGTAGCCAAAAGGCATTTCCCTTTGTTTAGAGCCGAAGAAGCAGTAGGCGCGGGTTGCAGAGGAATTCTAGTTGACGGAGGAGCATTCTACGCAAGTTGCACAGGAATTCTGATTGGCCGAGAGACAGGCTGCACAAGTTGTACATGAACCATAGTTGGCTGAGAAACAGGCTGCGCAAGTTGCGCATGAGCCATGGATGGCCGAGAGATAGGCTGCACAAGTTATGCCAGAGCCATAGTTGACAAAGAGACAGGCTGCACAAGTTGCGCAGGAGCCATGGTTGGCCGAGAGACAGGCTGCACAAGTTGTATAGAAGCCATGGTTGGCTGAGAGACATGGTGCGCAAGATGCGCAGGAGCCATAGTTGGCCGAGAAACAGGCTGCACAAGTTGCACAGGAGCCATGGTTGGCTGAGAAACAGGCTGCACAAGTTACGCAGGAGCCATGGTTGGCCGAAAAACATTGGAGTCCACACAGTGCACCCTTTGCTCTTAGCAGCAACGGCGGTGCGCTTGGTACTCCCAGCACTGATCATTGCCTCGTAAGCGGTTTGGTCGACTTGAACGACCAAAGTCTTCTGCACTTGCCGATCGATGCGGTATCACATTGAGTTGTCACTTTCTTGTCAGAGGAGAAAGTCGTCCCCAGCAGAGTCGCCATTTTGTTTGCAAAAAATAAAAGAAGTTTGATTTCTACAAACTGAGAAAGAGTACAAAAAGTACAATTAATTTTTGGTAAGTACAACTATAGGAATCTGATCAGAAAATGATCACTTTATCCCTTAGACGATGTGATATCGAAGACACGAGCATCTGGAGGATGCAACAACACTTTAGCAGGAGATTATGATCATTCGTGATGCTTTGAGACTGAAATGAAACTCTATTTATAGAGTTCTTTGAAATAGCTGTTTAGTAGTTATTCTAGGTTGCACGAGCATTAGGTTGCGTGCCTGTTTGCTTGCGCGAGCGGTTACACCAACTGCTATGGACGCGTGGCATCATTTGGGTGAGATGCACGTGGTCGTGGGCAGTACAGTGGACACATTCTGCGAAGTTAGTGGCTTATGCGCCACGTCACCCTATTCTGGATACTGTTTGATCACCTTGCGCGAGCTTCATCAGGTTGCGCGGGGCACAATGTAGCAACTTGCGCGAGTGGTTGTACCAACTGCTGTAGATACGTGACATTATTTGAGTGAGATACGCGTGGTCGTGAGCAATGTAGTGGACACGTTCTACGAATTTAGTAGCATGCGCGCCACGTCACCCTGCTCTACACGATCATATTGCGTGAGCTTCATCAGGTTGCGCGGGGGCGCAATGTAGCAACTTGCGCCTAAGCACAACCTCGCGCACCTTGACAGGTTGCACAAACTGCTAGCTGTCATAAAATATGACAAAATCTCCTCGAGCACCGTGTTGCACGGGATTTGAACAGGTTTTTCTTGATATACGTGCTGTCTGTTGTCAGGCAATGATGATGCCGTTACAGCTTCTCGAGGAGATGCGCCACGTGGCTCTCGCGCAACCTGAGATGGGCGCAACCTGTTGTAGGCGCAACCTGATATGGCACAAACTATTGATATGATGCATCTTGATGAGATGACTTCTGGTTGAGTAGTACAGCTTAATTTTTAGCCTCTACAATTGCAAAAGAACGTTCGAATTACATTCCAATAAATTGGATAACTAGATTGCACTAATTCTTCAAAATTGAAGTGTTCAAACACAGATAAATAATCGAAAAAAAGTAAAGTTGATCGGGTTCCCCGGACAAATTGTCCGTTCGACAAAGTTGGCGAACCACTCATTGGATGCATCAATAGAAACAAAGATGGACTCATAATAGTCACCATCCGGCATGGAGGGACTAAAAAGTGAGAAAGAACCTTCCTCTTGAACATTAGAGGAGGAAGCTTCTCCAACTTTTCTCTTCTTTTTGGAATCATGAGAAACTTTGGGTGCCAATAAAAATAGAAAGTGAAGAAAAGGTAGAAATATACCGAAATTGAGTAGAGAATATGGAAGATAATCCCAAAATATCTATGAATCCAAACTTCTAGATGTTGGGAGGCTTGGAAGAAGGAGATTGGAGCGACTAGGTTTAGGGTTTTCGAGTTAGAGCTGCTGTTTGAAATGGGGAATATGATGATGATGATGATGTGGGGTTTTTAAAAGAGGGGGACGACTGTCCAGCTTCTTTTTGGATTAAGCCTTGACCGAGTTCGGCCCGAGTTCGCACAGAGCTCGGTCCCTTGGTAGTCTGAACAGACTTGGACAATTTTGATACAGGTTTTAACATGTATACAAAGTAGTAATTTGAAATAATTGTGTTGATAAAAAAATAATTTATATTAATTAACCGAAATGCAAAAAAGTATCAAATATTTTGGGTTAGCTGTAGGGGCCGGATCCCAGCTAGCGATAGTTTGAAGACACTTGGCACAATGTCGCATAGACTTTTACGTCTTTTTGTCAGAAGGGCCCTTTCAGCTTATAACCAAAATACTTTCTATGATTTTATGAATTCATGTCAAGTAATATAGAATTATAAAACTTTAATGTCCAAAATTCCTAATTCTCTTCGTATAAAGTTAAAACGATCTTCAGCTAGAAATTTAGTGAAGATGTCCGCTAATTGGCGTACTATGTCGACATATTCTAAACAAATATCACCTTGTAAAACATGGTCTCTAAGAAAATGATGTCTTAAATCTGTACGCTTAGTACGAGAGTGACAAATAGGATACTTTATGAGATTTATTGAACTAGTGTTATCACAGTAAATAGGGATGTGGTTGTAAGATAACTCATAGTCTTCCAAGGTTAGCTTCATCCACAGAATCTGGGCACAACAACGTCCTGCGGCTATATATTCAGCCGGTTGTTGATAATGCAATAAAATTTTGCTTTTTAAAAAAAATCAAGAGACTAAGGATTTTCCTAGAAAGTGACATGTGCTACTGGTACTTTTATGATCGACCTTGCATCTAGCAAAATTCGCGTCTGAATAACCTATCAGGTCAAACAATCAGTTTTTGGATACCATAGACCGGTTGTTAAAGTACCTTTAAGGTATGTAGGATACGCTTAACGGCGTTCACATGTGATTCCTTAGGACAAGCCTGATATCATGCACATAGGCATACTGAAAACATAATGTCTAGACGACTAGCAGTTAAATAAAGTAAACTACCAATCATACCTCTGTACTTATGCACTTCAGTTGGTTTACCACTTTCATCCAAATCAAGTTTTGTAGAATTTGCCGTAGGAGCTCCGATTGGTTTGACATTTTCCATATCAAACTTCCTTAGCATGTCTTTTGTATATTTGGCCTGATTGATGAAAATCCCTTGTGAATTTTGTTTGATTTGTAGCCCAAGGAAGAAAGTCAGTTCTCCTATCATGCTCATTTTAAATTCACTCTGCATACACTTTGCAAACTCGTTCGAAAGCATCTCATTTGTTGATCCAAAGAAAATATCATCTACATAGATCTGCACTAATAAAATATTCTTATCCATAGATTTTATAAAAAGAGTATAATCAACCTTTCCTTTTGACAAACCATGTTCAAGTAAGAATAAGCTAAGGCGCTCATACCATGCATGTGTGGTTGTTTAAGTCTGTAGAGAGCTTTACGAAACTTAAATACGTGATCTAGTCTTTTAAAATCTTCAAATCCAGGAGGTTGTGTAACAAAAACTTCTTATTTTATAAAACCATTAAGAAAAGCACTTTTGACATCCATTTGAAAATGTTTAAAACCATGAAAACTAGCAAAAGCACATAACATCCTAATGGATTCTAGTCTAGCAACTAGAGCATATGTCTCATCATAGTCAATGCCTTTTCTTGATTATAGCCTTGAGCTACAAGACGTGCTTTGTTGCGTATGACCATACCATTCTCATCTAATTTATTTCGAAAAATTCATTTAGTACCAATGACTGGGTGATCATTAGGTCTATAAACAAGTTCTCAAACTTGATTTCGTTCAAATTGGTTAAGTTCCTCTTGCATAGCAGAAATCGAAAATTCATTATCAAAAGCTTCTTCAACATTCTTTGGTTCTATATTAGAAATAAAAGCTACATTAGCAATAATATCTCTAGTGCTTGAACGAGTACCTACACCTTTAGATACATCACCTATTACCAGTTCTTTTGGATAATTTAGGGTAAATCGTAATCTCATTGGCAGACTTTCCAGGTATGTGGTTGGTGTATCTTTAGGTATTTTGCTCAAAGGGATTCTATCTTCTTCATTATTACTATCGTTGTATTATTCAACTCGTCAAAAGTGACGTTTATTGACTCTTCAACTACAAATGATGTTTTGTTGAATACTCGGTATCCTTTGCTTTTTGTAGCATATCCAAAAAATATTTCTTCATCAGTTTTTTCGTCAAATTTGCCTAAATTGTCTTTAGTGTTAAGATAAAATATCTGCAACCAAACACTTTGAAATAAATGATATTAGAGTTTTATTAAACCATAATTCATAGGGAGTTTCATAGGGAGTCTTTTTCGAGATGGGTTTAATAAGAACTCTATTTAACACACGGCATGTTGTATAAACAGCTTCAGCTTAAAAATACTTTGGAAGGTTATGACGGTTAAGCATAACTCTAGCCATATCACCAAGAGTTCTATTCTTCCTCTCTCCACAATGCCATTCTGTTGAGGAGTTCTGGGGCAAAAAAATTCATGAGATAAAGTATTTGAATGACAAAAACTTTTAAAATCATGGTCATCAAATTCTCATCCATTATTACTTCGAATGCGAATAATCATGAATCCTTTCTCATTTTGAACCTTTTTACAAAAAAGAAAAAAATACAAATTCAGAAAATGTCTTATTTTTATTTGCAAGAAAATAAACCCAAGTATATTGTGAATAGTCATCAACTATTAAGAAAACATATAGCTTACCGCCAAAACTGGCGACTCTAGTTGGTCCAAATAAGTCCATATGTAACAATTGAAGCGGTCTAAATGTACTTACATCATTTATTGATTTGAAAGATGTTCTGGATACCTTGTTCTTTTTACACTCGACATAGACTATATCTTTCTTGAAAGTAATATCAGGTAAGTCTCTTACCAATTTCTTTGTGGACAATCTTGCAATAGTGTCCATGTTCGCATGTCTAAGACGCATATGCCATACCCAGCTTTCGTCTTGAGATGTGCATAGACACTTTCCTATACTGTTAGTATTTTCTGACAGATATAAAACAAATATATTGTCCTCCCTTAATCCTTCAAAAGATATTATTCCA
>JANAVB010027400.1:3837160-3952495 GCA_029216955.1 Iris pallida
CCCTTTCTTTATGCTTCTGTTATATGGATTGAGATATAGAGTTGATATAGTGATAATAATACAATTTTAAACAGCTTATACATATTCGAGTCGGACAAGAGTCTGGTTGAATACGTAGCTGGCCAATGCCACGTAGCTTGGTTCCGTATATTTTAGGACTGGGGTGTGACATGGTTTTTGTGGTGGCCCATGCAGGTCGAAATATATCATTCAGTTACTTCACTGTACCAAACGAGCCTGCACTAGGATAAAATATTAGGATCTCAATCCACTACTACTATTGGAAATTTCTTTGACATCTACTATCGCCTTTGGATACCATATTTGTGTTCAACCATAGCTTCCTTGAATTCTCATTTATGAACTCTCGACCTTCCCTATCTCGAAAGGGCGAACTTTTGTGATTTATCAACTATTTTGATTATGTATTATTATAGATTGGGATTAGGAAAGATATAATATTCTGTAGGTGATTACTTAAGGTATAAGGGAGCGGATAGACGTCTTTACCAGATAGACCGATAGGATATGAATGACATTTCTACCAAGTCTTAGTTTATATAGGAAAATCCTTTGATTGAAGGAGAGATCCCTTGACTAGAACATATGGAATTGGATTAGAGGTATACCTATTTATAGATCTGTTGGAAGAATTTTCAGTAATGATGGAGATGACTACGAATACGAATAGAAGATTGCATAGATTGACTTGGGACTAGACAAAGATAAGAATAGTGGTACCTCCACAGTAGAATTTTCCAAACAATATGACTAGAGAAAAGGATAATTCAATGAGTCGTAAACTAGTGATTCGACGACAGCACGTAAATTATCACAATAAGTTAGGAAGTTTTACTTGAAGGATAGATGAACCCAGGCTTGGCAGGACTAGGTGATTAGCCAAGGTGGGTAGACTTTTATATACACTCCACCAAGATAGGGTGTGGAGTAGAGTACGGTACCAGGCCCAACAACACAAACATTAGGCATGAGGGTCATTAGACTAAGCCATGCTACCATTGTCTAAGCTAGACCGAGTTTGAAGAATATAAATATTCCTTGATCAAGAAGGATAAGATGAGTGAGAGTTCAACCTGAAGGAAGACACGCTGGATTTTAGAGTACCAACATGAAGAACAATAGCAAATAGAGCCCAAGGGCCCCGTTAGGATACAAAATTTTGAAGCATGAAGATCATGACTGGATGTAAACCTTAGAGTTATATTGCACTAATTTTTGAGGAATTTTCACATGGAGGATATAGGAACCATGAATATAAAAAGAAAATTTCTAGAATGATAAGGAACTGTCCTAGGAAGGTTAGGTATCGGAGAGAAATATGATAGGAATAGGTAAGACTAGGTTAGGCTAGTCAACCACCTCTATATTGGTTGGATCAACCTTCAAGCGACCTGTTAGAAATCGGGACTAGAAGAATGATTAATAGAGTTAGATGGAGGTATTAGATATAAGTATTTATTCGACCCTGCCTTAAACCTTCCCTAGCAAATAGGAGTAAGATAGGCATGCTTGTAAGAAATGTGTAGTTGCTTGTGGTTAGATAGGGTAGATCCTTGGTTATGTTGCTAAGAGATTCGACCTATGACTTATAGGATTATGTGACAAACTTCAAGTGATTGGTTGAGTTTAAGTACTGAATGTGACCTTCTATCCTTATGGGTTAGTCAGGGATCTGTTAATAGAATTAGAAAAGTCGTAGCTCAAGAGGAAGATTAGTAAACCCTTCATCGAATGCAAAATAGTTAGGAATTGTACTTGAAACAATTGTGTTTGGTGTACGTAGTAGATGTATAAAAAGATGAAGGGACTATAGGAGCAGTACTAGGGTTAGGTCAAAATATTTGAAGAAGAACAAGGTTGGAATTGCAGAAGGTTCATAAATAAATTAAGAAGAATCAAGAATTATAACAATGGTTATCTATGATGACTTAACAAGGATTACGGAGAGGATATATCTTAAGCAAGTTGTGTAGTTGTAAAATCCAACCTAAAAGTTGAGATTCAAATAAAGAAAGAGGAGGTTATCTTGAAGAAATAGATGATACGAATTTTGTGATAAGATAAAAGTGAGGTTAAAAAAGGGGAAATGATTATGATATACAAGTATATTGGTAGAAAGCCAGCACCATAGATTGTAGATAGACACATGGTCAAGATTAAGACATTCAAAAAACGAGGACAAAAAATAAGACGACATGAGATGAAAAGGAAACAAGAATTTCAAGATAGAAAAGTAGAGTACCTAAAATAGATTGATGAATAGAAACTAGAGTTGAGTAGTACATAGTGGATTAAATTTCTGAAAAAGAAGATGTTCCATATATGGAGGAAAACTTAAGAATTAAATGATGTGTTTAATTACAAAAATCTAGGACATTTGAAGACCATGATAGATTAAATTATGAGGAGCTTGATATTGTGTTAGTGAAAGTTATAATTGAGAAGGCTAGACAATGGAGAGTACTAGTAGAATAGAGATAAGGCACTCTCTCCAATGTCATTCCAAGCTAAGGGTGACATACATCTCCTACCATGCAATGCCTCAAAAGGTGCCATCCAAATGCTCTTCTGGAAGTTATTATTGTAGAAGAACTACACTAGGTGCATGTGATTCTCCCAAGAACTATTGAAGTCAAGTATGCATGATCGAAACATATCCTCCAAGGCCTGAATCGTACGCTCCGACTAACCACCTGTCTGAGGATGGTTTGCAGAACTGAAACTCAAACAGGTACCTAGACTCTGCTGAAGACTCTGCCAAAAATGAGAAGTGAATCTGAAATTCCGATCGAAGACTATATTAAGTGGCACCCCATGCGACCTAACAATCTGCCTCATATACATCTCAGTCAACTGCTATGTAGACTAACCAACTCTGAAAGGTAGGAAGTAGGCAACCTTCGTGAGTCGGTCCATTATAACCCAAATGGCATCTCTACCAGCCGAGGTTCTAGGAAGACCAGTCACGAAGTCCATGGTAATATGATCCCACTTCCACTCCGAAATCGGTAAAGGCTGAGGAAGTTCAACCGGTCTTTGATGCTCAGCCTTAACTTGTTGGCAAACCAAGCACGGAGAGACAAACTGAGCTATCTTCCTGTTCATACCATTCCACCAAAAATACTGACGAATATTACGGTACATCTTCGTGCCTCATGGATGAACAGAATACTGAGAACTATGGACCTCTGACATAATCTCCTGTCGGATATCTCCATTCGGCACACAAAGACGACTCCCAACCGGAGTGTCCCATCCTCATGGATGTACAATTTTGCTCTGGGCCCTGCAACATACTCTGTTCTGAGTCGCTAAAGCCTAGCATCTTCGGATTGCGCTGCTCTGATCCTCTCCATAATAGAAGACTGAACCTGCAAGCTTGCCATCATAGCTACCTCGCCAGGTAGCACTACCTCAATGCCCATCTCTTGAAGATCCTCGTGAAGATGACGCTGCTTCATCAGAAAATAGACTCCGGGTCTCTTGTTCAAAGCGTGTGCAACGACGTTTGCCTTCTCCGGATGGTACTGAAGGACAACATCATAGTCCTTTAGTAACTTAAGCCATCTCCTCTGCCATAAGTTCAGATCCCTCTAGGTGAACACATACCTCAAGCTCTTATGGTCAATGAAAATCTCCACTCGATCATCATACAAATAATATCTCCAGAGCTTGAGGGCAAATGTAACCACGGCCAAATCAAGATCATGCGTCAGATAGATCTTCTCATGGTCCCGAAGCTCCTGAGATGCATAAGCTATTACCCGACCATGTTGCATAAGGACACAACCTATTCCTCAGCCTGACGCATCACAATACACCATGAACCTACCTGATCCGACGGGTAATGTCAAAACAAGAGCTGATTGGTAATGTCAGAACAAGAGCTGAAATCAGACTCTTCTTGAGTTTTTCAAAAGAAATCTAACAAGCATCTAACCAATCAAAGAACACATCCTTATACGTCAACAGTGTCAAGGGTGTGGAGATCCTAGCAAAGTCTGCGACAAACTGCCTGTAGTAACTTGCTAATCCCAAAAAGCTGCATACATTTGAAGCTGTACGAGGTACTGGCCAACACTCAATAGCCTCTACCTTCTTGGGATCCACCTCAACACCACCTCCGATAATAATATGACCCAGGAATAAGACTCGATCGAGGCAAAAATTGTACTTGCTGAACTTCGCGTAAAGCTGATGGTCCTGAAAAATCTGAAGAACCACACAAAGATGCTGCGCGTGCTCTGCCTTAGTCCGACTATAGACCACGATAATATGACCCAAGAATAAGACTCGATCGAGCCAAAAATCGTACTTGCTGAACTTCGCGTAAAGCTGATGGTCCTGAAGAATCTGAAGAGCCACACAAGGATGCTGTGCGTGCTCTGCCTTAGTCCGACTATAGACCATGATATCATCAATGAACACTATCACAAACTGATCTAAGTGGGACATGAAGATGCGATTCATGAGATCCATAAAAATTGTTGGCACATCGATCGCTCCGAAAGGCATAACAAGAAACTCCCAATGGCCACACCGAGATCTAAACGTCGTCTTGGGTATATCATGCTCACTGACTATGATCTGATAGTACCCAGACCACAAATCGATCTTCAGAAACATAGCTTCTCTATGAAGCTGGTTGAACAAGTCATCTATCATGGGCAAGGGATACTTGTTCTTCACGTTCACCGCATTAAGCTAACGATAGTCAATGACCATATGCGATGAACCATCCTTCTTCTTTACAAAAAGGGTCGGAGCTCCTCAAAATGATCCACTAGGACGAATGAATCCCTTGGTCCTAAGCTCCCCGATGGACTGATACATCACCAACAACTCTGAAAGAAATATCCTGGAGACTCTCGCTGATACTGGTTTTGCTTCCTGAATCAAATCAATATAGTAAATCTCTCGAACTGGAGGCATACCCGGAAGCATCTCGGGAAATACATCCTAAAACTAGAAAACTACTCTGGGCAACTACACCTCCTTAGCCTCCGCCACATGACAACCGATGAAGACTCCACCTCTCCTCTAAAGAATAAAAATTCCTCCTCATTCGGGATACGAAAGATATCCTTGTCAGCATGGCAATCTATCGTAGCGTATCGAGCACTCAACCAATTCGTACCTAGGATGACATCATAATCGCCCATAGGGAACTTTATCAGCCTCGCGGGAAACTCTCTCCCGCATACTATGACTCTACACGAGGCATAGACTCAGTCTATGAGACTGTTACTCGTAAGTATATTCAACCTTACAGGCAAAGATTATGGTTTCAAGCTAACTTGTGTCTTAAATTGTGCAGTTATAAACGAATGCCAAGCACCAGAATCAAATAAGGGTGAAGCTGAATGAGAGTGAACAAGAATGGTACCTGCGACCATCTTACCTGCTGCTAGCGCTTCCTCGATGGAAAGCATGAAGGCCTGACCCTGACCTCTGGGCATTGGACCTCTTTGTTGCTGGCCTCTCTACCTTTGAAGCTGAGTTTGAGCCTGAACATACTGTTGAGGCATCTGCTGCTAAAACTATTGGACTGCGTAGCTAATGGCCTCTGAGCTTGCTGCTACTGTACCGGTGCTGGTGCCCTGGACTGCTGAACTGCTGGCTGAAAAGATGATGATCCAACCAAACTCCTCTGGGGACAAGTCTCCATCATGTGGACTGATGCTCCACAAGTTAGGCACAAGCCTTATGCCCTACAGCATTTTGATAAGACATACCTTGCCTTCCCATAATAGGAGCAACCCATTGTAGAAGACTGCCTCTACTGTTGAGGACGTGGTTGAGACGACTACTGATAGAAAGCCGTCGAAGTCAGTCCCTCAGAGATCCAATCGCCAAAGCGCGAACTGTTGGAGCCGGTGCAGACGACTGGAAAGAAGATCCCCTCTAAATTTGAGGCCTCTTCTGGCCTCCGACTCTATTAATGTTCCTCTGTAAGGTGTACTCACGCCTCCTCGCTGCCCTCATCACTGCATCAAAAGTTTGGAACTCATGCTGCTCGACTGTCACTATGGTCTCCAGATGAAGTCTCTGCTTGAACCTCCTCACC
Source organism: Iris pallida (assembly GCA_029216955.1). Classification (NCBI taxonomy): domain Eukaryota; kingdom Viridiplantae; phylum Streptophyta; class Magnoliopsida; order Asparagales; family Iridaceae; genus Iris; species Iris pallida. The sequence goes on from JANAVB010027400.1 coordinate 3,843,249, forward strand.
AAGGCCAACTCGATCGCCACTAAGGAAGGGGCAAACCGACTGAGCCTGTTGAGCTCTGTCGCATAGCTGTCGATGGTCCTGCTCATCTATCTGAGGTTGTTAAACCTCGGCTACAAATCATAACGCAACACCTCGTCGAAGTACCAGGTCTGAAACCTCTCACTGAAGTCCGCCCAAGCAATTGGAGCTGTGAAAGAACCCTCATGTACCGTCTACCAGTCGTGGGCCAAATCCAAAAGCTGAAGCCTGACCACTACCACCCGCTCCCTGGTCGGCATCCCTGCTATAGTGCCCCATCCCGCTCAGTCAATCGGAGGAATCGAAATGCCAACGACGTTCGGACTTAGCCTTGCAACGGCTACTCGAAGACCCGCTCGGTCAAGGTGACTCCTCGCTCAGGTGGGGTAGTTTCGGTGAACTTGTCTCATCTTAGCCTTCACATAATAAATCGTACATTTTTAAATTCACAAGTAGGCTTGATAATAAAAGAGGCGAATCTACATAGCTAAGGGGTTAATCCCAAGTTGGGTCGAATCGAGTTAGAATAAGGAAAGGTCCAACTGTCGTCTAAGAGTTGGTGCACGACGTGCCTTGAAAATGACACTCGATCCTTCGTTCCGTGGCTTGGGAGAAGGAAAGTTGGTATTCGTCGCAAAGCTAAGAGTTAGCCTAAGTCATAGGCGTCTCCCACGTAAATGTTCGATAAAGCATACACGCTTCCACGATGCAAGGCTTGGCATCGCCTTTGCTCACCCGAGTTAAAGTTATATTACACGGCTTGTGGCATAAGTCTAGGCACCCAAAGAGCTTGGTTGTTCAAAGTCAATCGCGTGCACGGCACGTTCCCGCAATGCAAGGCTTGACGCAGTCTTTGCTCGTTAAGTTGTTGCACATTTAAGTTAGGCAAGTTATGTTAGGCTATCAGAGTAGTAGCAAGCACGGTCCTACGAGTTCTACAGCTAGGTATAACCACATAGTCTTATCGTCTCAAGGACCGTCATATAAAGTATGACTTGGGCGATAGCGTCACGTCGAACGTAAGTCAGTTTAAGGCACGATGCATGAACTTAGTATTTAAGGCACGAGCCACTGTTTATTTTTTGAGTTGGAAAAAGGGGCTTTCAAATCGGCATTCCAAGTTGAGTGGAATGATAGGACAAGAAAGAAGAATGCTCGCGACCATGGGTCGTCGAGGCGGTCTTAGATGTGAGAAGTATTAAACTTGGCCCTAAAAGAGATGGTAACACTAGAAGAGGAATGACTGTGTGAGACGTCAGTTCGAGTCGAGTCTTGCATGGTCATTGGACAACTTGTCGACGAGGAGGAGTTTCCACGAGCGGCAACCCTGGGCGCTATGGGACCGCGTCGTCCTGGAGGGAAATACGGTATAGCCGTAGCTGGACGAACCGCTCGGGTTATTCGGGAACTTTCAACGGGGCTAGCTACTTGCATTGAAAGGGTCGCCGAATAGCAAGGCTATAGTCCATGATAGCTTGTGATGTTAGTGACCAATTCATATAGATGGGTCGGCACGGGCGGTAATCCGCATATGTGCCTTTGGATTGGGTCAAGTTGAATGTGTGTACCATTAGAACACAATGTTTGGGCCTAAGATTTGGCATCAACATAGGCGATGTGCTTCGGCACGAGTTATGGCGTCGAGTCTTAAGTGTTGGCATGTAAGTAGCACAAGTTGGATTTGAGTCATCTTGAGTTTAAGTCAGAAAATGTCATAAGGCAAAGTCGATCGAGTGACACTTAACCCACAAGTCTTGATTGGGCCAGTTGGTGATTAAAGTAGTAAGGGTCGCGAGACGGCGATATGGTTAAGTCACACTGAGCTGCGAGGCACGACACATTAGATTTGTAGCACGGTCACAAGAAAATTGGGTACTATTGCGTAGTCGTGTCTCTGATTTTGGGCCGTAAGGCAAACATGACTTGATAGGTTAACGTTGTTGTTTCAAGCACGGGATGGTCTAGAGACACAAAATAGGCCAAGGCGTCGGTCATAAAACTGATCCTAAGACAAGAGTAGAAAAACAATCAAAAGGGTTATATTGCACAAAGTAAATGAACGTGTCAGTTTTGTATGGGTGGGCGAGGAGCTCATTCCACCAGTACAGTTGAGTACTGACACCCACACAATGTTCATGTGCAGGAACAGGTAGAAGCTCGTGGCACGAAGCTTGCTTGGATGCGTCGAGGCATGGAGTTCCTTGGTGATTCGAGGCATGCGGCCGCATGGAGTCTGGACTTATACGGGACATAATGTATGGACATCGCCTCTCCGATGCATCCGCTGGTTCAAAACTTGTATTGAGAGATGAGAGAGAGCTGAGTGACTTATAATGTGAAAAGAGTGAGCTTGAGTGACTTGTAATTATGGCCTTGCGCCTTATTGTAATCCTTGTTTCAATATCAATAAAATATAACTTTTGAATGACTTGTGTTTTGTTCTAAATTTTCGCTGGCATATTCAATGTCTCTGCTTGGGACTTCTGTACGACGACCCCGTCGTAGCCGTTGTAATCGGCCGTTATGGAATTCGCCTTGCACGAGTGTAATCTAGGCTCGTGCGGCATCACGCCTTAGCGAGGACGATCGCTCCTACGGGAGCGGGGCATGACATAATGGTATCAGATCACGGCTTTACGTCCATGGACTTTCGATTGAATTCTTTAACTCTGTTGTTTCCACAAACTCTGAAGTGTTGCTTCCGCAAAGTTGATATCGTTGGTGCGCTCTCTCTCAAATGTCCCACGGGATGTCCATATAATAAGTCTATCTATTTTACAAAACATAGGAGAACAATTTTTGACAAAACAAAAGGAAGGTCTGCGTAAGCACGGTTGGCTAAGTCGGGCTGGGCATATACACCAAGGATTGTGTCGACCTAAGCAAAGTCGAGTGCAGGATTCGTAATGTTTCGAGCAAGAAATGAATCGGACTCGATTGAGTAAATGAGATGACTATCGATAGGGGTGCTATTGAGCGACGATGTTATCGTCGATGCGATATAGATAAGCGTGCTTAAAATTCGAGGAATGGTTCGAACGAAAAATTTGAAGAAGTCGATTTTGATTTGAATGATAGTTTGAGGATTTATCGAATGACTTCATCCCTGAGTGGTGTATGCGATAGCCTCAGGAATGTCGATCTATCGATTGAGGATGCGAGTGTAAGTCCTAAAAATCAAGTTGTATCTATCAAATAGGCAGAGAAGTCTAAATTGTGCACCCTTTAATGAACTGCGCTGGAGACAGATTGCACTACAAATCAAACGCTCGAGGCTGAAGTGCGCTAATACCCGAGCGCACTACACTGACATGGCAACGCCATCATTACTTGACAAGAAGATCAAATCTTCTGACAGCCTGACAGCCCAAAAAACGAGGAGTCTGTTCGTTTCTTGTGCAGCACGGTGCTCGAGAATAGCTGTACAGTCCAGCGCAGTCTGCCATTCCAACCTGAGCGCAGTCTACCAGTCCAATCTCAGCACAGTTTGACCAAGCCCCAATCCCAGCGCTATTCATTGACTAGAAGGAAGCACAGTCTGAAGCTAGCGCTATTCAAGTGGTGCGCTCCATCAAAGATAACTGACATTTGTTACGTGGCTTACATGCCATCAATTGCTTGACATGTGGCAACCGCTTGTACACGACCAAGCGCATTTCAATCAAACAATGCCACGCGTCAGAATACGGTTAGCCCACGATCGAATAACTGCCCAATGGCCAGCGCAGTTTGCAGTCTGTGCAGTCTGTCTCCAGCGCAGTTCATTGTGCGCAATCCAGAATAACTATAAAATAGTTATTTCTAGAACTCTATAAATAGAGTTTCAAGTTCTTCATTAAGGGGGATCATTATTCAAGATCATCAGAGATCAGGAGTTCTTGTCCAAGTGCTGCTGCATTCTTCAGAGGCGATCGTCTTCAAAGTTCACATCGTCCAAGGGATAAAGCGATCGTCTTCAGATTGGATTCCTAAAGTTGTACTTTCCTAGAATTCATTATACTTTTGTACTATTCTTTAAAGTTTGTGAAATAAAAGACCTATTTTTTGCAAACATAATGGCGACTCTGCTGGAGACGACTTTCTCCTCCGACGAGGAAGTGACAACTCAATGTGACGCTGCGTCTATCGAAAAGACGCATAAGACGCTGGTTGTGAAGGTCAACCAGACTGCCTACGAAGCTATGATCAACTCTGGGACTACTCGCGCACTTTGGCCTCTGCCAAGAGCAAGGTCCATTCAGTATGGACCCCGAAGTCCTCTGTGCAACCTGTTGTTTTGTTTAACAGGAGGCCAGTATCCACTTCTACTCCTGCGCAATCCATCACCCTCCCTGCTATGGCGCAATCCAGAGCTCCTACAGCCCATGCGCAGCACACTACTCCTCTTGCCACAGGGCAATCTACAACTTATGCTGTTATGACAAAGTCTAAGACCCCTATCCCTCTGGCGCAGTTGGCGACCTCTGTCCCTCCTGCATAATCCACCACTCCTTCAAACAGAGCGCAACCTAAGCCCTCTGTATTCAAGGCTTCACCTGCTGCTTCTTCCAGAACACAGGTTGCACCTCCTGCTTGTTCTATGGCCAAGGAGCCATCTGTCATCATCTCCAGAGGGCAAGTTGCTGCTTCTTCTGTTCCTGCGCAACCCACAGGGGGTAGTCTTTTGACTATTCTTCCTCCGTCTCAGCACAAACGGAAAGGCCCTTTGGTCTTTTCTCAATCTTCAGTAGTCCAAAACCTGGAAAACAATAGAGGAAAACACTCTTTAGCCAACCCTTCTTCACAAAATAAAGGAAAAGGCCCTTTGGTCTTTTCTCAGTCTTCTCCGGTTTTTACCTCAGAAGATCCATCTGAACGTGCCTCGGCACCAAACAATACAAAAACTCTCTCAAACAAGAGTTCTTCTTTCCCTGCTAAAGATCAGAGAGGTATTTTTACTACTCCAGTAGCACACTTCCAATATCTCCCAACTCTTCAGATATCCCGGTCAAAGTAGGGGAAATTGCTAGTGTCTCAGACAGAAGCTCCTGGAGGTGAATTTGCTGATTTACGAACTTATCTCAATAAACGCAATCAACCAATATCGAAGGCGAATCTGCATCAAAAGCAAACTTCCAAGAGGAAAAATCCTGACACCTATGCCAATGAGTTGAGTACTTCCCTGTATACTCACGGGACAAAGCATTTGAAGAATCGAAATCATGTTCCGAATGTCGTCAAAGAATATATCCCTGACCTTCGGGAATACCTCAAGCAGAAATGGAACAACACCTCCAATCCAACCATTAGAACACCATTGTAATCACAAGGTGGTTATCAAGTGTTGTTGCCAGACAACAAAATGATCTGTCTTCGACCGTTTAACTTTTGAACCAATGTCAGAAGATGAAGACAAGGTGCTCTATGCCTCTGTAAACATGGCTTCCCGAGACACTGGGGTAGGAAGTGTTCAAAGCACGATAAACCCCGTAAGCCCAGTCAACGATATCTGGATTTACTCCATGAATCTTCTGAAGGTGTATTCCGACACACCCGATCCCGAAGTCGAGATCCAGTCGGTCATAGGAATCTTCTCCAAGATCCCTCTGGTCACTTCTCTGTTTCTCATTCAGGGGATGATTATTTCTCTGATTATGATGCATATAGCGAAAGCTCTGAACAGACAGTGTCTTCTACTGTACCTAGAGAAGTTTCAGCCTATGTTGTTACTGAAGATCCAGACGCTTCTAGTTCGGCATTTTAAGAGCAACGAATAGCCGCACTGGAAGAAAAATTGAAGACCATGGCTGAAATGATCACAAGTATGCATACTGTTATCATAGCTCAACATACAGTATCACCGACTGTACCCGCTGTTAATCCCGAGATTATAGCATCATCGGTGCCTGTCAATGTAGGTCTGGGGGTACCGTCTCCTCCTATAGCCTCAATACTTATTCAAGTTACACCCAGTCATTCAGGGGCTGGGGGTAGTGCTTACCATGCTGTTCCTCCTCCTAACCCGGTGAGCCAGCCTATTACTTCTCTATCCTCAGGAGATGCCAATGAGGCTATAAAACTACTACGTAATCAGTTCGAGGCCTTCAAAGAGAAAGACGGTCTACAGAGGCTGGAGATCAAACAACCTTATCCAGTGGAATGGAAGGAAGTCCCATTCCCTCTAAAGTACAAGATTCCTACAACCACGCTGTTTGACGGCAACACTTCTCCGAGTCAGTTCTTTAACCATTTCGAGGTAATGACTGTCCAGCTCCAGCCAAGTGATGCTCTTCTTACCAGAGTCTTCGTCGGCTGTTTAGCCGGCACAGCATATGATTGGTACCGCAGCCTGCCTGACGGCTCTTTCACTTTATTTGTCGGGCCCAAGTAAATATTCTTGGAACGATTCTACGAGGGTATCAACGATATGCTATATCCGTCCTCAACAAGATCAAGCAAAGACATAATAAAACTACTGAGAGTTTCATTGAACGATTCCGCCGAGAAGCACTTAAAATGCCTCCCGGAACCCCATCTGTTGTAACGATAGACACTTGTAAGTCAAACGTTTTGCCTATCATCAGCATGTGGATGGGGTCAACATAGTTCCAGGACTGACCGTCATTCATCGTTAATGTTAAAGCAGCTGAAGTTAGCACTGAGAAGTTCAAACAGTTGGGGGTACACATGTCTAACCCTGATCGAGATGAGCCTTCTGCATCAGGTACCGGTAATCGCCAAAATAACCGCAAGGGCAAAGAAACCATGAATATCAACCTCAAGAGCAAGGAATCTTTAGCCGTTAACGTGGCTCAACCCACGTCTACCTTTGCTCCTTCTGTACCTCTACCAAAGGAACCTCGCCCAAAAGTAGAGTATTCCTTTGATGAAAATGATACAACGAGCATCTTCGACTGTTTGCTGAAGAGCAATAAATTGCAACTTCCTGACCCGAAGAAGCCTGATGAAGTCGGTAAGACTGACCACCCTAAGTACTGTGTTTATCACAGGTTCATAGGGCATCCTACTCGGGCATGCTATGTGCTCAAAGGCAAGATTCAAGAGTTGGTTAACGCTGGTGTCATCACTCTCCAACAGGACAAAAAGACTATTACGACCAATATGATTTCGGTACAGTTCGGCGATTTCCTGCCACAGGTGGTGCAGAGTGGCATCATCCCCATTCCTAGGGCAACTCTGGAGATTGAGAATCTTCCTACTCCACGAAGTGAAGGTCTTGTCCCCTTATCCCTTGATAATGGCGAGATCATGTAGATTCATCCTGATCTTGTGTAACGCCCCAGTCCCAAAATAGTAGGACTAGAAACGTATCATGCCAGTTGTATACATACGAGTAAATATACGGCTCGTATGTATACATAAGCTGTAAATGTAGAAAGCCAAGACACTAAATCTCATCCACAAAGATAAATAATGATATATAGCAACTTTGAGTTTGTCATGTACACATTAGTTGGGTGGAGACAAAGTCCACTACCAACCAAATTAAATATGGAAAAAAATATACAAGGAAAGAATTTAGCAAGCGAGAGCAAGTGACGAGTCCAAAAGCAATCATCACGAAGGAAGGAATGGCCTTAGCTAGAGCACCTGCAAGAAATCATGAAACACACACCTGGAGAGATCAACCGGTCCTCAGAGGGACGTAACAAGACACATAATATCATACCAATAAACTGAATAATAAAGCTCAACAGAAAAGTATGCATGAGTAAAGGTTCCTAACCATTCTATGTGGGGACAAAGTTCTACGTAGGGGCTGTAACGGATTCACGCAAGCAAGTAATAGAGAGTGGCCGTCAAGTAGCGCTCATCCGAGACACTATCGGCCTGGGCAGAAGGTAGTGCTCATGAGAGTCACCCTCGGCCCAAATGTGTGTAAAAATAAATGTAGCCCCTACGCTAATAACTGTCCCCTCCCCCCAATGATACTATACATGTGTCGACTCCACGACACTGTTTCATCCTTAATAACTGCCAAGTCTTCTACACAAATCTATTAGCAGTTATATCCTAACGTACGGCCTGCACGCACCAATGATCAGTCAGCACGTAAGTCCACATCTATATGCGACTCACAACTCGTACACAATCCGTGGTACATCGTGACAGTTTATGAGATGCACTAAACATACGGTGGTCCCTTAACTCTAAGCCAATTGCATAAAGTATAATAATTTGCATCTATATATAGTTTTAAAAGAACAACATGAAGAAAAAGCATGCATGATATTGAGCAAGAAATTAAACAGTAAAGGCAAGGTGTCTTGCCTGGTAGTGGGCCTGGCGTGGTGCGAGGATCAGACAAGTCCTGTCGTATGCACTAGCTGAAGTCGGGGTGGAAGTCCAGTTCACAAAAATCTAGTAACAATGGGTTTTTAGTATGGATTGGAGATAGAGATACTTATACTAATTTTTGAAGATACTTTCATGTAAATACTTGAAAATACTTTATATAAGTATATATAATTAGCAAAGTACATTTTCTCTAGCATGTAAAAATCTTTTTAGATCAAAACTTATAATTTTGAGAAAATATCTATAATAGGGAAACTACGATTTTACCAATCAAAATATTTTTAAATAAATATTTTGAAATCATAAAAATTTAATTATAATAGTCTAAAACAATATTCAAAAAATTTTATACAAATAATTAGAGTCGTGAAATATTTGTATTTAAAATAATAAGCATTTTAGGAATATATATAAATTTTATAATATACTTGTTATAAAAACTAATTAATATAGCTGGCCAAAATCTAATTTGAAATCAGTGTTGGGCCCAAGCCCAATCCATATATTTTTGTTACTGATACCATTTAGAAAATATTGATATAAAATATTTAATATAAATATAGCAATATTTAATAACAAATGAACATAACAAGAATAACCTAAATATAGCAATATTTAAAGTTCACATCGTCCAAGGGATAAAGCGATCATCTTCAGATCGGATTCCTCTAGTTGTACTTTTCCAGAATTTATTGTACTTTTGTACTATTCTTTAAAGTTTGTGAAATAAAAGACTTGTTTTTACAAACAGCGGGATTTGGTGAGTCTATCAGCAAGCGCCGCGTTATGCAAAGCCTTAGATTGAGTATCGTTGAACAAGTTGTAGTCTTGAGATTTGACGAGTTGATTCGAACAACCTAGAAATTGATGCACACGGAACGTGCATGGGATTGAGGATTGCGCGAGTATGAAACGTAAAAATAATTGAGTAGGTGAAAATGAATCGAAAAAAAGTTAAGGTGTAGCGAATGGATGACTTGATCGAGAAAATTAATACGGATCATATACAAAAGTTAGCACGACGGAAAGATAGCGTGCATGAAAAGTTTGATTCGATTGGAATGGATGTTGCTCGATGATTTGAGTTAGCAAGGAAGGATGTGATTTAAAGAAAAATGTTGCTTGATGACTTAAGATAGACGGATGAACAATACGCGAATTTGGGTTTGAGGAAATTGATGTTGTGAATGATTCGAGGGAAAATGATCGAACTTGATGTTGAATGTCGAGGAGATTATCTAGTCGGACGATAGCTTCATTCGCACGACTCGAAATTCGTTGTAAAAGAAGATCGTCAGGTTACGCATGTCATCGATGGTATTGAGGCGTATCAAAGATCGATATGCGATAACTCGAGGATACTTCGACTCGATGAATGACGATCGTGCAAGTATTATTATCCTGATGGATGAAAATAAATGTGGATGAGAACAGAAGTGTCTTGATGGTTACGCAGATAACCACAGCATCGACATTCTTGTCTTGCACAAGCGCAACTCTAGCCACGCACATGCGTCGCGTCGAATTTGGGGCGATCGTTCTGCATGAACACTGATATGGTGATTCATGTCGCGGGAATGATCGAACTTAGAAAATTAGGACGCGGCAACTTTGATTGTCCCGACTTGTTGGTTTGATGCGAAGAAAATTCGAGGATGTTTGGACTTGTGATTGATGATTGAGTAAACTTCAGGATTGAATAGATCCAATCTACGTATCGAGAATGAATTAGTCTAGACACAAAATAAGAGTTACGTCCCGATGAGGATGAGTATCCCGCGGGAGCGTGCATGTTGATTCATGCCACCGTGGATAATCTAACTCGCGTGAGATCGGGGCGCAACATATTGTTAAGCTAGACGACCTTATGATTGAATACGTGGATCGTGATGAACGACTTAGGAAATATGAAATGTGAATTATGATTTAGTAACAAATTGTGTCGTAGCATGATTGACTTGAGAAGGATCGATAGGTGGATTATGCCAAACGTGTGGAGAGATAGACTATACAAGTTGCTTGTTGGACGAACGATATGTTCATCTCAAGGATTGGTTGAACGCGAGTTGTTGTAGGATGGCTTTACTGAATGACTCGGACCCCGTGCGACGAATGTCGGGATGTGTGTAAGAAATCTATGCTCGAAGTTTAGAAATACGAGCTTGGGTAGAAAACTCCGTACTATCAACTTTGGTTTGACCTTAGGATGGGGTCAGTGTTGATATTATTGTTTGGGAACGGTGATTCCAATAATGACAATTGACTTTAGCCTAGAGAGATGGCCTAGCGGCTAGGCGAGATGGCCATGTTGCGAGAGTTAGCATCAGTATGATTGATTTTTGGGATTGAGTGGATGAATCGATAGGTGGGATTAGATTCACTATAAAAATTCATCAATTTAGCGATGACTATATCCGTCAAAAATCCGTCAGTAAATGTAATTACCGATGGATGGTCGACGGATATTAGTTAAAAAAGGTCGTCAGGAAAAACCTCGTCGCTAACTACAATCCGTCGGCAAGTTGTCACCCGACGACGAATTAGCGACGGACTGCCGTCAACCATACTCGTGCAGTTTGCGACGACTCATCGATGGATTACCTTCAAATCACGTATCAAAAGAAGTAATGACGTATCACTTACCGACGGACTTATCCATCGTTATTTGGTCGGTAAATGCGTATCAGAGAGTTTCTGATACGCAAATTCCATCACCAATAAGTCGCGAATGGTCGCTACGCTTTGACGGATTCATGACGGAATACCGACGGAATATCCGTCGACCCGGTTCTGTGAATTATTTATATTTTTACAGCATTGGCGACGGATAATCCGTCGTTATTATGTCGTGAGTCGTCGCTAGACCGTCGCCAATCAGTCGGCCTTATAGCGACGGATTATCCGTCGCCAATATCCGACGGAACATTGTGTGTTTTACCGACTACTAGCGACGGCATATCGACATAATATCCGTCGAGCCTATCCTGTAAATCTTTTATAATTTCAGAACCTTGGCGACGGATAATTCGTCGGCTTTTAGTCCCGCATCCGTCGCTAACTGGGAATCCCCAAGTTAGCGACGGATAGTCTGTCGGTAATTAGTCGACAGTCTATTGGTAGCTGAAAAAATTTAAAAAAAAATAGCATAAAACTGGGCATTCCCGATATACACAATTCCAATATACAAAACACACAAATAATCCCAAGCAATTCCAATATACACAATTCCAATATACAAAACACACAAACAATTCCAACACACAAATAAACACGCAAAACACACAAATAATCCCAAGCATTCAAATTGTTCATACAAAACACACAAATATTCAATATTTAAACACAAATATTCAATATTCAATAAAAAGGAAAATCGACTCTGGCCTCAGCAAAGACCGCAAGTCAGACGATGAATCCTCACAGCCAGGGATCATAGTTGCGTTACGACATGTACCATTCTCTCGGCCACTTTGCATATGAACGCTCAATCTGGTTGAGGTCTTCTGTAGAGACATGAGGGTCAGTCCCGATGCTACTACTCTTTGACAGTGGCTCTTCCTTAACTTCAACCTTGGGAGCAATCTCTTCCCTGATGTTCATCGGTTCTTCCTTGACTTTGACCTTTGGTAACACCTCCTCCTTAATAGTCACCGGTTCTTGTTTGACGAACGGAGACAGTATCTCTTCCTTCACGAGAGCCTCCGCCTTCGTCATGGATTCTACAACAGAGTCAAAGAAAAGTTAGCAAAAATGACTTAGAAGCCCAACATGAGCATCTGAGCTGCATCAGAACCTCTGGCGCATCAACTGGGATGAAACCCATGTGCGTCAGCCTAAGCACATCTACATGAGGCGGCTCATCTACAGTTGGGTCACCCCAACATCACTCCAACAAAGACCAAGGCAAGTGAATACCCACCGAGCACTTCCGGGCGAACGTCGGCGTGGGTCGCCCTGATGACGGGGACTTCCTCCGTGTCGACCTCCAAGGGTTGCCTCGGCCCCTTCCTCGGCTAGTAGCACCACCTCGGGAAATCTTGGGAGCCATCTCTCTAACAAAGAAAAGAAGGGAGAAAAGAGTTCTGAGGAAGAAGAAAGCTTTTTTTCAGAAATGAAGAAGACTCTATCTCCTCACAAGCCGTCTATCTATAGGCTTGGGTAGACGAGAAATCTATTAGCCAGGGAGCCGACTCCGTAAGACAAACTAAACATAATTAGTTCAATCTGTATCGTAAGACAAATTAAACATAATTAGGAGAAAATCTTGACATAGAGTGATTCGAAGGACTTACTAGATGTTCCATCAACGTCATTGTCTAGAAAGATGATGTTTTCTTCAACATCTGTAGGAGAACTATAAGGATATATCTTTTCGCAACATGTCACCTTGTCAAAAGCCCTTAATATGACAACCATGTTATCGTGGTGTCGAAAGACTAACATGTCATAATTTTTTAAGCAGTGTGCTTTGACATGATCCTCCCAACCCTTTCCTCCTATGTAGTAATCTTGCATTTCTTTATGAAGTTCGAGATGGCATATTTTTCCATTACGAGTCACTATATGTCGTCTTGAACTTCATAAAGAAATGCAAGATTACTACATAGGAGGAAAGAGTTGGGAGGATTATGTCAAAGCACACGGCTTAGAAAATTATGACATGTTAGTCTTCTGACATCGTGGTAACATGATATTCACATTAAGGGTCTTTGACAAGGTGACATGTTGTGAAAAGATATATCCTTATAGTTCTCCTTCTGAGAACATGATAACATTGCACTGTCATGATCAAGTTTCTAGCCCAATCAGGATAACATTGTGTGTATAGACAAAGAGTGATATGGTGAGGGGTGTATGTGTGTGTGTTTCAGTCAAATGTGTGTGTGCTAAGGGTGTGACAGTGAGAGTGAAAGAGTGAGAGGGTGTGTGTGTGTCCTAGTCAAATGTGTCTGTGTGTTAAGGGTGGGTGTGTGTACAGGCGAGACCCTCAATATAATAAATTTTACTAAATTTACTTTTTCGGTTCGGGTTCGGTTTTAAAAAATTCGGTTCGGGTTCGGTTTTAAAAAATTTGGTTTTAATAAATTTTACTAAATTTACTTTTTATATGGTGTGTGTATATATATATATATATATATATATGTGTGTGTGTGTGTGTGTGTGTGTGTGTGTGTGTGTGTGTGTGTGTGTGTGTGTTCCGACCCCCCGCGACCAGCCACCCCCGCGGCCAGACCCTAACCCCCCCTCCCGCAGCCCACCCACCCCCCCCCCCCCGCAGCCCACCTCCAATCCCCCCACCACCCCTTCCCACCTCCACCCCCACGGCCAGCCACCCACGCACCCCCTGCCCCCCCCCCCCCCCGCTGCCCACCCCCAAATAAACACACAAAACCCAAATAATCCCAAGCATTCAAATTGTTCACACAAAACACACAAATATTTAATATTTAAACACACATATTCAAACTCCAAGTAAAACCCATAAATAAGTCTATCGAAAACAAATCCGGTCAAAAATCATATCATATATATATATATATATATATATATATATATATATATATATATATATATATATATATATATTTATTTATTTATATATATGTATATATATGTATATATATATATACAAAATATATATATATATTTATATATATATATATATATATATATATATATATATATATATATATATATATATATATATATATATATATACATATATTTATATATATATATATATATTTATATATATATATATATATATATATATATATATATATATTTTATATATATATATATATATATAAATATATGTATATATATATATATATATATATATATATATATATATATATATATATATATATATATATATATATATATATATATATATATATATATATATATATTGTCCTCTACGTACGCGCAGAGAGATCTCCCTCCTCAGCCACTGCGCATAAGTAGGATCCACGCCAGCAAGATCAATATCCACAGGAGATGGATGACTGGAACTCCCGGTGCAACTGCCCTCTGGTGCCAATTCCTCAGCAGCAGGAGGTGGCACTACCGACTCAGCAGTAGGTACCACTACCGACTCAGCAGCAGAAGGTGCCTCTCTCAAGCGACGTCCTCGGGTCTTGGGTGCCATCTAGTAAGATTGATGGGAACATGGAGATTAATTAGGGATTAAACAAAATAACAATATTAGACGTGTAATGTAGAAGATTCATTGTTGTATGGAAATGACAGTATTAGACGTCCTCTGCGTCCTCATCTTCCTTTTCCTCCTCATCTTTGCTTTCTTCTATTTTGTTTTCCTCTTCGGATACTTCAACCTCTTCGGATACTTCAACCTCCAACGGTGAATGACCCTCAGCAGTCTTGCCTTAAACTTGAAGCCATTAACGACATAGCCTGACAGTACGAAATGAGTCTCACAACCAGAATATAGAGTAGAGAAGGCCCCCTCTCTGACCCCCCTCTACTTCTCTGCTTCTCATTTGACTCTCTCATATGATATCCATCTCAACCAAAGAGTAGAGAAGTGTGAAAATATTAATATTAACCAAGGATCGGTATCGGAATCGGTATCACCATGAATTTCATGGCTTGTTCTACCAGAGCATAATATAAAACCAAATGTGTGAATCAGAGCTTCACATTCTAATATTGTGAATGTGAAGCTCTGCTTCACGTTTGGTTTTATATTATGCTCTGTTAGAACAAGCTATGAGATTCATGGTGATACTGATTTCGATACTGATCCTTGGTTAATACTAATATTTTCACACTTCTCCACGCTTTAGTTGAAATGTATATCAAATGATGCAGAATAGGATGCCTCATGACCCGAATGAGAAGAAGGGGAGTAGGGAGGCTCACTCTATACACTCATCCGCCTACGATATACACTCTATACACTCTTACTTATGCAAGCCTTTTGAGGTAATCAACATTATACTAGATTTTCGAAAAGATCTATAACTCTGATAGGCCCAAAAGACTTGGCATAAGTAAATTTAATTTTCAACACTTACCTATCTACTACTAAGATAACTTATATATATCCTTCTAGGATACTCACTCTATACCGATATCTTAATTTTAATTTTCAATACTTATCTACCGCCTAGACATCGCCTAGACGCCTAAGCGATCAATATCGATACTCATAGAAATAGTCTGATGCCAATACCGATACCGATTCGCAAGACAAAGTAAACAGATTTGTAATTAAAAATATATAGTCCTTAAAGTTCTCCTTCTGAGAACAGGATAATATTGCGCTGTTAGGATCAAGTTCCTAGCCCAATCAGGATAACATTGTGTGTATAGACAAAGAGTGATATGGTGAGGGGTGTATGTGTGTATGTTTCAGTCAAATGTGTGTGTGTGTGTTAAGGGTGTGACAGTGAGTGTGAAAGAGTGAGAGGGTGTGTGTGTGTCCTAGTTAAATGTGTGTGTGTGTTAAAGGGTGGGTGTGTGTACAGGCAAGAGCCTCAAGTTATAGGTTCAGTTATTCTTAGGTTTATGGCATATAAGGGTGTAACAGTACATACATTACTCATGCAACATAGGTAACTACATTTGTATCCATTTGAAAATGTTTGTATCCTATATTTGTATCGTATATGTATCAGTATTCGTGCTCATAATTGTGCAACATAGTATGTCATCTTCGTCTAAGTGGTCAAACTAATATAAACTATTAACTTGATGGAAATAAAGAAAATACTAGTAGTTCATAAAGAAAATTGTTATATAAGAAATATATAATATAGCATGTCATGTGACACGTGCAAAAGTTAAGAGGATATCACCAATATTAAGAAAATACTTACAATAGAGAATAGTAGAATATTTAGCTCTTAACACACGCATGCTTAATACAGCTGATTATTTGCTGGACCACAAGATCAAAGTTTTTATCAATCATAGAAGTTTATAAAGTAGAAGAACAGGTTGCAGCTAAACACAATCTCAAAGTGTTCTCAGTAAACAGCTATTTTCTGATAACAGCAAAAAATGATGGATAGGTACACAATTCTTGGTAAATTTTATATATCAAACTAAGATTACTGCATAAATATAACATAAGTGCAATTCCGCGGCCAGCCACCCCCGCGACCAGGCCCCCAACCCCCCCTCCCCCGGGGCCAGCCACCCAAACCCCCCCCCCCCCCGGCCAGCCCCCCCCCTCCGCAGCCCACTCCAACCCTTCCCACGAGGCCAGCCGCCCCGCGGCCAGCCCCCCTCCCCTCCCCCCCCCAAGCTGCCCGCCCCCTCCCACCACCCCTACCCCATCACCGCCAGCATCTCCCGCGGCGACCCCCACCACTGCCAGCTTCACCCGCGGTGACCCCTGCACCCCCACCCCCCGCGGCAACCCCTACCACCGCCAGCTTCACCCGCTGCCAGCCCCCCCGCTGCCCGCCTCCTCCCACCACCGCCGGCTCCCCGCCGCCCCCACCGCCGCCCAAAAGAGAGAAAGTTACCGCGATCGTATGCGTCCAAGAGAGAGAGAGAGAGAGGAGAGAGAAAATTTGGGGGACTAAAATTTTGCCCCCATCGGTTCAACTTAAGCTAGGCTTTTAACTTAGCGACGGACTAGCGATGGATAAAATCCGTCGCTACTTAGTCGTTAATGCCACGCGATTTTTTTTAAAATTTTCCAACCACTTAGTGACCACTTAGCGACGGACTGTATGTCTGTCGGTAATATCCCATCATCTGGTCGACGGATTATCCGTCGCTAAGTAGTTGTCAATTCCCTCGCTAACTAGTGACATTTTCTTACAATTATTTTAACATTTTTCCACCAATTAGTGACTATCGAGTGACTACTTGCCAACGGATTTTATTCCGTTGCTATATAACCGACGGCGTGCCGACGGATAGGCGATGAATGTTCAACCTTAAAAAAATTGGTGCGCGATTAGCCGGGAAGTCGTCGCCAGGTTGTCGATAGTCCGTTGCTACTGATGCCGGATTTATTCTGTCGCTAAAACATCGTCGACAGTTAACTGTATTTTGGTAGTGATTCACTATCACAAGGCTTGGTTGAAATGCATGTATTTTGGAGACGCCAGAAATGTGTGCACAATCCAAACTAAGTGATATGTTGAATCAAGTGAGACTAGAGGAATGGAAAAGTATCGAGGATTTTGAAATCATGTTTCAAGGAAAAGATTGATGGTAGTGCGGTTGTTGATTGGAGATGACTTGAACGTTGGTTGATCGGTTGGGTTGCCTTATGACTTAATTAGTGGTAAGCATGAGCGTGGCTTGGATTGACAGAACACATAGAAGTAGTGTGTGCGAGAGTCCTTGAATGTTGAATGAAGTGATAGGTCGATAAGTAAAGTACTCAGTTAGTTTCGAGGATAAAATTTTTCTGAGTGGTGTATGATTTAGTGTCCCGTCCTGCTCAGTCAATCGGAGAAATCGAAATGCCAACGGCGTTCGGACTTAGCCTTGCAACGGCTACTCGAAGGCCCGCTCGATCGAAGCGACTCCTCGCTCAGGTAGGGTAGTTTCGGTGAACTTGCCTCATCTTAGCCTTCACATAATAAATTGTATGTTTTTAAATTCACAAGTAGGTAGGCTTGATAATAAAAGTGACGAATCCACATAGCTAAGGGAATAATCCCAAGTTGGTTCGAATCGAGTTAGAATATGGAAAGGTCCAACTGTCGTCTTAGAGTTGGTGCACGATGTACCTTGAAAATGACACTCGATCCTTCATCCTGTAGCTTAGGTGAAGGAAAGTTGGTATTTGCCGCAAAGCTAAGAGTTAGCCTAAGTCATAGGCGTCGCCCGCGTAAATACTCGATAAAGCACGTACGCTTCCACGATGCAAGGCTTGGCATCGCGTTTGCTCGCCCCACGAGTTAAAGTTACATTGTACGGCTTGTGGCATAAGTCTAAGCACCCAAAGAGCTTGGTTGTTCAAAGTCGATCGCGTGCACTGCACATTCCCACAATGCAAGGCTTGACGCAGTCTTTGCTCGTTAAGTTGTTGCACGTTTAAGTTAGGCTATCGGAGTAGTAGCAATCACAGTCCTACGAGTTCTATGGCTGGGTATAACCACATAGTCTTACAGTTGTAAGGCCCGTCATATAAAGTATGACTTGGACGATAGCGTCGGGTAGAACGTAAGTCGATTTAAGGCACGATGCACGGACTTAGTGTTTGAGGCACGAGCTACTGTTGATTTATTGAGTTTGGAAAAAGGGGCTTTCAAATAGGCATTACAAGTTGAGCAGAATGATAGGACAAGAAAGAAGAATGCTCGCGACCATGGGTCGTCGAGGCGGTCTTAGTGTTTGCCATAAAATATAAAAGAACAGAACAATTATCGAAGGACTGGACTTTTACTTCACAATACAAACTCGCTTATACAAAGAAAGCCTAGGGACGAAAGCCTAGGTACAGCAATCTAAGTACAATTGTTTATTTTAGATTCTGGAGGGTGACGATAGAGGCTCGGGAAAGCGAAGGCCGCTCTGCCTTACTCCTTGGACGATCGGGTGCAGCCTTGGCTCCGTAGAAGAACTGCTTGGCGTTGAGGAAGAAATGCTCTCCTTTTGATCTCTGTGTATTCTCTCTGGCTCTCTGGATCTCTGTGTCTTCTCTCTTTTTTTTATCAGAGAATCTCCTCTGTTGCAAGGGAATGGCACCTTGCTATTTATATGAGTGGGGGGCATCACTAGGGTTCGCAATGATTGCCCATTCTCAAAAGTCGGCGGCTAAGGATCACCGAATCTGGGTCGTTCATCTTGAATATAATAGATTTGAGCAATTAATGTGATTGCATCAAATCTTTTATGGGTAAT
Organism: Iris pallida; assembly: GCA_029216955.1. NCBI lineage: Eukaryota > Viridiplantae > Streptophyta > Magnoliopsida > Asparagales > Iridaceae > Iris > Iris pallida. The sequence goes on from JANAVB010027400.1 coordinate 3,862,404, forward strand.
TAATGATGATTGACATAAATCCTCCTGATTTGTCATGCCAATCTCGGATTTCCTGCCACGTGTCATTGATTTACTTGATTACAAATGATCTGATTTGTTCCTAATATTTTATTAGGATTTGTTAATGGATTTCGATCGATCTGATGCCACGTGTCCTACTATCATGCCACGTGTCTTGACCGTGAGCCACTGAGGAAATCTGAGCCGCATGAGGATTACTCCACATTGAACCGCATAAGGTCGGCCACGTGTCAAGGCTGCTTGGGAGTGGCCCCTGAACATTTGAACTGCATGGTGATGATCTGAGTTGCATGAACGTAGGCGGCCACATAATGGGTGGCTTCTCAGTGAGCCATATGAAGATAGTCTTATTGAGCCGCATGGGATAACTTCTGCCTGAGCCGCATGGGATAGCTTCGGTCTGAGCCGTATGGGACAGCTTCGGTCTGAGCCGCATGGGGTGGTTTCTGCCGGAGCCGCATGTGACTGTCCACATATCAAGGCCGCATGAAGGTTTCTGGATTTCAGAAGATTGTGTCAGAGATTTCCTTCGTTTCCCTAGGAGTCTGCCATTATGACGGAGTCATTATTGTTTCTTTGTGTCAGAGCTGTCATTTGTCAGAGCTGTCAGCCGTCAAGGCATTTAATGCAGTAAAGGACAAAGGGATGAGCTGTTTGCAGGCCACATGGCTCCCCTCTGATCCGCATAGAACTTATCCGAGCCGTATAGACGCTTAAGCCGCATGGATCCTTGAGCCGCATGAGCTCTCTGAGCCGCATGGGGCTCCCTGGCCGCATAGATTGTAACGCCCCAGTCCCAAAATACTTAGGACTAGGTACGAATCCATGCCAGCTGCATACATACGAATTATACTCCAATATATGGAAACTCGTATGTATACATAAGCTGTAAAATCATCCACTAGATAAATAAATGATATAAAAGCAACTTTAAATTTGTCATGTCTACAATCATTGGGCGGAGACAAAGTCCACTACCAACTATCTCAAATAAAATATACAAGGAGTGATCGATAAAATAATGAGACGAACCAAACGCAATCGTCTTCGAAAGAATGAAGAAGATCACGGCCTTGGCTAGAACAACTGCAAATTCATAGAAGCACACACCTGGAGAGATAATCAGGTCCTCAGAGGGACGTAACAAGATACATAAAGAACATGCCATAATAAACTGAATATATAATATGTCACAAACCGAAATAAGTGACAAGACTGCAATAAGGTAATCTAACCGTACTATAGTGTTTATGCAGTTAAGAACAAACCTCCAACGCATGGGCACTCTGGCTCAGTAACAGTAATCTCAGGTATAGCCCATCAGGATACCAGGGACCTCAAAGCATAACATTCATCGAATGTCAGAGGCCAGCAGTAAATCAGTATCAGGATCCAGGACCGTATCTTCCGCAGAGATAACCGGCAATAGGGATGTACATACTTGGCCCATACGTCAAGGAACTGTTCTTCCCACCCAATGCCTAACAGAGTCACATCCATGTCTCACATACCTCTACTAACTGCTAAGTTTCCTAACATGCCTCTATTAGCAGTTAGCCCTATCGCAAGCGCATGGGGGATCAGCCCACACACAAGAACCTCTATATGTACTCATCTCACACATCCTCGTGGTACAACTATATCAAGGTATATGCGATACACTACAGATGGTAGTCTCTTAACTCTAAGTCCATATGCAGTCAAAGGATAATAACAAAATATATCTAGTATCACTGAGCAGACAGTAAATCAAGAACAGTAAGAACTGAAAATAACTGAACAGTGATATGTAATAAAATGCAAACTAAATATAAACAGTATAATGGCAAGGTATCTTGCCTGAGGGTGGTGCGAGAAGCAGCAAAATCCAACAATCAGAATCGCCAACACGAAAGTCAAAATCCACAAGAAGCTCCAGATGCTGAAACAAACATCATGAACGAGTTTGGAATAAAGGATATGCCTAGAAAACGCCTGTCCAAAAGTTAAATTCTAGAACAGGGGCAAAATCATAATTTCGGGTCAAAACGATGTCCGTCGTTGGACCCGCTTTGCACCAAAATGCGTGCCAATATCTACGGTCTCTAAAGTCGTCAAACTACATGTCTACGGATTTGTTTTGATGAGACGAATCCAACGGTATGTCCATTTTTGGATTCCGGTGGACTGTGCACAAAATTGCCCGTTGAGTGGATTGTGGGCCCGCCAAAATAGCGTCCCGGTCAACGGTCTCAGAATCGGACCAACTTGGCTCACAGGACCAGAAAAATATTTCGAGTCCAATGGCGCAAGTTTCATCGCGATAAGATGAGTGTGCACAAAGTTGTGACTTAATTTGCAAAGGGTCGATACGGGGTATCTCGACGGATACGCACTGATTTCGTCGCACACATGCAACGAAATCGAGTTCCGTCAGTTCCCACATGATGACAACATCCATACGCGCCTTTCGATGCGTATAGTGCGCGACCACGTCGCCCGGTTTGTCGGGACGGACGTCGTATCGGAGTATTTTTCTAATTTTCGAAAACAGAATTTATAATTTTTTTGGGAAACTTTAACAACGTGTAACTTTCTACATACTAGATGAAAAGTGAATCCAAAAGGTGCGTTGCAATCTCGGTTAGGTTGTCTTTGACTGCCTTCAATTATTTTTTACGAAAGCTTAATGGACAGCAAGAAAAGTGGCCGACAAGTTGGTGTTTTGAAATAATTTTTAATATTCAAAAAAGTGGGTTTTTCTCCAACTTCGTCTCGATTTTTCGAGCAAGTTGGATGGCCATGTCGAAATCCACCTGGGGGATCTCGAAGAGGTCATGTGGGCTTTCTACACAAATTTACAGAATTAAAAACGAAATAGAATTGAGAGAGTAATCGAACGGGGAAGTTGGGTACCTTGATTTTACATACTGCTCTAGTTCGTTGTTGCTCTCGCTGTTTTTGTGGGACGGAACTGCTGTTGCGGCGCACAAGTCTGGTCGAGGAAGGTTCGAGGTGGGCGGAGGCGAGAGGAGGAGGGAAGGAGAAGAATTTCGGATTAGGGTTCTATCTCATATATATATATATATATATATATATATATATATATATATATATATATATATATATATATATATATATATATATATATATATATATATATATATATATATATATGTCTAATGGGGTCGGCCACCAAGAAGATGTTGTAGCTAACAAATAAATAGGGGGGCGCACAACACAAATGCTGCTGCTCCTTCATTGAGTTGGGCGGAACTCATGATGATGCTTCTATTTTGTTTGCATGGGGTCGGCCAGGTGGTGGGGTCGACCCTAAATTGCAATATTTATTATTACTAATACTTTTTTTTTCCTTCTTATCTAAAACTATCAATATATGTATATAACTATATATATATATATATGTATATATCCATAAATATCCCAAAAATCTATTTAAAATTCAAATACCATTTAAAACTCAACTATCCGATTATTTAATATATTTGAGCATATCTACATACATATAAATTCAATCCTTAATAAATCAACTTAAAATAATAATGATATTTAAATAGGAAAGCATGTTTATTAAATCTCCACAAAATAACTTAAATTATAATAAAATAATAATAATTGTTCCAATGGGTGAACTTTACCGCTCACCCATGTATGGATCCAGAAAATATATTATTTTGTAAAATATTATTTAAATAATAATATACCAATAATTGCACAATTAATTAAACGATTTAAAATTTACATAAAATTCTAAAATAATTTAGAAATTATTTTTTTAAGTACATAAAATATGTCTACATGGCCACTTTGGTCCCACCACATGCCTACCTGGGCTTAAATTTGGTTCGGGCCCAATTCGGGCTGAACTGGACAAACCGGGCCGTCTAAAAATCACTATATAAAATAATATTTAATTAAAATACTTTAAATAAGTAAATTCACAATTTGGTCTGGTTTTCCTAGTTTGGACATCACCATGGCTAGGCTTCCCCCGGCATGACTGGTACACTAGTCAAGGCACACTGCTACATCTTCCGTGCCAAAATTCATGGTAGTCTCGTGTTCGAAAATTCAACAATGGCTAAGGTCATTTCTAATATAAAAAAATCATAATTTGCATAAATTACTTTTTAAGTCTAATAAAATAATAAAAATTATAATAATAAATAGGGGGTTTTACATCCTACCCAACTTACAAGAATTGCGTCCTCGAAATTTAGCATTAATAGGGTAGATAGGGTTGAGGGATAGGGAGAGTTCGTCAATACCAAAATACAATTAAATTTTGGAGGAGACGATAAAACTACGTTCAACACCACCTTGCAATAGAAAATTTGGGGAGTCGATATAATCAAAAATATATCATGGTTATGGAGTTGAATAAGAGTTACTTGTGATGGTAACAAAATTTAATAATCCAGTTTAGGAAATAGTAAGGATTTGAGTAGACCAAAGAGAATAAATTAGACGTTTAAGAGATGTGATTCCTTACGGGAGAACTGGATATTAATCGCCTTGGTCGAGGGTTTGATTAAGTGAACAATTAGAATCATTCTCGAGTGCTCAAGAACAATTGGAAGGACACGATAATAATTCTAGGATTGAGAAATGAGGAGTAGTTAAAGGCGAGGATATAGCCACATAAGTCGGTCGGTGGCTATCTACATTTGTGTATAATTAACCGATTGGGCAACAAAAGATGATACCTTGAGTCTATCTTAGCAAGTACAGTGCCTTGTCTTTCCAAAATAAGTAAAAGACAAGAACTACAAAGGTTTCAAAGATGGTGTTATATATTGAGTACGAATTGCGGGGTTCATAGGCGGCAAAAATAATTCAAAATAGAATTGTCAAGGCGGTCGCAGATGAGACTCTAAGGTAAGTTTAACTATGTATCCATCCGCATAGAATAATATGTGATAAGCGAACCAAAGTGCAATAGGTTGATCAGACCATCATGCACCGGTTCTGATTAGACAATATGTTAGTGGGTGCACCCAATAAAATATGTCATGATCAAGCTTGAAAAAGATAAGCTTGCAAAACCAAGGCTAATTTAGCAGCATCAGGTTGTTGAAATATAAGTAAGGGAGGTAATATCGAAGGAATTTAATTAGTCCAAGATCTTTTAAAATCAAGTCTGCCCGAAGTTTGGGCCTATACAGTTGTCCTAGTGTTTCTTCTCTTATGGCCTAGTAGACTAGATAAGGTAGGGTCCTCTGAATTTATAGTCTAAGTGAACTTACCAATGTGGTTTACAAGGAAAAATGTTTGTAGGTGGTGAGGTATTCTACCCAACTTACAAGAGTTAAACTGGTAATGGGATGGGACAATGGGTCAAGTAATCAAGATAAAGTACAAATTTAAGCATTTGAGGAATTAAGTAGAACACAATCACATATCGGGTCAGAAGAATTTAGTCGAGGTTGAATCCCTATCCGTAGTAGAAAAAAAAAATATCGGTATCATGGTAAAGATTATAGTTTGGCCATTTCGACTAGAAAGTCATACCAAGAAAATAGAGGACAAGGAGACGTGTTTTAGTGGGACATGATATATCAACATGAAGGTGGACTTGTCTAGGTCTTATATATGAAATTTGTTGGAAGGAAAAGTGTAGTGTTGTACTCCAAATATACAAGTCACGGTAGGAGATGCCAGAAGATCAAGAATAGAAAGTGGGAGTTCATGAGGTGATAATTAATGCACAAAATAAAGATCAAGTTAAAGCATAAAATAAAATTAATTAGAGAATCCAGTAAAAATAATTTAGGAACACAATTCCGGAGAGAAGATAGTCTCCTAGATGAATTCAGTTAAGGAACCATTAACTCATTATTCAAATTGCAAATGGGTTAGAATGTCGCAATTAAAAGATCTAGAATTGAAGGAAGGTCGAGTAAGTCGACGTGGAATAAAGTCACCTAGCCGGATAGATGACTAACAACACTTTTGTATATACCACTATCATGGTCATGAGTGACATGACAATTAGTGTGGAATACTCGGTAGGGTTATCTTGGGGCCTACCATTAAAATTTTAACTCGAGTTTCCTCCAAAAAGTTTCAAAAATATACCACCAAAATTTGTATTTACTTCAAGCCGTTCAAATTTATCATAAAAAATTTAAATCACTTTCATAAATATCAAAGCAAACTTTATCACATTACCACTAACATTTTCCAAAATTACCGTTTAAATTCAACTATTTAACTCAAGAGTTCATAATTTACGAATCCATAAAAAAAAATTTCACAATCAATCAAAAATTTAACAGTCTAAAATTTTCAAATAAATCATAATAAAACTCTTAGCATATTAAAAGCAATCTCAAAATTAAGCTCAATGCTCTTATCAATTTTAACTTCTATTCATGCTAAGTTATTCCAACAAAATCACAACTTTTAAATGCTAACTTCCTTTAATCCATCAAAATAACTTTCCATCACATCCTTCGAAATTCTTTCAAAAATTTTAATGTTAGCAATCCCTTATTAAACAAAATTTTAAATAATCTTATCAGTCAAAATCTTTTTTTTTTTTACCAAAAATCTAAATAGATTTGTAAATCCTCAATCATAGGACACAATTTAAAATAAAAAGAAAATCCCAAAAATCGTTTTCAATTATTGTAAACCAAAATTTACCATCATTACTTCTAATTAAAATTTAATTTTTTACTAAACACAAAAATCGCAAGTTGTACAACTCCGTTTAAATAATTCCTACGACCATTTTTAAAAGCTAAGATCATTTTTAAACCAAATTTATAACTGTTCCAAGGTGCATAACTATAATATGAACATTAAAACTCAAAAATCAATTAAATTTTATATTTGTTCAAAGATGTATATCTATCACCCAAACTCATAAATATCACAACTCGAAAAAAAACAAATCAATTTTATACTTGTGCAAAGAATTATAACTATAACCCAATAAATCATAAATATTAAATCTCAAAAAGACAATCAATTTCTTAAACCGAGTATGAAATCCTATAAATCCTCTGGTTTTTACTATTTAGAAATCTCAAGGTAAAAACTTCCCGTGGTAATATCCTACTTTACCAATTACTAATCATTAAATCACACACAAAAATATTTTTAACTCAATTAGAGTCTTGAATGTATTCCAATTGCCAATATAACCTTTCTAGCCATGTGTTTGACCTATGAGCATATACTAGTGTAGTCATCTTCCTAGTTGACACTAAGAACGAAAATAAGAATCAACGGTAGAAAGGAATCAAGCAAGATGCAATTCAAGGAAGTTGAACGAGAGTTTGAAATTTGAAGCCAAGAGAAGAGGTCAAGCTGTATGGATGAGATTCCTAGATTCTAATCCTATGTTGCAGGCTCACATCGGTACAATTATGTAACCGAAATGACAAACTCGACCTGCATGGGCCACCACAAAAACATGTAACGCCCCAGTCCCAAAATACTTAGGACTAGGTACGAATCCATGCCAGCTACATACATACGAAGTATAATCCAATATATGGAAACTCGTATGTATACATAAGCTGTAAAATGTAGTAGAACCATAATACTAAATCTCATCCACTAGATAAATAAATGATATAAAAGCAACTTGAAATTTGTCATGTATACAATCGTTGGGTGGAGACAAAGTCCACTACCAGCTATCTCAAATAAAATGTACAAGGAGTGATCGATAAAATAATGAGACGAACCAAACGCAATCATCTTTGAAAGAATGAAGAAGATCACGGTCTTGGCTAGAACACCTGCAAATTCACAGAAGCACACACCTGGAGAGATAACCAGGTCCTCAGAGGGACGTAACAAGATACATAAAGTATATGCCATAATAAACTGAATATATAATATGTCACAAACCGAAATAAGTGACAAGACTACAATAAGGTAATTTAACCGTACTATAGTGTTTATGCAGTTAAGAATAAACCTCCAACGCATGGGCACTCTGGCTCAGTAACAGTAATCTCAGGTATGGCCCATCAGGATACCAGGGACCTCAAAGCATAACATTCATCGAATGTCAGAGGCCAGCAGTAAATCAGTATCAGGATCCAGGACCGTATCTCCCACGGAGATAACCGCCAATAGGGATGTGCATACTTGGCCCATACGTCAAGGAACTGTTCTTTCCACCCAATGCCTAACAGAGTCACATCCATATCTCACATACCTCTACTAACTGCTAAGTCTCCTAACATGCCTCTATTAGCAGTTAGCCCTATCGCATGCGCATAGGGGATCAGCACACACACAAGAACCTCTATATGTACTCATCTCACACGTCCTCGTGGTACAACTGTGTTAAGGTATATTCGATACACTACAGACGGTAGTCTCTTAACTCCAAGTCCATATGCAGTCAAAGGATAATAACAAAATATATCTAGTATCACTAAGCAGACAGTAAATCAAGAACAGTAAGAACTGAAAATAACTGAACAGTGATATGTAATAAAATACAAACTAAATATAAACAGTATAATGGCAAGGTATCTTGTCTGAGGGTGGTGCGAGAAGCAGCAAAATCCAACAATCAGAATCGCCAACACGAAAGTTAAAATCCACAAGAAGCTCCAGATGCTGAAACAAACATCACAAACGAGTTTGGAATAAAGGATATGCCTAGGAAACGCCTGTCCAAAAGTTAAATTCTAGAACAGGGGCAAAATTGTAATTTTGGGTCAAAACGATGTCCGCCGTTGGACCCGCTATGTACCGAAATGTGTGCCAATATCTATGGTCTCTAAAGTCGTCAAACTACATGTCTACGGATTTATTTTGATGAGACAAACCCAACGGTATGTCCAATTTTGGATTCCGGTGGGCTGTGCACAAAATCGCCCGTTGAGTGGATTGTGGGCCCGCCAAAATAGCGTCCCGATCAACGGTCTCAGAATCGGACCAAACTTGGCTCACAGGACCATAAAAGTATTTCGAGTCCAATGGCGCAAGTTTTATCGCGATATGATGTGTATGCATAAAGTTATGACTTAATTTGCAATGGGTCGATACGGGATATCTCGACGGATACGCACTGATTTCGTCGCACACATACAACAAAATCGAGTTCCGTTAGTTCCCACACGTCAACAACATCCATACGCGTCTTTCGATGCATATAGTGCGTGACCATGTCGCCCGGTTTGTCGGGACGGACGTCGTATTGGAGTATTTTTCTAATTTTCGAAAACAGAATTTACAATTTTTTGGAAAACTTTAACAACGTGTAACTTTCTACATACTAGATGAAAAGTGAATCCAAGAGTTGCGTTACAATCTCGGTTAGGTTGTCTTTGACTGCCTTCAATTAGTTTTTACGAAAGCTTAATGGACAGCAAGAAAAGTGGTCGACAAGTTGGTGTTTTGAAACAGTTTTTAATATTCAGAAAAGTGGGTTTTTCTCCAACTTCGTCTCGATTTTTCGAGCAAGTTGGATGGCCATGTCGAAATCCACCTGGGGGATCTCGAAGAGGGTCAAGTGGGCTTTCTACACAAATTTACGGAATTAAAAACGAAATAAAATTGAGAGAGTAATCGAACGGGGAAGTTGGGTACCTTGATTTTACATACTGCTCTTGTTCGTTGTTGCTCTCGCTGTTTTCGTGAGACGGAACTGCTGTTGCGGCGCACAAGTCTGGCCGAGGAAGGTTCGAGGTGGGCGGAGGCGAGAGGAGGGAAGGAGAAGAATTTCGGATTAGGGTTCTATCTCATATATATATATATATGTATGCATATATATATATATGTCTAATGGGGTCGGCCACCAAGAAGATGCTGTAAATAACAAATAAATAGGGGGGGCGCACAACACAAATGCTGCTGCTCCTTCATTGAGTTGGGCGGAACTCATGATGTTGCTTCTATTTTGCTTGCATGGGGTCGGCCAGGTGGTGGGGCCGACCCTCCATGCAATAATACTTTTTTTTTCCTTCTTATCTAAAACTATCAATATATGTATATAACTATATATATATGTATATATCTATAAATATCCCAAAAATCTATTTAAAATTCAAATACCATTTAAAACTCAACTATCCAATTATTTAATATATTTGAGCATATCTACATACATATAAATTCAACCCTTAATAAATCAACTTAAAATAATAATGATATTTAAATAGGAAAGCATGTTTATTAAATCTCCACAAAATAACTTAAATTATAATAAAATAATAATAATTGTCCCAATGGGTGAACTTTACCGCTCACCCATGTATGGATCCAAAAAATATATTATTTTGTAAAATATTATTTAAATAATAATATACCAATAATTGCACAATTAATTAAACGATTTAAAATTATACATAAAATTTTAAAATAATTTAGAAATTATTTTTTTAAGTACATAAAATATGTCTACATGGCCACTTTGGTCCCACCATATGCCTACCTGGGCTTAAATTCGGTTCGGGCCCAATTCGGGCTGAACTGGACAAACCGGGCCGTCTAAAAATCACTATATAAAATAATATTTAATTAAAATACTTTAGATAAGTAAATTCACAATTTGGTCTGGTTTTCCTAGTTTGGACATCACCATGCTAGGCTTCCCCCGGCATGACTGGTACACTAGTCAAGGCACACTACTACATCTTCCGTGCCAAAATTTATGGTAGTCTCGTGTTCCAAAATTCAACAATGGCTAAGGTCATTTCTAATATAAAAAAAAATCATAATTTGCATAAATTACTTTTTAAGTCTAATAAAATAATAAAAATTATAATAATAAATAGGAGGTTTTATATGGATCTTTTTTTATTCTTTTCCATGCTTCTACAAGACCCCCTTCAAAATTTTCAATTTATAAAATTAAAATACTTTGAATAAGAAGCATGGCTATGTATAAACTCTTCTGGCCGCATATGATGTCCTGGCCGCATGGATGTCTCAGCCGCATGGATGTTTCGGCCGCATGGATGTCTCAGCCGCAGGGACTTTCGGACCGCATAGCTCCCTGCCACGTGTGCATATCTTTAATTGCCTCAAACTCATTTTAGTGCCGTCTTTAGGGGAAATTCCAAGGGTCGGCTCATTAAATCTTTTGGATTTTATGCCCTGGATGAATCTCCTTTATGGGAGAGGGGACGAAATTCAAGGAGTCGGTTTCATCTTTTCTGAGGCGGTTATTAGTCTACGTGTCCCCCCCTCTCTTGTCCTCCTATAAATAAGAGGGGTTTTAAGAGAGAAAACTTCATACTTTCTCCTTTGCTTCGAATCTTCCCTACCCCGATTGTCATCCTCTTCTTCGATCAGCAAATGGCTCCCAAGAAGACCGTTGCGGTGAAGGGTAAGAAGGCAGCATCTTCGACTGCGGCGGCAAAGGCCAAGAAGACTGCTTCTACTTCGACTACGGCCGCTCCTCCGCCGGCCGACGTGCACGCAGCTCACCCTGACGTCCATCCCCCTATTGCTGGTAAGCACATTATATGAGTTTAAGGAACCCTAACTGTTATGGCTACGTCGCATGCTTTATACACGAGCCTTTATCTTCATGTGAGCCGCATGTTCCTCCTATGGTCGAGCCGCGAGCCGCATAAGAATAGCCACTGTGACTGCATACGTGCTTCGCCAATGAAGCCGCATAAGCTACGCTGAGCCGCATAGATTGGCACAAATTTGTCTGTCACGTGGTCCGTACGAACTTATCCGAACCCTGAGGGCCCTATGAGAGCATTGCCGCATGAACCTTCACTGAATGGAGCCGCATAAGTATTCTTCTAAGCTTGAGCTGCATGAGGCTTCATTAAGTTGGAGCCGCATAAGTGTTCTCCTGAGCCGCACGGGATTTCGTTAAGTTGGAGCCGCATAAGCTCGAAAACACCCATCAGTTCTTTTTGTCCATCTTTTTAACTTATCTTCTTCTGTCTTCTTCTCAGTGAATTTGCCGGTTAATGCTGCTGGAGAACTCCTGGTGGGTAGTGCCCAAGCTGCTCTGGGCTATAGGTACGACTATATAGTTCGGCATATGGCGAACCAGTTTCTGAGTGACGAGCCTCCGGCAAGATTGAATGCCCTCAAGAACCAGCCTTTCTATTTTCTTAACGCTATGATGAACTCGGAGAAATTAGAAGGGGAATACTTGAAGCCTGCGTTCTTCTTTGGAGACGCCTTGACTGTGAAGAACATTCAGGTTCTGGAGGTGTCAGAGAACTGGAGTTTTGTTTCTAACGGGATGGCAATCCGCATCCCCCAAATGGAGCATTACTTCCCATTATCTTGGTTCAATATGCTCCCACTGGACCAGAAGATGGAAGAGTCTTTAACTCCTACCAGAAGTGGGATGTTTGTGGGAGACATCCATTATAACAACAGCCTGAAGTCAGTGTGTGCGGGCAAGGTGCACACCAGCCGTTCTGTAATAGGGTTGGCCCCGGGTACTTTCTTAAATGTGCCGGGTCCCAATTTCACATTTTCTACAGCCGACACTTTTATGAACCAACTTGCTCGGAAAGGCTCCTATTCCATTGGCCGGTTGATGCTCTCTAGTTGGATACATCCCACCCCTTCGTGGACCAATCTTTCTATGTGGATCTTGCGAAAGTATGAGGCCTTTCTGTGTGAGATTGGTCTTTACCATGCTATTCGGGGCACCAGCCATGGCTTGCCCATAAACAAGAGATTATTTATATCTCTGCTGGAGATGTATAACCGCCGTACGGGAACCTACTAACACCCGTAGGGGAAATAGGGCTTGCGCTCCACGAAATACACGCGGTCTCCAAGCTTCCTTGGGGGGACGAAGCTTTTGAGGCGTATACTCTCACGAATGAGGAGTTCGAAGAGTTGGAAAGACGGTATCCAGGCTTTGTGGCTCTTTATCAAGAGATATTGTGCCATTATGGCACATGTCATCAGATAGCCAAAAAGGATAGCAGCTCGGATGGAAATGCTCCCCACACCAAGGACTGGGTGCGCTATCTCTTTACGACGGATGCCTCAGGTCGAGTTACTTTTCGACGTCCTCAATACCGGTAGGCGGTTAAAGCCTTAGTGTCGTCGGCTAAGAGGGTGGCCACCACTAGTGACATATTCTGGAGTAAAACCGACTCTTTTGGTTATTTTTATTAGGATACCCAAGAGCTGTCAGAGAAGGCGCTCCTGGCAGGATTCTTGATGATATGGCTGCGAAATTGTGTAGTCTCGGGAGGAGCTGGTTCTATCGAGAGAATCAGTCGTAAATTCATCCTTCCGGCAGTGAAGTTAGTTTTGCGAGTCAGACTAGCTCTCCTCTCGGCCATGGTGTGCAGCATACATCGTGGCCTTCGTACTTTCACATCCAAGGTCATTGCTCGCGATGTGATAAAAGATTTTGAACGGACTGAGCTGCCCTATCATTATCTGATAGGATGGCTGTTGATGCATTATCCGTCTTTGATGAGACCGGGCTCTGAAGACGGCGTAACTGATAGTGACGATTTTATCTTCCGCTATCGTAATGAGTCTTGGGAGTACGAGACCATGCGCGCTTGCCGGATGGCACTGGCGAGAGCAGATATGTACAATATTTTCGTATATGTCCCTCATTTTACTGCTGGGGAAATAGCGGCTGTACATCTTGACGGTATTGGGGCCCCTCAACTTCTGGACGGCCAGATGCTTTTGTGGCTGCGTAACATCTGCCCCACTCATCTGGTGTACCGTACCCGTAATATTGTCTTTTTGGAACCTTATCTGCCTAGCAGGTTTGCCCGGCAGTTTGGCTACAGTCAGTTTTTTCTAGACAGTCACAGCTCTTGTCTGGGTTTTGAAGGTAGCCTTCTTGACGGCATCAGGGCCTGGCACTACTATGATACATTCCATACCCGTACCATCTTCTCAGTCCCTGCTATTAAGGCGTCAGTAGAGATCTTGTATATGGCAGCTCTGTACCATGTCATGGCGAACAAGGCCCCTGTCGGTTTTAACCCGGGTGCCAGTTTTATTGTTGGTACCGGCCTGGATGAGAGTTCCAGAGGGCCAAGGCGAGGAAGAGGAAGAACAGAGTCGAAGTGCCAGATTCGAACTCTACTGCTGCAGATGACGAAGGCGATGAGCATGATGGAGATGACTCTTCCCTTCCGGTGGCAGATGTAGGGATGAATCAGTCGTCTGTTTTGCCAGATGATATGGTGCTAGATCAGTCATCCGTTGCGCCCGGCCCTGCACGAAAGCGTAGCAGGCAAATTTCTCCTGTTGGTGGTATTCCTCGTTCCCAGAAGCTGGCTGTGACCAGACACTGCAAGCTAACTATAAGGGAAAGATACGAGGAAGTTGATCCCGCGTCAGAGGTAAACAAGTCACTACCGGTTCTTCCTTCCTTCTAGCTTTGATTTTAATCATCTTTCTTCCCTCTTGTAGGTGTCAGAAGAAGAGGAATCTCAAGTTGCCGAGGTTATGACTCGAGATGACGGGGGCTCCGGTGAGCCTGTCCCTGAAATCGCTGAATCTCCTCAAGATGATGCTGATCGAGCCGTATCTCCCTTCGAGGTGGCTGGGACAGAGGAGCCGACCGAATTTAACTTAGAGATCGCGGATGAGGAGACCATGCCGGCCGCGAACGAGCTGCAGCCTCCATGCTCCTCCCCTGGTAAGATAAGCCGAATCTTAACCTGCGAGGAGGCCTATCTGCTCTATCATCACATCCTTCGGGTCACGTAGATTGATTGTTGTTCTGGGCATACAGGTCCTGCCTCTCCAGTGCCGAGGATGGACATTATTGAGACAAACTCTGTCGAAAGGGCGCTGGCGAAGAGGAGTGTACCCCCTCCCCTTCCGGCTCGTCTTGATGGGCCTCCTGTGGGCTCGAGTTTGGCAAGTCAGGTAGTGGGACAGTCGGGGCAGGGGACGATGGTCCTTGCATCATCCTCTGCTCGGGTGGCTCCGAGAGTCGATCTCTCTGCCCTACCAAGTGTCCAGGCTCTTCGGGTGGCGGAGGAAGAGTTAGCCACTATCCGTGCATCGTTCTGCTCGAACTCTGTCCCCTTGGTTGCAAGTTCTAACACCGCTCTTCCGATGTTGCCGGCCACGCTTCCTCTGACGCCGTCCTCTACAGAGGTCATGGACGACGTGTTACAGGACGTGGTTGATAGCTTTTATCGTCACTTGAAGAGGGGGATAGTGGCTGCTGTGGAAAGAGGGACTTCTTTCGTCTTGACCCGGTACTGCGCCCAGGGTCAAATTGATATCCTTAAGACTCTTCTTGGCGGTGCAGGGATGGCTGCGCTTCTGGAGGCAAAATTGCTGGAGACTGATCAACTGGTGGCCCAGCTTCAGGTGCTACGGCAGGCTGATCTGTCTGCTGTTATAGATCAGGAGCGCGGTTCCTTCACCGCTGCTATAGAAAGACATGGGCTGCTCGGGATAAAACCAGGCCGGCCATACTGAAGGACCTCCGCGATATGTCTGATCGATATGATCAATTGAGCCACGAGAGTGAAGATGTTACGGCTTGGAAAGCGGCTGCCTCCCGTGGGATTACTGACACACGGGAGCAGATCCTTGAGCTTCAGAGAAAGTTAACTTTTCTGGAGTCTGAACTTGAGGCTGCCCGTATTGACAGGGGGCTGATTATCCAGGAGCCTGACATAGTTAATCAAGCTTCGGCTGACCTGGAGATTGTCCTAAAGAAGTTGGAAGACGACTGGCGGGCACTTATGGACTTGGGTGATGGGGAGCGGTTATCCCTGGAGGCTGAACGTCGAGCTAAACAGCGGCTCGAGCAGGGGGCCATCTTGGTGAATAATCGCCTTTTGGAATTGTGTAATGCCGAACTATAGTCGGCCTTTCCTTCTTTTGTTTATGTTCTCTCTTTTTTTCTTTTTGAGAGGGACGCGGTCCCAAAACATGTAATGCTTTTTTGACTTTCAAATAAAGAGTACTTTCCATTCTACCCTTCATTTGTATTGCTTGTTATACTTGTGGTATTATGGTGGTATTTGCCCTGCATGGGGGACTTGTCTGTGGACCTGTTACCCTTGGCATACCTTGGTTTTAGGTACGGATAACAAGTTTGATTGGGGATACCTAGAACGGTTCCACAGTAATGGCGGACGTTCCGAGTTTCGGGAGAAAGAATGCCATGGAACAACTGGGCTCCCGGGGCATGATGCGAAATGATGGGCCTATACTAAGAAACTTAGCAAAGGATATTTGTGGGCCTATTATCCTTGGCGTACCCTGGCTTAGGATACGGATAATAGGATGAAAGAGAACCGACATACTTACTCAGAGGTAATAAGGACATGGCAAGCATGAGGATTTTACCGCGGAGTCTTCCTACTCAGAGGTAATGAGAACATGGCAGGGGTGGACTCAACGGAGGATATTTCTGGTCAACAGAGGACATTTGTGGACCTATTATCCTTGGCGTACCCTAGTTCAGGATACGGATAATAGGATGAAAGAGAACCAACGTACTTACTCAGAGGTAATGAGGACATGGCAAGCATGAGGGTTTTGCCGCAGAGTCTTCCTACTCAGAGGTCATGAGGACATGGAAGGAGCGGACTCAACGGAGGATATTTGTGGACCTATTATCCTTGGCGTACTCCGGTCGTGGGTACGGATAATAAGTCGAAAGGGAATCAATCATACTTACTCAGAGGTAATGAAGACATGGCAAGCATGAAGGTTTCTTCGACGGAGCCTTCCCACTAAGAGGTAATGAGGACATGGCAGGAGGGGGCTCAATGAAGGGGGGTACGTAGAACGACTCAGAGGTAATGAGGACATAGAAGTTCTATGTAGAGGGGTAATTTGTTTTTGGTGGAATTGAAACGACTCAGAGGTAATATTGACATGGCCGTTTTGGAAATTTGTGGATCTGTTACCCTTTTTGTGCACTGCGAGTGCGGGTAATGGATCATGAGGAAGGAGCTCCTTCAGGAAGAAAGTTCAGAGGTATGGTCATACATAACTTTCCTCCAAAAGAGTGATCGGGATGTAAGTTCAGGGGTACCAGCGGATACATAACTTGACAATCTGAGAATTTTTGAATCAAAGTGTAAGTTCAGAGGTACCAGCGGGTACATAACTCGATAAGCTGGGATTTTTGTAGAAGTGAGTTCAGTGGTACCAGCGGGTACATGACTCGATGCGAAAGTGAGTTCAGCGGTATCAGCGGGTACATGACTCGATAATCTGGAATTTTGTGGCTATGAGTTCAGCGGTACCGGAGGGTACATAACTCAATAATCAGGGATATTTCGTGGATGAAGAATGTGAGTTCAGCGGTACCGGCGGGTACATGACTCGATAATCTGGGAAATGTCATCTAGACGTAATATTTTTTCAGGAACTTGCCATTGACGGGCAGCATGAGCAAGTCTCCATTTTGTTTTGCGAGACGGTAAGCACCGTTGGAGAACACAGCATCAATAAAGAATAGGCCTTCCCACTTTGGCTATAATTTACCGACGGTTTTGTGAGTCATGACCATCGGCCTCTGGACTGCCAGAACGAGATCGCCCACTTAGAATATTCTGATCTTCACTTTCTTGTTGAAGGCTCCAGAGATGCGTGCTTGGTATAGCTCGATCTGTTACTGAGCCAAGAGGCGCTTCTCATCTAAGGCCTCCAACTCTTGTAGCCGGCGACGGTAGTTATCGTCCATCGTCAATTGGTAAGTAAGGGCGACGCAGAGCGAAGGGATTTGAGTCTCCAATGGGAGAACTGCCTCACTCCTGTACACCAGGGAGAATGGTGTATTCCCGATGGCTGTTCGGACTGTAGTACGATATGCCCATAAGCATTCACCAAGCTTCTCGTTCCAGTCGCGTTTGTTGGAGGACACGAACTTCTTGAGTAACTTGATGATGGTTTTGTTGAATGCTTCTGCCAACCCATTCGCTGCTGGATTGTATGGTGTTGACTCGCTAGATGCCCCCGACTTTGTATCGGGGTGACGATTCTTCTTGGGAAGGCGTATCGTCATTGGCTTGTCAGAGGGATTGAGCTTCTCGGTTTGTGGCTGGCCGACTCTTGGCAGTCTAGTTGTCAGTGGCTCCGTTGTAGGTCTTGGCACTTGGCCAGACCTTGGCAGCCGAATTATCATTTGCGCTTCTTGTGCTGAGAGGCTGATCGCATCCTTACGCAAAGTGGCCGTAAGGGGTATGGACTTGCCAGGTTTGTGAACTTGAAGGTGGATCGTCAGAGGTTCCTCTGATCCCGAGGCCGTCTCAGTTTTAGCTTGTACATCTTCATCCAGGTGCCTTTTCGACTTCTCGTATAGGTAGGAGTCTGAATAGTAGGATTCGACCCCTTTGAAGGGATCGATGTTGACAAATTCTGTCCTCACGAAGCCGTGTTTGTCGACATATTTGAAGCACTGGTGCAGCGTGGAAGGCACGATCATATAATCGTGTATCCAAGGGTGCCCCAAGGGGATGTTGTAAGAAGTGTCCGCATCTATGACGTAACAGGTGACTTTCGACTGGAGATCGCCAATTTGGCACTTCAAGCGAATCTTTTCGATCGGGATGATGCTTATGGAAGAACCAGGATCAATGTGCAACCGGTCCACCTTTACGTCCCCGATGTATCCGGTGTAGTATAACGGACGATCGTGGAGATTGGTTTTGATGAGCATATCCTGTGAAGTAAAGACAATATTGGGCATTACTCCTGTACAAGCGCTATCTTGGAGATTTGCAGGCGGGCTCTCTCCTGTGAGGTTGACCTGAGCTAGATATGCATCGGCGTTTTGGAGTGCGTCGCTCAAAGCTGCACGAACATCCTTTGAGAGCCTCATGAGCTCGTATAATGACAATTTGGCCGGTGTATTGGCCAACTGTGCCAAGATGTCGAAGTTGTAGGGCCTCTCCAGCCCCTGAGGTGTCTCTTTTCGGAGGGATTTGTCAAAGCGAGTCTCCTTCGGCCTAGGCTTGTCGGTCGTCGGAGGCTGGGAAGGTCCTGGAGTGTCAGTGGTGGTTGGCTGATGATCTTCAGCCGAGTTATCAGCCACAGGTTGGAATTGT
Organism: Iris pallida; assembly: GCA_029216955.1. Taxonomy (NCBI): domain Eukaryota; kingdom Viridiplantae; phylum Streptophyta; class Magnoliopsida; order Asparagales; family Iridaceae; genus Iris; species Iris pallida. Next base: position 3,881,396 of record JANAVB010027400.1, read on the forward strand.
GTCCCAGATCGAGTGACGAAAGCTGTGGCTTCCTCGACATCTATCGAGATTGTGTGGCAGGATCTGACTTTTCTACTCTCTTTTTTGCCAATGGAAGATGGTGTGGACTGAGTCACTTCAGATACCAAGTATGGATGGACCCACATAACCTCCCCCCGTGATATGGTGAGGGGCACTAGACCAGGAGCCTGATCTCAGGGAGGGGGAAGATTAGCAATCTCCATGGTCGCCAGAGGGATGGATATCACACCGTCTTGAGCCTCTGTTGGAGGAAAGCTGCCGAATTGTACGGACACCATGTTGGCTGCTACGGTTACCTCCTCGAAATCGATGGCCAGAGCGTTCGAATCGATAAGATGTTGGATGTATCGCTTAAATTGGTAGCAGTCGTGTGTAGCATAGTGGACGTAGTGGTGGTAATGGCAATACTTCGGGCTCTCCATATCTGTCGGCCGAGGTTTCCGTCTTGGTGGAGGGAGTTGAATTATGTCTCCTTGTATGAGCATGTCCAAGATGGGCTTGACGTGACCGTCTTCGAAGGAGCAAGTGATTTTTGGCCATTGTTTGTCTGCCGATTTTGACTCAGGTTTCTGGGCTGTGTCGGCCACCACAGCCTGCTTACCCTTGTTGTCGCGATTGTTGGAGGGGCTACCCCCATTTTCGTTGTTGGTATTAGGACGCTTGCCCTTGTTCTCTCCCTCCGAGATGTGCAATCCCAGTTGGCGAGCCTTCTTCAACCGTTCTTCGGCGCTAGTGGCACTGATGATGAACGTCTTCCAGTCCTTAAATTGACTTTCGCCCATCCAGAGACTGATTGTTGGGAGCAATCTCTCTTGGCAAATTTTAATTAAGAAGGAATCCGGGTTACCAGACGGTAACTTTATTGCGGTTTGGCAAAACCGCTCAATATAGTTCCTTGTCAGCTCTTTCTTCCCTTGGACGACATCCATGAGGGTGGACATTGTGACGTCTTGTCCTACTTCGTAGAATCTCTCCAAGAACATGTGCTTGAAGCTGGCGAAGGAGTGGATGCAATTGTCTGGCAGGTTACGATACCAGTCGAAGGCGACTCCTTCCAATGCCCCAATGAATAATCGTGTGAGGATGGCATCGTCATGGGGCAGATGGTCGGTGGTGACCTCGAAGTAAGTGATGTATCGACTTGCGGATGTCTTGCCATCATAGGGATTAATGTTGAAAGGCTTATATCTTGGTGGGAAGGGGACATCCCTCCATGCCGCAGGGTATGGTTGCCGTATTCTGAGGTCTTAAGAGGTTTCTCGAGTGTGAAACATGGCTCGGAGCTCCTGGACCTCTCTTCTTGCTTATCTGGCGTCATCTACAGCGGTGGGAACCGACGTTTCATGAGGATTATTACCCGGGTTCGGTGCCGCTGAATTTGAGTCCGCATTAAATGTGGGACCCGCTCTTGTTTGGCCAGGCATCCCTCCTTGGAGAGTTGGAAGGGCCGCTTTGATCTCGTCTACAGACTTGACCAAGGCGTGCAGTATGGCCTCCAGAGTGTCGATGCGTTGGCGATCACTGGAACCATTTTGGTTGCTATCTGTCATGAACATCATCCTTATATGAGGAGAGATGGAAGGAATGGTGGAGGACGTGCCCTCCGAATCATACCCATGTAGCGAGAAGTCATCGGGGTATGTGGGAATGTTTTCCTCTGGTTCGGATTCAGAAAGGATAGCACCCCCGGCTTCAGAGTTTGCTTCACCTTGAGAGTCGTAGACGTCCTTGGGGATGTCAGGATTTGTTGCATCTGATGGGAGAGTTGTTTCCCCCAGCTCGTCTTCTTGGAACATCGGATTTTCGTGGAGGTTCAGAAGAGTGCTACCCCCAGTCTCAGCAACCCCCAGTGGTGTGGATGATGAATCTCCCACTGTAGCAGATTTCATTTTTGAACGGGTACCTTGGAAGACTCCGGTGGTGGGCACCCGCTTAGACGATAGTCTCTTAGTCGTAGTGGGTGAAACCTTCGGGCTGGGAGCATTGGTCTTCTTCCCTCTCCCATCGGCGAGGTTTTTCTAAGCAGCGTTGCAGGAGACGACGGGTGGTGCCTCATCCTCTGAACATGTTTGTTGCAGTCTTTGGAAGACGGACCGTCGGTCTTCTCGTACCGTCGCGCTATTGCAACAGAAGTTGACGATGACTTGGGTGCAGTGATGTCCGTGGGAGGACTCTTTGCACCCCGGGGCACCTTCTCTTTCCATGCGTTTGTGGAGGATGGCCTCACGCAAGTCAGATGGGTCCGGATCGACCATGTTTGCTCCCTGGATTTGGGGAGACTTTTGGGAACCTCTCTGTCCGTCTGCCGCCGGGGGCTGGACTCGAGTGGTTTTGTACAACTTCCCATCAGAGGCGGGCTCGGATGGTCAGAGGTCGGATCAGCGGACCGAGCTTTCCAAGCTCGTGCTGCCCTAGACTTCTTCACTCTAGTGCGTGAGGGCACATAGTAGGAAGAGTCTAAGTGGTGCTGGAGAGAATCAGACATATCTTCTTGGGAGCACAAGAGATCAGGACCATATAAGAGGCGGTCGAAGACAGAGCCGCGTGGAGTAGACGTCATGCGGCTGGAATCAATAATCTTTATGCGGCTGGCAGTCGTAGCTGCATAGGTCTTCTCCATGCGGCTGGAAACCCTGGTCGCATGAGTGTTCTCCATGCGACGGGAAATCCTGGCCGCATGAGTATTATGCGTTTGGCTAGCAGTTTCAGCCGCATAGTCATCATTCATGCGGCTGGCAATCTTGGCCGCATGAGTCTTCGCTTTGCGGCTAGTGCCTTTGTTCGGTTTCTTTCTGGAGCACATAGAATCGCTCTTCGCCCCTGCAAGTCCAGCATCGTAGTGCTTTCCTCTGCCGAACTTGGGGATAGCAGAGTCCTCTATGGCTTGAAGTGGGGCCGCACGAGAGTCGCTTTCGCCGTCTTGGGTTGCAGAGAGTACTCCGTCCAGGGCCTGGGGAGGAGCAAATGATTTTGGCCTCCACTCCCTGCGAGCCTTCTTTGTGCGGGCGTGCTTCTGGACCGGGCCAGCGCTTCCTTCGGAGAGCATTTTATGGAACGCCTGTTGGTCGAAGCGGACGACCATCTTCTGTTGCGCGGAGCCAAGTTTGGCTGCATCCGATTGCGTCACCAACTCCTCAGCCGTGAAGAAATTTGTCTCCAGTAGAGTCGCATCGTGTTTGCCATAAAATATAAAAGAACAGAACAATTATCGGAGGACTGGATTTTTACTTCACAATACAAACTCGCTTGTACAAAGAAAGCCTAGGGACGAAAGCCTAGGTACAGTAATCTAAGTACAATTATTTATTTTAGATTCTGGGGGTGACGATAGAGGCTCAGAAAAGCGACGGCCGCTCTGCCTTACTCCTTGGACGATCGGGTGCAGCCTTGGCTCTGTAGAAGAACTGCTTGGCGTTGAGGAAGAAATGCTCTCCTTTTGATCTCTGTGTATTCTTCTCTCTGGCTCTCTAGATCTCTGTCTTCTTTTTTTTATTAGAGAATCTCCTCTGTTGCAAGGGAATGTCACCTTGCTATTTATAAGAGTGGGGGGGCATCACTAGGGATCGCAATGATTGCCCATTCTCAAAAGTCGGCGGCTAAGGATCACTGAATCTGGGCCGTTCATCTTGAATAAAATAGATTTGAGCAATTAATGTGATTGCATCAAATCTTTTGTGGGTAATTAATGATGATTGACATAAATCCTCCTAATTTGTCATGCCAATCTCGGATTTCCCGCCATGTGTCATTAATTTACTTGATTGCAAATGAACTGATTTGATCCCAATATTTTAATAGGATTTGTTAATAGATTTCGATCGATCTGATGCCACGTGTCCCACTATCATGCCACGTGTCTTGACCGCGAGCCACTGAGGAAATCTGAGCCGCATGAGGATTGCTCCCTATTGAGCTACATAAGGCCGGCCACGTGTCAAGGCTTCTTGGGAGTGGCCCCTGAACATTTGAACCGCATAGTGATGATCTGAGCTGCATGAGCGTAGGCGGCCGCATAATGGGTGGCTTCTCAATGAGCCGCATGAAGATAGTCTTAGTGAGCCGCATGGGGTAACTTCTGCCAGAGCCGTATAGGATAGCTTCGGTCTGAGCCGCATGGGACAGCTTCGGTCTGAGCCGCATGGGGTAGTTTCTTCCTAAGCCGCATGTGACTATCCACGTGTCAAGGCTGCATGAAGGTTTCTGGATTTCGGGAGATTGTGTCAGAGATTTCCTTCGTTTCCCTAGGAGTCTGCCATTATGACGGAGTCAATATTGTTTCTTTGTGTCAGAGCTGTCATTTGTCATAGCTGTCAGCCGTTAAGGCATTTAATGCAGTAAAGGACAAAGGGAAGAGCTGTTTTCAGGCCACGTGGCTCCCCTCTGAGCCGTATAGAACTTATCTGAGTCGCATAGACGCTTGAGCCGCATGGATCCTTGAGCCGCATGAGCTCTCTGAGTCGCATGGGGCTCCCTGGCCGCATGGATCTTTCTTTATTCTTTTCCATGCTTCTACACTTAGATGTGAGAAGTATTGAACTTGGCCCTGAAAGAGATGGTAACACTAGAAGAGGAATGATTGTGTATAACGTCAGTTCGAGTCGAGTCTTGCATGGTCATTGGACAACTTGTCGATAAGGAGGAGTTTCCACGAGCGGCAACCCTGGGCGCCATGGGACCGCGTCGTCCTTGGAGGAAACACGGTAGAGCCGTAGCTGGACGAACCGCTCGGGTTATTCAGGAACTTTCAACGGGGCTAGCTACTTGCGTTGAAAGGGTCGCCGAATAGCAAGGCTATAGTCCATGATAGCTTGTGATGTTAATGACCAATTCATATAGATGGGTCAGCACGGGCGGCAATCTGCATGTGTGCCTTTGGATTGGGTCAAGTTGAATGTGTGTACCGTTAGAACACAATGTTTGGGCCTAAGATTTGGCATCAACATAGGCGATGTGCTTCGGCATGAGTTATGGCATCGAGTCTTAAGTGTTGGCATGTAAGTAGCACAAGTTAGATTTGAGTCATCTTGAGTTTAAGTCTGGAAACGCCACAAGGCAAAGTCGGTCGAGTGACACTTAACCCACAAGTCTTGATTGGATCAGTTGGTGATTAAAGTAGCAAGGGCCGCGAGACGGCGATATGGTTAAGTCACACTGAGTTGCAAGACACGGCACATTGGATTTGTAGCACGGTCACAAGAAAATTGGGTACTATTGCGTAGTCGTGTCTCTGATTTTGGGCCGTAGGGCAAACATGACTTGATTTGTTAACGTTGTTGTTGCAAGCACGGGATGGTCTAGAGACACAAAATAGGCCAAGGCGTCGGTCATAAAACTGATCCTAAGACAAGAGTAGAAAGACCATCAAAAGGGTTGTATTGCACAATATAAATAAATGTGTCAGTTTTGTATGGGTGGGCAAGTAGCTCATTCTACCAGTACAGCTGAGTACTGACACCCATACAGTATTTATGTGCAGGAACTGGTAGAAGCTCGTGGCACGAAGCTCGCTTGGATGCGTCGAGATGCGGAGTTCCTTCGCGATTCAAGGCGTGCGGCCGCGTGGAGGCTGGACTTATACGGGACGTAATGTATGGACGTCGCCTCTCCGAAGCATCCGCTGGTTCAAAACTTGTATTGAGAGATGAGAGAGAGCTGAGTGACTTATAATGTGAAAAGAGTGAGCTTGAGTGACTTGTAATCATGGCCTTGCGCCCTATTATAATCCTTGTTTCAATATCAATAAAATGCATCTTTTGAATGACTTGTGTTTTGTTCTAAATTTTTGCTGGCATATTCAATGTCTCTTCTTGGGACTTCTGTGCGACGACCCCGTCACAGCCGTTGTAATCGGCCGTTATGGAACCCGCCTTACATGAGCACAATCTAGGCTCGTGCGGCATCACGTCTTAGCGAGGACAATCGCTCCTACGGGAGCGGGGCGTAACACCTGCCGCCTCCAGAATGGTCTCAATATCCTGAAGCCACGCATCAGACACATAGCATCCTCTGTACCATAAAAGTATGGGGGATGGAGACGCCTGAAGCTGCTCGTAGAATCATTGACCTGAGTGCCACCCCTCTCCAGAGTTGTTTGAACTGACTGGGTAAGAATATCACTCTGACACTGTTGCATCACCAACAAACCTCTAAGCATATCCACCAGCTCACGAATAATATTCTTTGGCTGCTCTGGCATAGTCGGCTGATCATGTTGCACTGGCATATCTGCCCTCGGGTCGTCTTTGGACTCTGCTCTCGAATGTTGAGACTTAACCTCCTAAATCTACAAAACAGAAGGACGTTGACCTGCTACTGGTGAAATCCGAATGAGCTGATCAGAAGGATCAGGAATAGTGCCCTTGAAAGTTAAAGGACATAAGGATCAAAATCGTGGGAGCATGAAGGATCATCGATCAAGGCAGATATCAGGTCAAAAGATCAAAGATAATGAATAATACGAGGATATCGATGGAGAAGATTTGTGACTGAGATAACTAACAGCAACCCCCACATATATGATAAATCAGACCTCTATGTTAGGCCCCAGAACCAGAATACTACCAAGTAGGGACAGACCATGACAGCTACGTATGCCAAAGTACTCCAGTACTCCGAGATAACGTATAAGCTGTATAGATGGGGGTCACATCCACAAGCTAACAATCAATCCTCGGTCAAACAAATCCTAGATCTCTCATTCACAAGTAAGAAAGTAATGTACAAGAGTATGATCTTCAGAAATATAAGATAGTGAAGCATCCCAAACTATAATATATATATTATCATAAAGCTAGTAATAAAAAATAAAGAACTAGTAAGAGTATAAGTCATACATGATTAGCTTTAGTTGTAGTATAGAAATATACAATCATGTCTAAGTCTGTAGGCCAATGTCAAGTCCAAAACACGAGCTAAACACGTGCTCGGTGGCTAAACACCACAAAAGACTACAGAGAAAAGAGCGGGCAAGAGAAGGAACACCCACTCAGGTACCCTGGTACTCTGGGTGGTCACCATCGAGCGGAAGGTCCAGTATATCTTCGGGCTCCTCAATCAAAACTGGTCAAACAAAACTAGTAGGGTCAGACCCCGAATAGCAAGTATCACAAAGGAAGCCAAACTATGAACTAAAACCAGCATACAAATCATAGCAACACTAAAGTAAAGCAGTAAACGAGACATGAATAATAAATTGGTACCATAATATATACGAAAGAAAATTGGAAACATGTCAAGAATATAGCATGTGAACATGTAAGATAAACTGGACAAGTGAGCATGTAATGAAGCCAGGACATAAGCATATGGATCATGTATAACATGTAAGTACTGAAATAACAACAAATGACAAGTTGCTTAGGATCTATTACAGAGCCGACTTATAATTCTTATACCAAACAAGGACCGAGGTTACAACCCTCCTCCTAAACAGAACTTATCCTCTAATTATTTGTCGAAATAAGTAAACAAAGACAAGAGCTAGACAAGTAAGACAAGACAAGACTATACATGACTGAACTCCATCCATCAATCACGGTCAAGCAATGAATAAGGCTTGATATATTAGCTAACTAAGGTTATCATAATCCTAATTACTAACTATGCACCTTGAGAAATCCAATCTATCTACCTGTCCTCTAGACTACCAAACTTATCCAGGCCAAAGTCACTAAGAATAAATAGTGGATACATCGCTCGGGAGACAAATGTGTCCTAAGATCTAATAGTGGATACATCGCTCGGGAGACAAACGTACCCTAAGTATAGGTGTATATAGGATACATCGCCCGGAGACAAATGTATCCTTAGTAGTATGCTCGGCACGACGACGGGCTAATAGGTATAATAAATAAGATTTTCTCCACTCGACGGTGTGCTAAAAATGTGCTCATCATGACCGATAGCTACAAGTCCATTCAGGTTAGGGCCAGAACAAAGGGCTTGCAGGCAACGGGGAAATTCTCCCCTCCCAATGCATCTAGGTAATCAACTAGTTGTTTAGTCCTTAACATTTTCTTTCAGTGTTCCGGATGTGGCATTCCGTAATGAGACATGCAAGACTGGACATGGCAAGACAAGAAAGAGAGTGCACTATAACAAGCCACAACAAGACAAGACGAGACAGATATCGAGACATGAGTGTGCTACGATGAGCCACTATATCAAGCTAAGCATGTACAAAAAGCGGGAGTGCACCACGACGGCCCACTATCAAGACAAGACAAGAACATGTATATTGAATCCAGGTAAATATGGCATTATATGGTAGGACACGTGGCATGGCATATAAGGAATTATACTATCAAAGAAAATCCAGAAACTAAACAATAAATCATGAAAGGAATAAACTTGGGAGTCTATTCGGATGATCCGTCGAATTGTCGCAGATTTTTGAAGGATGATCCATTCGGTCACAGCAAGTATTTGCACATAAAATGGGTCATTCGGAAGATCCGGCAGATTGCAGCAGATTTTTCAAGGATGATCCGAAAACATGTAAAAAGCTCAGTAAATGTAAGAACAATTCTCCGGAGTCAAAATTCGGTCCCAAATCTCATCCAAGTCTAGTCTAGATATATTAATTATTGCAGGTAAGTCTCATATACCAATATGGACTAAGTCTAGTGGTAGGAACATTCGTATCATTATCGATATAGAGTTTTCTAACTAAGAAAAGTATCAGGACATCATAGGAAAATAAAACCTAGCTCGAACCAAAAATCCGAAATGGTGAAAATAATGAGAATCTTGAGGGAAACAGTTTTAGTAAAATAAGTTCTAGAAAATAATAAACTATCAAGGCTACAAAAATTAAAACTAAAGTAAAACAATAAATGTCCAGTAGTTCGGCAAGATGTACTTGCCTAAGTTAGCTCCCAGCCTAACTCTTCTACTCCACCATCAAGAGGAGTCCAGAAAACACTCTCTGAGGTTTCAAGACCAAGCTCCAAGCTCTCGAGGAATACAGAGTGGAAACGAGAAGAGAAAAAGAGTAGAAAGAGAAAGTAAAAGAAATTTTGAAAGAAATCGAACTCGTATAAATAGAGAAGGGAATTAATCGTAACCATCCGATTGCGATGCGCATCTCGATCAAGATTAATCTGGACCATTCATCAAAGAAAACCAAGAAACCAATAGATAATAAAATGTATCCAAACCAAGAAACTACTGGACGAAAGAATGCATCAATACTATTCATCAAAATATCAGGACATTATTTATCAAAATATCTCATTCCTACCGACTGTCGGATGATCCGACAGAGTTCCTCGGATTTCCGACGGATGATTCGGACCATCATACAAGTTTTTGCATATAATGTGGGGACATTCGGATGATATATCGAACTTCAACGGATTACCGACGGATGATCCAAAAAGTCTAAAATCTCTTTACTAATAGAAATTTTTGGGTTCATCGTTCTACACACCGATTATAACACGGGTCTATGGCAATGCCAACAGGTATTCTAACAGTCTCAAACAATGTAGAAAATAATCATAGTCAATGCAACTCAATAGTTCAATATTGTATCCGTATACAAATACCGATACGGTGAGACGAGTCTCACAACTATTACCTTTATTCTTGTGTTCTGTGAATTAGATTTAGATTATCTATGACTGCCTGTAGTTTAATTATTTATAGTTTATGTGTGTGTACATGGATTCCATATATTGTATGCATGCAGCTGGCATGTTCCGTATGCCTAGTCCTAAGTATATTGGGACTCATACGTTATAGGCTCGATATTGGTGAATGCTGGCTCAACGGGGGGTGGCGCCGGTAGCTAAAGGCCAGAGAAGTACGGAGGAAGGTCAAGTTGGTAGGGGTGGTCTGTGGTGGTGATGACAGAAGATGGTGGCGGTGGTCACCGAAATCCAAATTTGGATATACGACTTAGTTCGTATCATCAAATTGACCCATAATCCAAATTTGGACATACGGCTTAGTTCGTATCATCAAACTGACCCATAAACATATAAATTGACAATTTTAGAGGCCATAGGTATTAGCACACTTTTTGATGCAAAGTGGGTCCAACGACGGACACCAATTTGGCCAAAATTTAATTTTTGCCCCTGTGTCCAGAATTGGAGTTATGGGTAGACGATCTTGGACATTTTTCTTATATCGAAAATGTTCATGATGTTTATTTCAGCTTCAGAGGACATTTGCGGAGAGTTGACTTTTACTGCTCTTCGAATATGATGATCTGAGTTACTAGACATTATCGTTTTCTGCACACTACCTCCAGGCAAGCCGCCTTGCCACTATTTACTGTTATTTTATTATGTTATTTTCTTTTATTTACTTGTTGTCTACTAGTTTCTATCAAACTGTGCTTCCAAGTCATACATGGGTACGAGAGACTGTATTAGTCATTTTATTGTTTTTTTATTTTTGTATGATGACTTAGTACTAGATGACCACCCCATTGATGTGACATATTGGTATATCTCCTATGGCCTTGGCACTTGAGTTATCATGAGTTGTGAGTCATATGTAGGACACATACTTGTGTAGTCGGCGGGCCACCGATACGTCTAAGACGTGCGATGGTTAGGATATAACTACTAATAAAATTTGCATGATTAGTGGACTTGCAGTTATTAGAGGTGCATATGTGTTGTTTATGATGGAACTGGGGATTCCCAGGACCCTTCCTTTGGTGTGCGTATTGATTGATAGAAAGTTAAACAGATCAAATACGTGTTCTAACCCTTCATAGACGGAAACTAGGGTTCACGAATTATACCTGCGGCGGAAAGCAGACAAGTAATTCCTGGCAATCTCGAACGGACGACCCCAAGATCTTCTGCACGTATTTCTTCCTCGAGTTGGACATCGTGTGGGCGATGATCTCCCAACCTTTTTTTCTCCTTGGCAGCACTCTCTTTCTCTCCTTACGTGAATCACGAATTTAGAGAAAATTTCAAATTTCTAATAATTAATCTGGCGGCCAGAGAATAGAGGATATATATAGGCTACGGCAGGGACCATGAGGAGAAATTAGGGTTAGACCTCCTAACGGATCTGGATATCCCGTGTTCAGCCCGAACACACAATCCAGGCCCATTAACAATAGCTCGGTCCACTAACGAGCTATTATTGTACTACCTCCCTAATCCCAAATTATGTTTGTGGGCTCCTTTTATTATATGCTCGTTTGGCTCCCTATGTTAAGATATCGTATGTCCGTCGATCAAATTAAGTTACTGACAACTATATTGATTCGACATCTTTTATCCTTAAGTAGTACCGCTCAACTTTATTTGTCATGTCGGATATAATCCATCTGCAGGGTTTACATGACAATCCTTATGAGCTCCTTAAGAGGACATCATCAACCCGATGTATCGGAACATGGATTCCATTTATAATCAACAGCCCATCATACATACAATGGTATTACCCAATTCATAGAGGTTGTTGATCCATAATGAATCTCACTCTTTTATGAGTCAAAGTAATGCACATTGCATATACATGTCCGTTATTATATCCGGATTAAGAGTACAAGCATCCATAATAACAGAGGTGTTTGTTCGCTTATGTAGTCAGTACAAAGATAACAACCTCAAGTGGTCCTGTTCAATACACACAAAGTGTACTAGTGTAAACCTATAGTCAAGATAGACTAATACCAGATTACACTACAACCTTTCCAATAGATTGTCCAAGTCCATCTAGGTTGTGAACTATTTATATACTCCATAGGAAATTGATAATATGATCTTCTGTGTGACACCACACACCATATTATCTACAATATAGAATATCAGACATTTGCATTAACACTTGCAACAAATACAATATGTAAACATTTGCCCATATGATTCTCATTCAAAATTTAAGGAAATAAGGTTACTACAAAAGTGATGCTTTTAGTATATAACCCTAACAATCTTCCACTTATACTCAAAGCATTGCTTTTCAGTATACTGTTACAAATCTCCCACTTATACTTAAAGCCATGCTGCTACACATCTGACTCCCATTTCCTTAATATGACTGTCAAAAGCCTTAGCTGGTAAGCTCTTTGTAAAGGGATCAGCTAGGTTGTCGGCTGATGCTATCTTGATCACAGCAACTTTTCCTTTCTTTACGAAATCTCGTATCAGGTGGTACTTGCGCTCAATGTGTTTGCCTGTCTTATGGGCTCGTGGTTCCTTCGAGTTTGCAACTGCACCACTATTATCACAATAAAGTGTAATAGACTTAGGCAAACTAGGTACCACATCCAAGTCCAATAGAAAGTTTCTGAGCCAAACCGCTTCTTTGGCTGCCTCAGAGGCTGCCACATACTCGGCTTCCATGGTGGAATCAGCAATACATTTTTGCTTGATACTCCTCCACACAATGGCTCCACCTCCCAAAGTAAACACATAACCTGAGGTAGATTTCTTGGAATCCCTATCTGACTGAAAATCTGAGTCTGTATACCCCAAGGGAACTAAACTATCTGCCTGGTAAACTAGCATATACTCTTTAGTCCTTTTCAGGTACTTCAAAATATGCTTTACGGCAGTTCAGTGCTCTTGTCCTGGATTAGACTGATATCTGCTGACCATGTCTACGGCAAAGCAGATGTCTGGTCTCGTACATAGCATTGCATACATTAAGCTTCCTACTGCTGAAGCATAAGGAACTGCCTTCATATTCTCTATCTCTTTAGGTGTCCTCGGACACTGCTCCTTTGATAGAGCAATTCCATGTCTAAAAGGTAAGAAACCTTTCTTAGAATTTTGCATACTAAAACGAGTTAGTACAGTATCGATATAGGAAGCTTGGGATAAGCCCAACATCATTTTCTTGCGATCTCGTAGAACTTTGATCCCAAGGATGTGACCTACTTCTCCCAAGTCCTTCATATCAAACTGTTTGGATAACCATACCTTACATCAGATAATACCTTAACATTGTTTCCAATGAGCAAGATGTCATCCACATAAAGTACTAGGAACACCACCACGTTTTCGTCACACTTTTTGTATACACATGATTCATCCTGACATTGATCAAATCCATAGGATTTTATCACCTGATCAAAACAGATGTTCCAAGATCTGGAAGCTTGCTTAAGTCCATAAATAGATTTTTTGAGCTTACAAACAAGATGCTCCTGGCCCTTTTCAATGAACCCGTCTGGTTGCTTCATATAGATGTCTTCCTCAAGACTTCCATTAAGGAAAGCTGTCTTGACATCCATTTGCCAAATCTCATAATCGAGATGAGCTATAATAGATAAAAGAATACGAATAGACTTAAGCATGGCTACAAGAGAAAAGGTTTCCTCATAATCGATACCCTCTCTTTGAGTAAAATCTTTTGCTACAAGCCGAGCTTTAAAGGTTTCAACCTTACTGTCTGATCCTCTTTTTCTCTTATAGACCCACTTGCATCCAATGGCTTTTACACCAACGGGTGGTTCTACAAGCTCCCAGACCTGATTAGAATCCATAGATTCTATTTCAGATATCATTGCTTTTTGCCAAGACTCTGCATCTTTATCTTGGAGTGCTTCATTGTAGGTACAGGGATCATAATCCTGTTCCTCAGGGACGAAGTCTGACGACTCTCCCAAGAACATATATCTATCAGGTTTTATCACAACCCTCCCACTACGACGAGGCACTATCGGTTGTGGTGTAACATTTGTGACACGTTGTGCAGTTATTTGTGGTTAATCCTCTTGTACTGTTGGTACTGAAGTACTTGGTGTCTCACGTCTCAGTTCTTCTAGAACAACTCTACTTGTGGGTTTATGGTTCAACACATAGTCTTCCTCTAAGAATCGGGCATTGGTGCTAACAATGACCTTCTGATCCTTAGGACTATAAAATAAACCTCCTTTCGTTCCTCTTGGATAGCCTACAAACAAGCGTACTTCTGTACGAGATTCCAACTTATCTGCTTTTCCATTCAGCACATGTGCTGGACTACCCCAAATGCGAACATGTTTCAGACTAGGCTTACGTCCAATCCACAGCTCTGTGGGAGTAAGAGGTACTGACTTAGAAGGAACCAAGTTCAAAATATAAGCTGCAGTCTCTAAGGCATATCCCCAAAACGAATCTGGCAAATCCGAATAACTCATCATTGATCTAACCATCTCCATAAGAGTTCTATTCCTTCTTTCGGCTACACCATTCTGTTGGGGCGTTCCAGGTGCAGTCAATTGGAATGCAATCCCAGCCTCTGATAAATAATCCCTAAACTCTCCAAAGAGGTACTCGCCACCACGATCTGATCGTAATGACTTGATACATTTTCTATGACGTTTCTCCGTTTCAGCCTTGTACTCTTTGAATTTCTCAAAGCACTCAGACTTACGGCGCATCAAATAAATGTATCCATACCTTTAATAATCGTCAATAAATGTGACAAAATATTCAAAGCCACCTCTAGCTTGGATAGTCATGGGTCCACACAAATCAGAATGAACCAATTCCAACACATCTTTGGCCCTATACCCCTTTGCCGTAAAAGGCCTTTTGGTCATTTTACCTTCCAAGCAGGATTCACAGACAGGTAGTACCTCCACTTCCAATGAACTCAAAGGTCCATCTTCAACCAGTCTTTAAATCCTTCTTAGGTTAATATGCCCCAATCGTAAGTGCCAAAGATATGTTTGGTTCATACAAGAAGGTTCTTTTCTCTTATTTAAGTTAGATGACATATTATTCATTTCCATAAGTTGCATTGTGGGCGAAATAGGATTAATGACATACAAATTATCAACCAATGCACCAGAATAGATAAAATATTTATTCTTTCTAATAACAATATTTTTATTAAAATAAACTGAATATCCATCCTTAACTAACAGAGAAACAGAAACTAAATTCCTTCTAAGTGAAGGTGCATAAAGACAATCTCTCAATGTCAAAGACTTATTTCTACCAAAAGATAAAGTAACATCTCCTAATGCAACGACCGATACTTTTGTAGCATCACCCATAAACAAGCATATCTCTCCATCAATGAGCCGTCTGGTTTCCTGGAACCCCTGCAATGTATTGCAGACATAATTAGTGGCTCCTGTATCTACACACCAGGTGCCGGTAGATAACACCGCTAAACATGTTTCAACTACTAGTAAATGAGATATACCTTCTTTGTTCCCTTGTTTGAGAAGTGGACAATCAGTCTTCCAATGTCCTGACCCTTTGCACTTGAAACATTTGCCTTTCGGCTTTTTTACCGCGCCTTGAGGTCCCATGCCCTTCTTTGCTAAGTTTGCCTGTTTCTGAATGTTATTCTTCTTCTTACCGCCTTTTGGCTTAGAAGTAGAAGCCTTTTCAGAAACAAAAACATGACCACTCTGCCTAAAGAGAGATTCAGCATCCTGTAGCTCTTTTGCAAGTTCTGCCAAACTATACAACCTTTTGTTCATGTTGTAATTAAGGCAAAAATTGTCAAAACTTTTAGGCAGAGTCCCGAGAATGATATCGACATGGGTTTCCCCATCGATTTCATCTCCAAGGATCTCCATCTTATTCAGATGACCCATCATCTTGAGAATATGATCCCTTACTGGTGTGCCCTCAGCAATTTTTGTATTCATCAAACATTTCATAGCAAACTGACTAGCTGCTCTACTCTGATGTCCGAAGAGTTCCTTGAGGTTATACATCATGTCATAAGCTGTGGCCATGGCCTGATGCTGATGTTACAGTACATTTGACATAGATGCCAGAATGTAACACCGCGCCATCTCATCTGCTTTTTTCTACTTCTTATAAGCCTCTTTGACCTCTTCATCAGAGTTAGCATCAGGCTTAGGTGGGCATTCCTCAATAAGTACATATTTGTACTCTTCAGCAGTCAGAACAATGTCCAAATTACGTTTCCAATCAATATAATTAGGTCCAGTAAGTTTGTTTTCTTTAAGAATTACCATAAGTGGACTGAAAGAACCCATTTTTTTGAAATCCTGAGAATCACATAAATAAAATTATGTAGGGCAAAAAACTTTTTGAATTAACTAAATATTGATTCCCTCAAAACAATAATAAGAAATTCACCAACACCTTGAATACCATGAATTTAGCATGCCACGATAGTGTGGACGTATACAAATTCAACTTTGTTCAAGTAGATTTTTCTTATTAATTTTACTATCATTTCAATATAACTTTATGACAAATAAAATTAATATGCTGGTCTTGCTCTGGTCATACAAATAATAGCAGTGACTCCGAAGGGAAGGATACCATTATTTGTATCTAAGTGTATACCATTACTTAATACTAAGTCCATTACCTTGTAATGAGTTCCTTCAGATGGAGAAGTGAACACATACTAGGTAACTTTCTACAATTATCTCTAAGGAAGTTTGTGCTGGTGAACATAATTATACTCATCCGATATGGAGGAAAGCACTAAAGCCAACACGCAAGTATAATTACATCACCTACAAACCAGTAATAGAGACCATAGGATTTATACTAAATAAAAATCCTCTCCCACTTAGTTATTTAACAATGAAGGTTTTTTACTAGTTGATATTATGTCCATGTTGTCCATTATTAATGTAGGCTTGGTTTTTCAAAAAAAACAACCACACAATAATAAACATGCATAATTAGAAAAAACAAAATGACAAAAATAAGAGAAAATATCCAACTATTATGGTCATCTTTGCTGCTCCGTCCTCAACTATCCGAATCCAAAATCTGGCGCTGCGCAGATTTATACGGGGTTCGACCTGCCCGGTCAGGTCGCGGGGTTCGGGGCAGCGCCCCGGTTTTTTTTATAAAGGTTTTGGCTGTCGATTCTTTCATCAAAAATCATCTGTCGGCCTCTGGATTGCTCAAAACCAGCATCTCGTCTGGCGTCAGAAACAGCCACCACCGCCATCACGATTGATCAAAAATAATTAAAATTACATCAATCATATGCCTCCCGAAGGAGTTCACACATAATCTAGATTGAAAAATTAAATTAATAAGCACGATCAACCCTCGTGATTTTAATTACATCCACAGCAACAACAACATCCACGACATGTCCGTGGTTTAAACAACACAATCAAAAATATGCATTGGACCATAATAGTTAGATCTAAGATGCCTGCAAAACCGAGTTAGAACAGATCTACATCTACCGACTATTACATAGCACAAGTTTTATTGGACAACATGGACATATCAAACAATACGTAGATCCAAAGTGGCTCTGATACCAATTGATGGAACTGGGGATTCCCAGGACCCTTCCTTTGGTGTGCGTATTGATCGATAGAAAGTTAAACAGATCAAATACGTGTTCTAACCCTTCATAGGCGGAAACTAGGGTTCACGAATTATACCTGCGGCGGAAAGCAGACAAGTAATTTCTGGCAATCTCGAGCGGACGACCCCAAGATCTTCTGCAAGTATTCTTTCCTCGAGTTGGACGTCGTGTGGGCGACGATCTTCCAACCTTTTCTTCTCTTTGGCAGCACTCTCTTTCTCTCCTTACGTGAATCACGAATTTAGAGAAAATTTCAGATTTCTAATAATTAATCTGGCGGCCAGAGAATAGAGGATATATATAGGCTACGGCAGGGACCACAAGGAGAAATTAGGGTTAGGCCTCCTAACGGATCTGGATATCCCGTGTTTAGCCCGAACACACAATCCAGGCCCATTAACAATAGCTCGGTCCACTAATGAGCTATTATTGCACTACCTCCCTAATCCCAAATTATGTTTGTGGGCTCCTTTTATTATATGCTCGTTTGGCTCCCCTTGTTAAGATATCGTATGTCTGTCGATCAAATTAAGTTACTGACAACTATATTGATTCGACATCTTTTATCCTTAAGTAGTACCGCTCAACTTTATTTGTCATATCGGATATAATCCACCTGCAGGGTTTACATGACAATCCTTATGAGCTCCTTAAGAGGACATCATCAACCCGATGTATCGGGACATGGATTCCATTTATAATCAACAGCCCATCATACATACAATGTTATTATCCAATTCATAGAGGTTGTTGATCCATAATGAATCTCACTCTTTTATGAGTCAAAGTAATGCACATTGTATATACATGTCCGTTATTATATCCGGATTAAGAGTACAAGCATCCATAATAACAGAGGTATTTGTTCTCTTATGTAGTCAGTACAAAGATAACAACCTCAAGTGGTCATGTTCATTACACATAAAGTGTACTAGTGTAAACCTATAGTCAAGATAGACTAATACCAGATTACACTACAACCTTTCCAATAGATTGTCCAAGTCCATCTAGGTTGTGAACTATTTATATACTCCATAGGAAACTGATAATATGATCTTCTATGTGACACCACACACCATATTATCTACAATATAGAATATCAGACATTTGCATTAACACTTGCAACAAATACAATATGCAAACATTTGCCCATATGATTCTCATTCAAAATTTAAGGAAATAAGGTTACTACAAAAGTGATGCTTTTAGTATATAACCCTAACAGTTTAGATACCATAGATAGGCATGGGGTGGGAAGAACAGTTCCTTAGCATATGGGCCAAGTATGCATTATCTTTTTGTACCTAGAAGCTCCGCTAGAGATACAGGCCTGATTACCCCCACTTTCATGTTCCTTCTGGGCTCTGATGTTCGAGGAATGTTGGCCCCTGGTGCCCAGAGAGGGGGCTAAGCCAATTCCATTATAGCCAGAGTGCCCATGCGTTGAAGGTTTTTTCTTAACAGCATATTCACAGTAGATTGGTTAGGCACCCTGTTGCATTTATTGTTTATTTCTTACACAGTTTATATGTCATATTTTTTTGTATCTTGTAACGTCCCTCTGAGGACCTGGTAATCCCTCCAGGCTTAGATGACCATAATTTTCGTTAGGAGTACAGCTCTGTAGTGGATCCATCGTTCTCAGTTGATGAGGTCTCGCCTTCTAAGATCTAGTGGTTTTGATTAGTCGTCATGACATTGTTACATTCTAGTGGACATCTTCCTTTTATTTAATTTTCATTTAATTTTAGGAGGTCGGACTCCAGTTATCTCAGACTATTTTCATAGCTGTTTGGTAGTAGATTTGTCTCCACCCGGCTATATCATCTTTTGACTCTTCTTATTTTATTTATCTAGAGTATTGTCACGCCCCAGAACCAGAATACTTATAAGTAGGGATGGACCAGGCCAGTTACATATGCCAAAGTACTCCAGTACTCTAAGATAATGTATAAGCTGTATATATGGGGTCACTGCTATAAGCCAACAATCAATCCTAAGTCAAGAAAATCCTAGATATTTTATTCACAGGTAAGAAAGTAATGTACAAGTGTATGATCATCAAACATATAAGACAGCGAAGCATCCCAAACTATAATATATAGATGATAATGAAGTTAGTAATACAAAATGAAGAACCAGCAAGAGTGAAAGTCATATATGATAAGCTCTAGCTGCAATCTAGAAAAATATACAATCATGCCTAAGCCCATAGGCTAAAATGTCAACTCCAAAACACGAACTAAACACGTGCTCGGTGGCTAAACGCCGCAAAAGACAATACATAAAAGAGCAGGTAAGCGAAAGAATACCTACTCAGGAACCCTGGTGCTATGGGTGGTCACCATCGAGTGGAAGGTCCGGTAGATCCTCGGGCTCGTCAACCAAATCTTATCAAACAAAACTAGTGAGGTCAGACCCCCAATAGCAATTACATAAAGGAAGCCAAATTATGAACTAAAACCAGCATACAAATCATAGCAACACTAAAGTGAAGCAGTAAACTAGATGAGAATAATAAATTGGATCCACCGTGTATATGAAAGAAAATTGGAAACATGTAAGGAATATAGCATATGAACATGTAAGATAAACTGGACAAGTGAGCATGTAATGAAGCCGGGACATAAGCATTTGGATCATGTATAACGTGTAAGTACTGAAAGAACGACAAATGACAAGATGCTTAGAAACTATTCCGAGCCGATTTACAACCCTTATACCAAATAAGGACCGAGATTGCAACCCTTCTCCTGAACAAAACTTACCCTCTAATTATTTGTCGGAATAAGTAAAGCAAAGACAAGAGCTAGACAAGTAAGACAAGATTGTACATGATTGGACTCCATCCATCAATCATGGCCAAACAATAAGTACGGCTTGATACATTAGCTAACTAGGGTTATCACAATCCTAATTACTAACATATGCACCTTGAGAAATTCAATCCAGCTACCTGTCCTGCAAACTACCCAACTTATCCAGACCAAAGTTAATAAGAATAAATAGTGGATACATTGCTCGGGAGACAAATGCATCCTAAGATATAAAAGTGGGTACATCGCCCATGAGACAAATATACGCTAAGTATAGGTGTATAAAGGATACATCGCCCGGGAGACAAATCTATCCTTCGTAGTATGCTCTGCACGACGGCGAGCTAATAATATGCTCATCATAACAGATAGCTACAAGTCCATTCAGGTTGGGACTGAAACAAAGGGCTTACAAGCAACCGAGAAATTCTCTCCTCCCAATGGATCTAGGTATTCAACTAGTCGTTTAGTCCTTAATATTTTCTTTCAGGATTCCAGGTGAGGCATTCCGTAGAATCCATCTTAGACGTGAGACATGCAAGACTGGACTTAGCAAGACAAGAAAGAGAATACACTATAATAAGCCACAACAAGACAAGACAAGACAGGTATCGAAACAGGAGTGCGCTACGACGAGCCACTATATCAAGCTATGGATGTACGGGAAGCGGGAGTGCGCCACGACGGCCCCCTATCAAGACAAGGCAAGAACATGTAGAAGAAATCCAGGTAAACATGGCAGTATAAGGCAGAAAACGTGGCATGGCATATAAAGAATTATACTATCAAAGAAAATCTAGAAACTAAACCATAAATATTGAAAGAAATAAACATGGGAGTCCATTGTAAATATCAGTCGGATTGTCGCAGATTTCTGAAGAATGATCCTTTCGGTCATAGCAAGTATTTCCACATAAAATGGACCATTCGAAAGATCCGACAGATTGTCGCAGATTTTTGAAGGATGATCCGAAAACATGTAAAAAGCTCAATAAATATAAGAACAATTCTCCGAGGCCAAAATTAGGTCCCAAATCTCATCCAAGTATCCATATATACTAAGTATTGCAGGTAAGTCTCATATACCAATATGGACTAAGTCTAGTTGTAGGAACCTTCGTATCATTACCGTTATCGAGTTTTCCAACTAAGAAAAATATCAGGACATCATAGAAAAACAACCTAGCTTAAACTAAAAGTCCGATATGGTGAAAATAAAGAGAATATTGAGGGAAACAGTTTTAGTAAAACAAGTTTTAGAAATAATGAACTATCAAGGCTAGAGAAATGGATGAAAACATAAAATATTATATTTTATCCCTTAATGTCAACCATTTTATGCTTATTTTATGACTAAAGTTACTCATTATATTTATATTTTGCTTTAGGGTGCAATTGGAGACACTAAGTGCAAAATGGAGCTAAATTACAATTTTGGACAGTTTTGACACCTTTTACCAAAATGGGCATAACTTTATCCTCCGAAATGCAATTGAGTGATTAAAAATTATTTGGAAAGCTAAGACAAAGATCTACAACTTTTATATTTTGAGTTTTTCGAGATTCAGGCTGCACCATGGACGAAATCAGGCTTGAAGTTGAGTCAAAGATGCTGTGAACAAAAATAGGAACCGAAATAACTATTTTTCTACTTGTTCTATGACTTAGTTTTATTGTTTGAGAAATTGTAATTTTTGCAGGATTTATGGGGAGATACTGTGGGCTTCAAACAAAAAATTTGGAGTGTATAAAAGGGGTGGCAATCATGAGGGAACAACACAACTCTTCTTCTTCTCAACTTTTCTTTTAAAGTTTTGATGAATATGTGCGGCTAAAAGTTTTATTGGTCGAAGGAAATGAAAGCCTTGGAATCAGTAAACTTGTGAGATCTAAATTATTTTTATTTGTTTGTTTTATACTTTGAGTATTGAATGTTTTTCTATGCGCACGTTCATGATTGTTTTGTTTAATTAGTAGGAGGCCTACTAGTTTGTTATTCATTTCAATCTACTACTTAATTAGATATCAAATCCGTGATTATTTGATTCCTCTAATTTGTGAAGCAACCAAGATTTAATGAACTGCTTTGTTTTATTAGATCTTAGTAGAAAAACGTTTGACAAAATTAAATTCAACCGCTTGTGCTTGTGTTGTTTTGCTTCATCGATCTCTTAGTTCTTTAAGAAATTGCTAGATTAAATCTTCAGTGCATGTCTTGGATTATTTAGTAATTAAAGTTAATTAGATCGCTTGTTTTTAGTTAACTTGTTAGCCCATTGGTCATGATCGAAGCTGATTTTAATAATTGATCTAACCATGTCTCGATATAAGGGCTACTTGGACGATTGCTGAGAACTGCTACATTTTCGTTCAAGACTGAAACTGTTTTGCCACTTGAGTCTGTATTTTATATTCAGTGTAATTTTTATATTTATTGGGCCTAGGAATACAATGTACACCAAGTCGTACTGGCAAATAGGCTAACCCAAAATGTTTTCAAAATATCTTTTGTTTTAAAAAAATAGCCCATTTTCCAAATAGCTCCCAACTGCTTAAAGTTTTCAAAAACCCAAAATCTAATTTGCAAAAAATCCAAAAAATCATACTTTGGACCCCAGGGAAATTCGGCCCAAGTTTGGTCCTAATTCTGCCCGAATTTATTTAGTGTCGTTTGATTTTTGAACTTGGTCCTCCCGTAGTTACGGATGCAACGACTATTTGCCGAGATTCTCTCAAAGAATTATGTTCGAATTCTGCCCGAATTCTTCCTTTGAAAAACTTATAAATAGAGAATAATTTTCTTCATTTCAACACACCTCTCTCTTCTCTTCTCTCTAAGCCTACTATGGTATTCCAAAGTGTTCTAAGCTTTCATTTTCAAATCCCAAGCCAGTTACAATCCTCTAGTCGATTTGCCAGTTCGGTACGGTCTAAAAGTTTTAGAGAGATTGTAATTAGAGGCTTGATTGAAGAAAGACACTTCACAATTGAAGTTGGTCGAGTACTTCGGATCAAATCTCGCGTTGTAGAAGTTGCAAGGACTTCGAATGAAAACTTGAGGTATTTTTTCATAGTGGATTCAACTGGAAGCTAGAGTTCTTCCGACTGGAAAAGTCCTCACAAGAGGGAAGCCAGTATACATCGTTGTGTTTGTGTTTGCTTTCTAACCTCTGCTTTTTCATTTACATACTTGTGATATATTATCTGTGATCTTGTTGCTAACATTTTTAATTAGCTAAATTTTTGCTGCCTACTCTATTCACCCCCTAGAGTATTGTGCTTTACAATTTGTTCCTATAATTGGTATCATAGTGGGTTATACAAGTAAAGCGAGGTAACGCAGTTATTATTATTATCTATACTGCTGTTATATAGATCACTTTATATCTGTCACGACCCGCACCCACTATGAGGGTACGAGCGCGTAACAACGCCCAGCCTACGCCGCAGTGTCGACGGTAGAACGTTGTTCTAGGTTACTATCTAACGAACCAATCACGCAGTTATATAATGCACTTGTCAAAATATCAACTCTGAACGGAGGACAAGTATAGATATAATAAATCTCAATCACAGTCTAAGAACGATAAGATATCACAGAAGTTATAACTAAGGACTAAATAACAAAAATAAAACCAACAACTAAATAATATAAACTCAGACAATCTCAACTACAAAAATCTCAACTTATATACAACTCCAGTTCTAAATATGAAAACTAAAACAAGACAAACTAGCTAAACTCCCGATCACTCCTGAGTGTCAGGACCATAGGTAGATAAGCCATCTCCTGGTCTGTAACATGTAGGGCATGTGTCCTCAGGGCAATCATCTGTAAAATTTACAACAGGTCCAGTCAGGACAGGAACGAGTACAATTCATCAAAAAATTTCAAGTAAATGATAGAGAACTATAAAGCAGTTATAGACAGTTGTATTGATGAATATGGCAGTTTGTACGAGTAATAATGTAGAGAGCAGTTAAGGTACAAGGAAAGTAAGGTAACTAAACAAGAAGAGAAACATAGCAAAGAAGACTGTAAAATAAGATCTAGCTGAACTAGAGTAACATAATGAGTTCAGATGGTACAATATAAGTCGAGTGTAATTCCAATGTGAGTCTAATATAAGATGAGTCGAATGTGATTCTAATCATTGTTCTAATAAGGTGAATCGAATAAGGTGATACGAATAGTGATTCACATGATGTTCTAATAATGATTCGAATAAATTCTTCAAGTGTGTTTTAAAATACTTAGTTAGACATGTAAACAGCTAAGGATAAATTCGGCACATCACATACCTGACCGGGTGTGGAATGGCTATTGTTCGAATATTATTCACAGGGGGTGGCTCGAATATTGGGAATATTCACATGTCTAATCAAGTATTTCCCCGCCCATCTAATACAAATGAATCCAAAATCCGACACATCAATCGAATAAAAGTCCAACCAGCATATGAAGATACGAATAGGTGGTTCGAATAGTGATTCGTATGGTGATTCGAATAATAGAGGTAAGACGAGTAAGTATGTGTGTCGTATACAAGGATTCAGAAATAAAAATACGTGTTTGTAACAGAGAATCACATACAGCTAACTAGAACTGAAGTACAGTAATTGACAAATAAATGAGAGAACTATCAGAGAATGTAATCGCCTGATACTCTGAAAAGAGTAGTGTAATGTCAGATGTCTGCACCGGAGTCACAATGTCCTAAATAGAGTAGTACAGGTTATAATGTATTTAAATAAGACAAATGATGTTTATGATACAATCTACATGATTTCTAGACCAATCTAGGTCAAAGTCAACTCTAAGTCAAACTTGGTCAACTGTCTAGGTCAAACTAGGTCCAAGTCAAACTTGATCAACTCTGGGTCAACCCAAGTCAACATCTAGTCAACTAGGTCATTCTAGGTCAAGTTAACCTATATCAAGTCATAACTACCTAAAATACCATAACCTAGATATTCACATGCCTAACATTACCTTATGCTAGTGCATACATATGTATAAAGGATATACCAATCTATCATAGGCTTTTAGGTAAAACCTACATTACCTTAGACTATAGGCTAATTCTCATGCTAGGCTAGTAGGTAACAACCAATTTCATATATATATATATATATATATATATATATATATATATATATATATATATATATGAAATATATATCCTAACATTCAAGATACACATATCCCGTGTCATATACACTTAAAACTAACACACTAACACACACTAGCTATCACTCACACATACACTCTCAGGAATGAACATGTAGAGTGAGATGGTGGGTGGATATGGTATGCAAGTGGGTTAAAAATAGATGTAACATGGGACATATGGTATGCTGAAATCTGGACAACAATGATGGCAAAATAGGACTACAACCATTTGGATTTCTGGACTGATTTAGGAAGATAGAAAGATATGAATTTTTGTGGAATAAAAGGACTGCTAACAGTGGTAAGGAAGGACTGAAATTGGGAGTGCACATGGACTGTTATATAGGAATATTTGGACTGTTAACATTGGTCCAAAGTGTGGACAGTTAGCAGGACATGAAATCAGTGTATACTAATCTGGAAGGAAATGAAGGATAACATGTGGACTGAAAAAAGGTATCTATGGACTGTTACCTCATGTTAGAGTGGACTGAAATCAAGTTCAAGGACTGAACTAACGTGCAGAGAAGTGGACACTATGAGTAATGGGCAGAACAATGGATTTAAGGGTGGCTACAGAACATTATATAACAGGCAGATATCTCATCTTATGGAGTGAATCATAACATGTGGAGGGCCCTGCATCATGTGCGCTAACCTGAATTGAAACAAGGATACATTCTAAATTGAGAGTGGATAGGAGTATGAATGTAGTGGATTGAATGCTCGATAACTCATGGGCTCGACTGAACAACCATGTTCAAGTATTCAACTGAACACCTGCATATGGGTTGATGCATAACAAGTGTATGGATGCAGGGGATAAATGAAGTATTAGCCTGAACCTAAACCAAAAGTATGATACTTGTAGCTTGTAGTGACTGAAAGCTAAAGGTGAAGGCTGAACCAAATTCCAGACGTTAGAAAATCATTAAGTAATTAGATTTGCTCTCAGTTGAGGACTGGATAATGGCAAAACATAATGGTAACGAAGATGACTAATACCAAATATATATGTATATCAGTCACAGAGCACAAATGACAACAAACAACCTACAAATCCCATAGTCCAGAATGGACAGAACAGTGTATCAATTCAACAAATCAAATTGTAAATTTGAAAGCCAAATCCCATGCTCGTATGAAAACTTAACATGAAGGTTAATCCCAAACTTGTACTGGTGAACCAACACTCAAATGATCATACAAAAAAAATAGTTTACACATTGGAAAATTCAGGAAATCAAATCACAGTTTTTTGGTATCAGAAATCTATACCTATACAACATGAACTCGACTCAATATCAAGAAAAATTAACCCAATAACAATCCCAGTATAATACAGTATGTATAACTTATATTTACATATCTATACTCACTAAAAGATTTAATAAAATCAGAAAACCCAATTCTCAAAAACTGTCAAAGCTGAGAACTGTAATCAGTCCATATACATTGCATAATCGAAACCAATTTAGGAAGTAAACTCGAAAACAATTAGAGACATATAGTGTACAGTCATGGGGACATGTCCCACGTGTCTAATGGGACACCCACGAGTCCAAGAATTAGGACACAAGGTGTCCAAAATCCTAAAATCGAAAATAACAGAAAACAGAAATCCCAGTCCTTGTGCACGCGTGCCGAGTCGTTGTGGACTCGACACAGGGCTCAAGACGTGTCGAGCCTGTGCATACACGTTCGCCCAAGATAGGGCTAGATTTTATCACCCTGCAACGTGTCAAAACCGTGTCGTGTCTAATTTACAGCCCCGTATCAGAGACACGAAACACATGTGCACAGTGCAGGGCAAAACACGTGCACACGCGATTTCTTTGCGCACGGTGAACGAAAGTTCATGAAATTTTGTGTGGGTGATGTCAGTGGGTGCCCTCACGTCCCCATAAATTTTTTTGGTGTCTCGTGTCGTGTCATGTCCGCAAAGGCACCCGAACAGCAGGACAGCCGCACTGGCCTGTGCATAGTATCGTGCACGAGTTGCGTGTCCATTTTGGACACGAAAACCAACCCGATTCGTGCTCAGACATATACATACACAATCTACATATAATAAGCTTTCCAAATATGTAATTAGTTTTGAAAAACGTTAACATTCAATCTATTGAGGCATTTCGTCGAACACCTAACAAACACTATGACACGTGTCCGATACGGATACCAAACGGACACGAAATCCACCCAAATTTGAGGTACAGCTAGGGGACACCTAAACCTAGCCTAATATGCAAAGAAATCAAAATAATAATACAATTTAAAGGATTTTACCTATAGGTGCAAATTGCATGGAAAAGCTCCAAATAGGGGTGTTCTTCTTGATGGCCAAATGCTCCAAATTGATCCCAAACTGAAATAGCTCTCCACCAACAGTCCATAAACTTAAATTAGGAACCAATGCAAAAGACTAGGATAAAAAAGGAGATCAAATGAATAAAATGGGAATTTTTGGAAGGGAAAACTTACCTTTCTTTTCTCCAAGTGTTGGAATGATAAAAAGAGGCAAGCCCTAATGAACAAGTGTTTATATAGGGTGGGGATCCCTATGTGGCTGTTCATAGGTTCAATAATTAGGGTTAGGGTTTACTAAATGGCCCATGGGCTTAAGTCATGATCAATTAAATAATTAAGCCATAAGTCATTTCATGAAACCACAAGCCATGACTTAAATTCACTAAACCAAATCCCCTCACTCTAAAATTAGTTTCTAATGACTAAAAGTAGGTTAACCTAAGTTAGACTAGGGTCACCATGGCTAGGGTTAGCTTCTAGGCTAGTTCACTAGGTCTCAACAAGTCAAGTCAACCTAGAATTCACCAATTCAATAAATTATCAAATAATTCAAATAAGTCAAAATAACCAAATTATCCCTAGGCTAAAAATGATAATTAAGTCATCCTAATGACATGGTTAGGCTCTAGATCATGCAGTCTCTAGGGTTTCACTAGCAGCACATCAAAATCACAAGTCATGACTTAAACCAGTTTTTAAATAGTTTAAAAATTATTAAAAATCACTAAAAATCATAATATGAATCAAATATCAATAATTAATAATTATAATTACAAAATTTTAAAATTATTCTCATCTGGAAAACTGGGTGTTACAATCCTACCCACCTTAAAAAAATTGTGTCCTCGAAATTAAGATGATCGTATCCCTTCTAGGTCAAACCCCCAACAATCAAAGTCAACACAGTCCTACTGGTCGTGATTCCACGGTCTCGAACAGGGTAGCTACACTATCTAGCAATCACAACTATATCTTGGCAGGTACTAATGGAATCACACAGAAAAGTGGGGAGGAAGAATGAGGAGGGCAAACCTGCTAACCCATCACCTGCAGCATCGGTCTCCTCGACCGCCATCGCAAAAGCTCCACCCCTATGGTGCTGAGCTATAGGTGGCCTAGCTCCCTCAAAGGAGGTGCAAAGGGACAGTCTACCATCCTATATAAAACTGGTAAAGACAACTAGGAATTAATTATGAAGGATTACCATTCCAAAGATGATCAAATCAAAGTTTTAAGGCACGAGTGTCAATAGCATTGAAATCCAATAATACAATATATAACAGAGGATTTAGTCCTGGCACAATCTAAGTTGATCAATTTCAGGATATATTAAAGTTTGGGCAAGTTGGAGAACGAGGCCATTGAAGTCTGAGCACGAGTATCCAAGATTTGATATCCATGTCACAATTGAATTAATTCAATTGAATAAGATCCCAAACACTGGATGATAAGGAGGATGACCCGGTCAACTGGTCACAATCAAAGAATTAGAATTTAAAGGATGATGCAAGGATATAAAAATAAGTTAATTTCTTCCTTTGGATAAGAAAACTAAACATGATACCTTGGGTTGATCTATCAAGTACAGTGCCTTTTCTTCCTAAAACATGTGAAAGGCAAAATAATAAAGAGTTCAAAGACGATGCTATTAAGTACAATACGTGGTCCATAGGCGATGGAAATAATTCAAAAAAGAATTGCCAAAACTGTCGTGGATGAGACCTAGGGCAAATTTAACTATGTCTCCCCCCCCACATAGAATAACATATAAAAAGCGAACCAAAGTGCAATAGGTTGATCAGACCATCATGCACCGGTTCTGATTAGACAATATGTTAGTGGGTGCCAGCCCCCAATAAAATATGTCATGATCAAGCTCGAAAAAGGTAAGCTTGCAAAATTGGTGCTAAATTAGCAACATAAGATAGACAAGATATAAGTAAGGATAATGATGAAGGAAGTTAATAGTCTAAGATCCTTTAAACATCAAGGAGTGAGAGTGAATCAAAACAAGAGAAAAAGGATTTTCAAATCGAAGTTCATAATGAGATTCTCAAGGGTCATCCCAGGAATCTTCTCAAGTAGTCCTAACTGTGATTGAGTACCTCTCCGTTAAAGTCTATCGCTCAATCCTATCGTAGGCTCGCAGCAGTACAACTAAGTCGTCGTACTATCACGATATCGCACTAACGCGACTCTCGACCTGCATGGGCCACCACTAAAAACGTGTCACGATCCGCACCCACTGTGATGGTACAAGTGCGTAACAACGCCCAGCCTACGCCGCAGTGTCGATGGTAGAACGCTGCTCTAGGTTACTATCTAACCAACCAATCACGCAGTTATATAATGTACTTGTCAAAATATCAACTCCGAATGGAGGACAAGTATAGATATAATAAATCTCAATCACAGTCTAAGAACGATAAGATATCACAGAAGTTATAAGGACTAAATAACAGAAATAAAACCAACAACTAAATAATATAAACTCAGACAATCTCAACTACAAAAATCTCAACTTATATACAACTCCAGTTCTAAATATGAAAACTAAAACAAGACAAACTAGCTAAACTCCCGATCACTCCTGAGTGTCAGGACCATAGGTAGCTAAGCCATCTCCTGGTCTGTAACATGTAGGGCATGTGTCCTCAGGGCAATCATCTGTAAAATTTACAACAGGTCCAGTCAGGACAGGAACGAGTACAATTCATCAAAAAATCCCAAGTAAATGACAGAGAACTATAAAGCAGTTATAGACAGTTGTATTGATGAATATGGCAGTTTGTACGAGTAATAATGTAGAGAGCAGTTAAGGTACAAGAAAAGTAAGGTAACTAAACAAGAAGAAAAACATAGCAAAGAAGACTGTAAAATAAGATCTAGCTGAACTAGAGTAACATAATGAGTTCAGATGGTACAATATAAGTCAAGTGTAATTCCAATGTGAGTCTAATATAAGATGAGTCGAATGTGATTCTAATCATTGTTCTAATAAGGTGAATCGAATAAGGTGATACGAATAGTGATTCACATGATGTTCTAAAAATGATTCGAATAAATTCTCCAAGTGTGTTTTAAAATACTTAGTTAGACATGTAAACGGCTAAGGGTAAATCCGGCACTTCACACACCTGGCCGGGTGTGGAATTGCTATCGTTCGAATATTATTCACAGGGGGTGGCTCGAATATTGAGAATGTTCACATGTCTAATCAAGTATTTTTTCGCCCATCTAATAAAAATGAATCCAAAATCCGACACATCAATCGAATAAAAGTCCAACCAGCATATGAAGATATGAATAGGTGGTTCGAATAGTGATTCGTATGGTGATTCGAATAATAGAGGTAAGACGAGTAAGTATGTGTGTCGTATACAAGGATTCAGAAATAAAAATACGTGTTTGTAACAGAGAATCACATACAGTTAACTAGAACTGAAGTACAGTAATTGACAAATAAATGAGAGAACTATCAGAGAATATACTCGCCTGATACTCTGAAAAGAGTAGTGTAATGTCAGATGTCTGCACCGGAGTCACAATGTCCTAAATAGAGCAGTACAGGTTATAATGTATTTAAATAAGACAAATGATGTTTATGATGCAATCTACATGATTTCTAGACCAATCTAGGTCAAAGTCAACTCTAAGTCAAACTTGGTCAACTGTCTAGGTCAAACTAGGTCCAAGTTAAACTTGATCAACTCTGGGTCAACCCAAGTCAACATCTAGTCAACTAGGTCATTCTAGGTCAAGTTAACCTATATCAAGTCATAACTACCTAAAATACCCTAACCTAGATATTCACATGCCTAACATTACCTTATGCTAGTGCATACATATGTATATAGGATATACTAATCTATCCTAGGCTTTTAGGTAAAACCTACATTACCTTAGACTATAGGCTAATTCTCATGCTAGGCTAGTAGATAACAACCAATTTCATATATATATATATATATATATATATATATATATATATATATATATATATATATATATATATATATATATATATATATATCCTAACATTCAAGATACACATATCCCATGTCATATACACTTAAAACTAACGCACTAACACACACTAGCTATCACTCACACATACACTCTCAGGAATGAACATGTAGAGTGAGATGGTGGGTGGATATAATATGCAAGTGGGTTGAAAATAGATGTAACATGGGACATATGGTATGCTGAAATCTGGACAACAATGATGGCAAAATAGGACTGCAACCATTTGGATTTCTGGACTGATTTAGGAAGATGGGAAGATATGAATTTTTGTGGAATAAAAGGACTGCTAACAGTGGTAAGGAAGGACTGAAATTGGGAGTGCACATGGACTGTTACATGGGAATATTTGGACTGATAACATTCGTCCAAAGTGTGGACAGTTAGCAGGACATGAAATCAGTGTATACTAATCTGGAAGGAAATGAAGGATAACATGTGGACTGAAAAAAGGTATCTACGGACTGTTACCTCATGTTAGAGTGGACTGAAATCAAGTTCAAGGCCTGAACTAACGTGCAGAGAAGTGGACACTATGAGTAATGGGCAGAACAATGGATTTAAGGGTGGCTACAGAACATTATATAATAGGCAGATATCTCATCTTATGGAGTATCATAACATGTGGAGGGCCCTGCATCATGTGCGCTAACCTGAATTGAAACAAGGATACATTCTAAATTGAGAGTGGATAGGAGTATGAATGTAGTGGATTGAATGCTCGATAACTCATGGGCTCGACTGAACAACCATGTTCAAGTATTCAACTGAACACCTGCATATGGGTTTATGCATAACAAGTGTATGGATGCAGGGGATAAATGAAGTATTAGCCTGAACCTAAACCTAAAGTATGATACCTGTAGCTTGTAGTGACTGAAAGCTAAAGGTGAAGGCTGAACCATATTCCAGACGTTAGAAAATCATTAAGTAATTCGATTTGCTCTCAGTTGAGGACTGGATAATGGCAAAACATGATGGTAATGAAGATGACTAATACCAAATATATATGTATATCTGTCACAAAGCACCGATGACAACAAACAACCTACAAATCCCATAGTCCAGAATGGACAGAACAGTGTATCAATTCAACAAATCAAATTGTAAATTTGAAAGCCAAATCCCATGCTCGTATGAAAACTTAACATGAAGGTTAATCCCAGACTTGTACTGGTGAACCAACACTCAAATGATCATACCAAAAAAAACAGTTTACACATTGGAAAATTCAGGAAATCAAATCACAGTTTTTTGGTATCAGAAATCTATACATATACAACATGAACTCGACTCAATATCAAGCAAAATTAACCCAATAACAATCCCAGTATAATACTATATGTATAACTTATATTTACATATCTATACTCATTAAAATATTTAATAAAATTAGAAAACCCAATTCACAAAAATTGTCAAAGCTGAGAACTGTAATCAGTCCATATGCATTGCATAATCGAAACCAATTTAGGAAGTAAACTCGAAAACAATTAGAGATATAGTGTACAGACATGGGGACATGTCCCCCGTGTCTAATGGGACACCCACGAGTCCAAGAATTAGGACACGAGGTGTTCAAAATCACAAAATCGAAAATAACAGAAAACAGAAATCCCAGTCCTTGTGCACGTGTGCCGAGTCGTTGTGGACTCGACACAGGGCTCGAGACGTGTCGAGCCTGTGCATACACGTTCGCCCAAGATAGGGCTAGAGTTTTATCACCCTACAACGTGTCGAAACCGTGTCATGTCCGATTTACAGCCCCGTATCCGAGACACGAAACACATGTGCACAGTGCAGGGCAAAACACGTGCACACACGATTTCTTCGCGCACAGTGAACGAAAGTTCGTGAAATTTTGTGTGGGTGATGTCAGTGGGTGCCCGCACGTCCCCACAAATTTTTTTGGTGTCTCGTGTCGTATCCGCAAAGGCACCCGAACAGCAGGACAGCCGCACGGGCCTGTGCGCAGTGTCGTGCACGAGTTGCGTGTCCATTTTGGACACAAAAACCAACCTGATTCGTGCTCAGACATATACATACACAATCTACATATGATAAGCTTTCCAAATATGTAATTTGTTTTGAAAAACGTTAACATTCAATCCATTGAGGCATTTCGTCGAACACCTAATATACACTATGACACGTGTCCGATACGGACACCAAACGGACACGAAATTCACCCAAATTCGAGGTACAGCTAGGGGACACCTAAACCTAGCCTAATATGCAAAGAAATCAAAATAATAATGCAATTTAAAGGATTTTACCTATAGGTGCAAATTGTATGGAAAAGCTCCAAATGGGGGTATTCTTCTTGATGGCCAAATGCTCCAAATTGATCCCAAACTGAAATAGCTCTCCACCAACAGTCCATAAACTTAAATTAGGACCGAATGCAAAAGACTAGGATGAAAAAGGAGATCAAATGAATAAAATAGGAATTTTTGGAAGGGGAAAACTTACCTTTCTTTTCTCCAAGTGTTAGAATGATAAAAAGAGGCAAGCCCTAATGAACAAGTGTTTATATAGGGTGGGGATCCCTATGTGGCTGTTTATAGGTTCAATAATTAGGGTTAGGGTTCACTAAATGGCCCATGGGCTTAAGTCATGATCAATTAAATAATTAAGCCATAAGTCATTTCATGAAACCACAAGCCATGACTTAAATTCACTAAACCAAATCCCCTCACTCTAAAATTAGTTTCTAATGACTAAAAGTAGGTTAACCTAAGTTAGACTAGGGTCACCATGGCTAGGGTTAGCTTCTAGGCTAGTTCACTAGGTCTCAACAAGTCAAGTCAACCTAGAATTCACCAATTCAATAAATCATCAAATAATTCAAATATGTCAAAATGACCAAATTATTCCTAGGCTAAAAATGATAATTAAGTCATCCTAATAACATGGTTAGGCTCTAGGTCATACAGTCTCTAGGGTTTCACTAGCAGCACATCAAAATCACAAGTCATGACTTAAACCAGTTTTTAAATAGTTTAAAATTATTAAAAATCACTAAAAATTATAATGTGAATCAAATATCAATAATTAATAATTATAATTACAAAATTTCAAAATTACCCTCATCTGGAAAACTGACTGTTACAATATCACACATGGCAACTGTGAAATTCACAAGTGAAGGCCAGGCCACAAACAGACTTCCACTGTTTGATGGTAGAAATTATATATACTGGAAAACACGCATGAGTTACCTCTTGAAATCCCTCGATTTTGACTTATGGTCTATTGTGATTGATGGCAATAAAAAGCCTGTACGTATTCTTGTTGATGGAGAGTTGGTTCAGAAATCCCATGACAAGTATACTGAAGCTGAAAAGAAACATGCCAGTCTTGACGCACGTGCTATTAACGCTTTATTTTGTACCTTAGACAGGAATAAATTTAACTGGGTGTCTACATGCACAACATCAAATGAAGTATGGAAACTTCTCGAAGTTAAGGCACAACACAAGTCAAGGAGTCGAAGATTAGCAGACTTACTCAGGAGTATGAGGTGTTCAAGATGAAGCCAAACGAATCCGTCACTCAGGTGTTCATAAGATTTTTGGATATTGTAAATCCTTTGTCTTCATTAGGAAAGGAATACAATAACCGTGAGAAGATTTGCAAACTTCTACGAGCTCTCACGAAGAACTGGATTCCAAAGACTACGGTAATTATTGAAGGGAATGACCTCACCACTATGTCTCTTGAAAAACTCATGGGTAAGCTACTCACTCATGAGCTGAAACTTCAAGACTCTGAAGATGTTGCACCAAAGGAGAAGTCGATGCCCTCAAAGCTCAAAACAGAAGATTTGTCGAAGATAATTCCGACGACAGTGACTCTGACTCTGAAGATCAAGCTCTCCTAGTAAGAAAGTTCAAGAAGTTCATGAGATTCAATGGAAGAACAAAAGAGCACAACAGCAACAATAGCAATAACGAAGAAGATCCAATCTGCTACTTTTGCAAGAAGAAAGGACACATCAAGAAGGACTGTCCGACATCATCATCATCAACCAGAAAAAGCAACAAGTATGAAAAGAGTTACCTGAAGAAATCAACATCAAGAAGGTATGCCAACATAAGCATATGGCATGAAAGTGAAGCCAGCGACTCAGAAGACGAACAATAAGACGACGCTACAAATGTATGCTTATTGACCTACTAGCTGGGGTTAGAAGTAATGATAATTCTAGTGAGGTAGGTGAGCTTTCTTCTGTTAAGTTACAGTTACACGAGACCACAAGACTATCCGAAGAGAGACAAGACCATTACCAAATTAGAGGAAGACCAACTCAAAGAGAAGAAGAGTCATCAGCAAGCATTAATCAGGAATGATGCACTTACTCTGATTATGATGCACTATATGACACTTCCAAAAAGTTAGAAATTAGGTTAGGAAAATAGCCTGAGGTTGCTGCTCCTACCCTAACAAATGTCACTTACCGAAACACTGGAACACTATCAAACCCAACACTGTCAGACCAAACCCAACCAAACCTTTGCCCAAGAAGACCAATATGCATGCATTTTATTGTCAATATCCTAATAAAAAACCAAGACCTACCAATCATGCACAACACACTGCATCTAACACTCAACATGCTAGATGTTACTATTGTGGCACCATTGGTCATATCTCTCCTGCACGTAGAGTTAGAAAGCTTGTTGATTTAAAGATATATATACATGGATACCGAAAACTAACATCTCAGGACCCTACAAGAAATGGATACCAAAAGTTTTATCTGCAAATTCTTTTGTAGGTGGAATACCCAACGCATGCTAAAAGCAAGTGGATCCTCGACAGCGGTTGCTCACGGCACATGACCGGTGACGCTTCATTATCCGCAACATTGTCGAAGAAGAAAGAAGGATACGTCTCCTTCGGTAATAATCTTAAAGGGTATCTAGTAGGTATCAGCAATATTGGTAAGGCTCCCTATCCTGTGATTAAAGATGTCTGTCTAGTAACCGAGTTAAAATATAACCTACTCAGCATAAACTATTTAGCTGACCATGGTTATGGTATTAACATTGTCAAAGACAAATGTACTATGGTTGATAGCTCAACTCGTAGTACTATCTTTGAAGGTATTAGGAAAGATAATATATATTTTTTATATCTATTAGAAGAGGCTAACAAAGCAGGTAGATGCTTAATCGCCAAGAATGATGAGAGTGCACTATAACTGCCACAACAAGACAAGACAAGATAGGTATCGAGACAGGAGTATGCTACGACGAGCCACTATATCAAGCTAAGCATGTACAGAAAACGAGAGTGCGTCACGATGGCCCACTATCAAGACAAGACAAGAACATATACAATGAATCCAAGTAAATATGACAGTCTAAGGTAGAAAACATGGCATGGCATATAAAAAATTATACTATCGAAGAAAATCCAGAAACTAAACAATAAATCATGAAAGAAATAAACTTGGGAGTCTATTGAAAAGATCTGTCGGATTGCTGCAGATTTTTGAAGGATGATCCATTCGGTCATAGCAAGTATTTGCACATAAAATGGGCCATTCGGAAGATCCGGCGGATTGCAGCAAATTTTTAAAGGATGATCCAAAAACATGTAAAAAGCCCAATAAATGTAAGAACAATTCTCCGAGACCAAAATCCGGTCCCAAATCTCATCCAAGTCTAGTCTAGCAATATTAAGTATTGCAGGTAAGTCTCGTATACCAATATGGACTAAGTCTAGTGGTAGGAACATTCGTATCATTACCGATATCAATTTTCCAACTAAGAAAAGTATCAGGACATCGTAGGAAGGAAAACAAAACCTAGCTCAAACCAAAAATTCGAAATAGTGAAAATAACAAGAATCTTGAGGGAAACAATTTTAGTAAAATAAGTTCTAGAAAATAATGAACTATCAAGGCTACAAAAATTAAAACAGCAGTAAAATAATAAATGTCCAGTAGTTCGGCAAGATGTAATTGTCTAAGGCAGCTCCCAGACTAACTCTTCTACTCCACCACCAAGAGGAGTCCAGAAATTGCACTCTGAGGTCTCGAGACCAAGCTCCAAGCTCTCGAGGAATATAGAGTGGAAATAAGTAGAGAAAAAGAGTAGAGAGAGAAAGTAAAAAAAATCGAAAGAAATCGAACTCGTATATATAGAGAAGGGGAATTAATCGTGGCTATCTGATCATGATGCGCGTCTCGATCAGGATTAATCTAGACTATTCATCAAAGAAAACCAAGAAACAAATGGATAATAAAACGTATCAAAACCAAGAAACTACTGGACGAAAGAATGTATCAATACTATTCATCAAAATATCAGGACATTATTCATCAAAAATATCTCATTCCTACCGGCTGTCGGATGATCCGACAGAGTTCCTCGAATTTTCGACGGATGATCTGGATCATCACAGCAAGTTTTTGCATCTAATGTGGGGACATTCGGATGATATATCAGACTTCTATGGATACCGACGGATGATCCGAAAAGTCTAAAATTTCTTTACTTAGAGAAATTTTTGGGTTCACCGTTCTACACACCAATCCTAACACAGGTCTATGGCAATGCTAACAGGTATTCTAACAGTCTCGAACAATAAAGAAATAATCATAGTCAATGCAACTCAATAATTCAGTATTACTCGTGTATTCGTATACAAATACTGATACAGTGAGATGAGTCTCACAACTATTAATTCTTGTGTTCTGTGAATTAGATTTAGATTATCTATGACTGCATGTAGTTTAATTATTTACAGTTTATGTGTGTGTACGTGGATTCCATATATTGTATGCATGCAGCTGGCATGTTCCGTATGCCTGGTCCAAAGTATATTGGGACTCGAGGGTTATAAGCCCGGCATTGGCGAATGTTGGCTCAGCGAGGGTGGCGCCGACAGCTAGAGGCTAGAGAAGCACGGAGGAAGGTCAAGGCGGTGGTGGTGGTCTGTGGTGGTGATGACAGACGATGGTGGCGGTAGTTCGTGTTGTTGTGACTCGGCGGTGGTGGCTTTGGGTGGTAGATGATATTGACGGTGGTGGTGGTGGTCATGATGGTGATGATTTGGTGGTGAATGGGAAGGAGTACAGATGGTGGATCTGGGTCGTGTACAGCGGTTGGGCTAGATCTAGTGCGGTGGCGGTTAAAAGGGGACGCGGGGTTCGGTGGATGCACATGAAAGGTTGTTGTGTTGGTATTCCGGTGGTCGATGGTGATTGTGGGTGTTGGTGGTGATGATGGTCTGATCAGTTGGAGTCAGAGAGGAGGAGCGGCGAGGCACGTATCATATGGGAACGACGGCATTGAAGGTCGTGGTGCTGTGGCAACGGTATCCCGGAGGTAGGGACATGGAGGAGTAGCTGGAGTTTGGCCGGAGAGGGTGGCCAGAATTTGGGGATGGCAATGGTGGTGGTTAGCAGAGTGTGAGGCTGGGGACGGCCGGAGTTGGCGGAGCTAGGCTAGTAGACGGCGGTCCGACGAGGCGAGGTTGAACTGGACAATGCTGAGTGAAAGAGGAGTGTGTAGGAAATTTGATGTAAAAATATTCAGAAGACCCCAATATTTAAAAAAATATATATAGAGTACTCCATAAGCCATGATGGCAAGAAGTGTAAATTATAATAGATCTAGGGACAGTAATGGAAGGCACTAACCAAGTCTAACCACTAACTAATAACAACCAACTACTAACTAATCTATTAATTACTAACTAATTGGATATTAAGGACAACTAAAGCCCAAAGCTTGGAAAAAGCCCACAATCCAAAGCCCAAGGTTTGGTAGGCTTTAGATAGAAAATTAATTGGAGAATGGAGCCAACAATCCAAGCCCAAGCTTGGTATGCAAAAATGAAATTAATTAAAAATATTTAAGCTCACTAATAAAAGTCCACTAATTAATTATTAGGCAATTAGTAATAAATAAAGCTAGTAAATATTAATACATACAATAATTAATAATTGTCCATAAATAAATTTAGGGAAAAAGAAATTAAATATAAATTCCCAAAAACAATAACGCAAATTTAGGTAGTTACAACTCTACCCTCCTTAAAAGAAATTTCATCCTTGAAATTTAAATTAACATGATTAATAGAGTTAAAATCTAAATACGATCAAAGAAAGTTTAAAATGTAAGTATAATTATTCATATAATCGAAATCACTTGGGCACGATCAAATACAGGAATGATGCAATTTGGCACGACTAAGATTAACAAATAAAGAAAGTTTGAAATGGTGTGGTTTGGCACGATCAAAATCTAACCATGATTAAGGCATTACGAAGAAGAAAAAAACCAAATCGTTTAGGCACGATCAATAAAATGATTTGATTTGGCACGACTAAGGATAATTAAATATGGTTAACAACAAAATTATTTACGCACGATCAAACAAATTTGGCACGACTAAGAACATAATCGAAATACGATCAAAATCATATAGGCACGATTTCCATCATTTAGGCACGATCGAGGATGGATTCGAAATCAAAGTCATATAAGCACGATGAAAAAATAAATCCATTCCTTTAGGTACGAGATAGACTTAAAATCATTTAGATCAAAATCATTAGTTATGCTCAAATTGGAATCAAGCATAGAATGGTTAAGGCACGATCAACTCAAGGTCGAAGTTATATGGGCGCGATTAAATATCAAAATTTAGGCACGATTTAAGGGGGGAAATCAATGTATAGAATTTAAGTTACATAATCATGCAAAGTTATATAGACATGACCAATAATTGACATGTTTAAGAATAAAGTTATGGCTAAGATAGAACCTAGTCAGAGAGAACCTAGATATGATTATATAATCTAAATTTTGGCATGGGTAATAATCGAGATCTAGGCACGAACAGAATTCAAAGCATGTAAGTGTGATCAAAGATTAGAACCTGGGAATTATTAAGGATAAGATCAAAGTATAGTAACGGTCAAATAGAATATAAATCACCTAGTCATAGAAAGTCATATAAACATGACCATGATCAAAATTTAGGCAATCTAGTCCTGGTTTTAGATGTGATCGAAATCACGATCAGAAAGATTTTGGCACAATTAAGAATATAATAAAAAAACATCTAGTCACAATCAAAATGGGATTGATTCTACTAATAATGAAATCAAAGGGTGATTACAAGGATAGAAAAATCAGGTCTCTATTATAGGAAAATCAAATAATGATTACAAGATATGATATGCAGAAAGGAGATACAAGGTAATCATCTCACCCTACTACTGCAAGTTTGTCTGATCATCATTCCTTAATTATGCTATAAATCCTGAAATACCACTAACAAGTCATAAATCCATCAATCATGAAAATCAAATTCTTCTACAACTACTATAAGGTATATCTGACCATTATTCTAAGGGTACTACTCCTCAATCGTACCCTTGTTTATAAATTTTCATTCATTATTTTTTTCGTTCCCGTAATCCAAAACTTAGTCATCCTTAAAATCCTTAAATCGGATTTTATGCCTATAAATCCTTCATCATGGTTCAAATTTAGACTTCTCGAATTATACTTAAATCTAAATGTCACCACTATATTCAAAATTTTATTTCCTATATCCATCAATCGTTACCTCCCTGAAAGTTCACAATTGGTAACATTAGTTATAGTATTCCAAAATTTAAAATTTTGTGTTGTATTAGTTCTTGGTCTTTCTCCTAATTTTTATATCATCCCTGCATAATTCACTTATTTGGATTCTTCAAGTCAATATTTTAACCTCAATTAAATATTTCACGAATTTGTAACCTCAAGTATCTAAATTTCCTCGAAGTCAATTCACCAATATCCTCATGAGTCTTAAGGATATAACCCCCAAACATTTATAATTTCTCCCCATTTAATTTTATCATCCACTATTATTATTCTTTCGAATTCTTCCATGTTCTATTTTTATATGAAAATAATCCATATTAGAAATAATTCTCTAAATTATAACCATTTCCAAAATTCAATGATGTCACTATCCTCTTGATTTTGCGTTCATTTCTAGTTACACCTTTTCTCCATCAATTTTATCTCATTGTCCAAAGTATCATAACTAGTCTAAAATGTACCATTCCCACATGATAACCAATTCCTTCAATAACCCGTCTTTCATTCTCCTTTGGTTCCTCAAAGTCCTGTGTCGAGGTTATTATTTTCCTTGGAGTTTCTTTCATAGAGATCCTATCACTTGTACTTTTTCTATAGAAGATTGGGCTAGGTCAAAGTTAACATTTCTGAAATTTAGGAAGGCTGAAGATTTAGTAGGAGTATGATACGGAACAAAGGAGAAGATAATTGAGAATTGGTCATAGAGATAAGGTCATGCATAAAATTGGTCAGAAACACTGTTATGCATATCATGATCATTTAAGAAATTCTATCTAGTAAATCTAGTATACCCTTTTTTTCCATAATTCATAACCCCGAATGTACCACCTTATAATACTTTATCCTTCAAGTCCACTATTTCAATTTCATCATAATGCTCTTTAACATTTTCCAATAACTTTATTTTCTAATCTCGAAATGCTCGGTTTATAGATCAAACCTCTAAACAATTCATGTGCTCATCATTATTCCGAAATCAGTCTTACTAAATCCTCCACACAATCGATATTTGACCTTTAAAAAATCCTTCTTCTCCATTTAAAGATAATTTCTTTCATTCATTTCTCTGTAAATTCTCAACTTTAAATGATATTCAAATATGCAGTAATTTTAAGCTCAAATAAATATATTCCATCCTATAGACCAAGTGATTTACTCAAATCTCTACTCTTAAGCATCCATCTATTAAGATTAGCTGCTAATAATCGATCGTCATTTAACCCTCGAGTAATAAATACCATATCCTCCAGATTTGTAAAATTTTAACCCATATTCCTTCATATTGAGTTCCTCAAAATTTTCCTCTGAAGAATGACTTGGCATTTTAATCGAAAATCTTTAAGGATCAAATCTTTTCAAACTATTTATGAATAACATCTCTATTATTGAGTTTGATATCTTCTTCATATATAACATCGAGTTCATATCATCATCATAGGTACCCCCGAGATTATAGAAACGAGGGTAAGTCATGATTCTATCTTGGTTGTTCCTAGTAATTCCTAATTTAATCCTAAGATACAAATGGTCGAAATAAATCTTAGAATCTACTAAGGAAAGCTTTGTTAATCCTAAATCACTTCTAACTGCAGTAGTGCCATGTCATCAAAATATATCCCACGATCCATATAAACCCAGAATTTAAGTGGTCAATTCATCAAATAAAACCAAGGCTAAGAATGGACATAGTCAAGGCTAAGAGTGGATATAGTCAATTAGAAAGACCAAGTCAAAGGAACTTACGGTAGAATTTATAAAAATAAGCAAATGATCGAAAATCCTATTCTGTGAATGAGTTACCTAGTCATATAATTTCCTATCAATCTTATAGGGTCGTAGTAGTATGACTAAACTTAGGTACTACCACGACATCGCACTAGTTACGAAGATGAAACTTGCATGGACCACCATAAAAATGTGTCATGACCCGCACCCGGAAGTTCGGGCACAAGTACGTGGAAGTATGCCCCGACTACGCCACAGCATCGGCGGTAGAGCGATGTCTATACCTCAAGATCACATAATCAATAATGTAACTCATCCACAGTAGCTAAAGGAGGATGACACGATAAGAGAAACAACTTTTATTAAAATCAGATGACAAATATTTCAAGTGTTTGATTACAGATTAATATAAAATTAACAGGAATTACTCGGAGACAAATCCGGTAGCAAATGGAAAGTAAAATTAGGAATGAAAGAAAGAAACTAAAAAATAATAAACCAGAGGTAGACGTATCTATGCCCGCTCATCGTAATCCAAATGTCCAAAGAGAAGTACAACGATCATCGACGACTGCAAATAGTTATCTAGTCAGGATTGGAGCAAGTACAAAACATGATCCACTATTCATAACCTAGTAGAAACTATATAACATAATAGAGTATGGAAAATAGGAATAAGTAAACTGTAATCATGATCCAACAAGTAGATAAACAGAAAAATGGATAATCATGGCATATGACAAAAACTATATGAAATACATAAGTCATAACTGCACTAAGTTTATTTGAAATATCATGTTCTATATGTGATCGGGCTGAGGGATCTATTTGGTATAGCTCAATCATATGTGACGTGTATGATTAGTTATTAGGTAGAGAACAGAAAATACAGGATTTTGATCACATATATACTAAGGTACATCGCGTCTAACTAGTAATCATGGATTCAAACCACACAAGAAAACATGAACATGAAACAAGGTAATCATGAAACACAATAAACAAGGAAACACGGTAATCATGAAATAGAATCCATAACACTAATCTCGTGTGATAATCGTGACAATCATCATGCAATGCACATCTAATTCATGAAATAGATTAACTATCAGGAAATAAAATTTATCATTGTAAGTACTTGCCTTAAGTAGTTGTTGTCGACGTAAACGACACGAACGTATTGACACGGAATAGCTTAGAAGCTAAAATCCAGTAAATTATTCCAAACGATGAGACAGACAGTTTTATTGAGTCCAGATTAGTCCAAATAGTCCAAATTGATATACAGATTTGGAAGTCAACAATTATCGAGATCGAGATGGAAAATCGACGTTCGTAAAGGCAAAAGAAAACGCATGATTAGTCATGGTCAAGATTTGATAATCAAAAGAAAAATTGCATAACTAATACATGTAACTATTTTGGAAAATAATTTATAATAATTGAAACTATTACTAGTCAAAATATTTGAAGTAAATATTTTGTAGAGAGAGAAATAAAGGTAGAGTTAAACCTTAATTTTGGCGAATATAATTCTTAGGAAAAAGTATATTTTTAATTTGATAAAAATACTATAATAATATTTTTACGTTTCTAAATCAAAATTTTGAAATCAATATAGGCCCAAAACCAATACTATTATTAGATGGGTCAAGCCCAATATAGTATTTTGTTTCAAACTAAATTTTTGGGGATTACTTACTATATATTTATTTAATAAAACAATATGAATAAATAGTACAAAATAATAACTGTATATGAATAGATATACATATATACCAGTATTTATTTATACTATAATATGTATATTATAACAGATCTAGGGACAATAGTGGAAGGCACTAACCAAGTCTAACTAACCACTAACTAATAACAACTAATTACTAACTAATCTATTAATTACTAACTAATTGGATATTAAGGACAACTAAATCCCAAAGCTTGAAAAAAGCCTACGATCCAAAGCCCAAGGCTTGGTAGGCTTTAGATAGAAAATTAATTGGAAGAATGGTACCCACAATCCAAGCCCAAGCTTGGTAGCCAAAAATAA
Organism: Iris pallida; assembly: GCA_029216955.1. NCBI lineage: Eukaryota > Viridiplantae > Streptophyta > Magnoliopsida > Asparagales > Iridaceae > Iris > Iris pallida. Next base: position 3,926,372 of record JANAVB010027400.1, read on the forward strand.
AATTAATTAAAAATATTTAATCTCACTAATAAAAGTCCACTAATTAATTATTAGATAATTAGTAATAAATATTAATACGTACAACATTAATAATTATTCATAAATAAATTTTGGGAAAAAGAAATTAAAATTTTCCAGAAAAATTTCTAAATTCCCAAAAACAATAACACAAATTTAGGTAGTTACACTGCTTTACTCACCATCGTAGAAAAGCATCTCAACCCACATAGAGGAGGAGAACCCTTCAGCATGAAAGGGGGAAAGAAGAACAATTGTAAAGAAAAATTCCTCCGCCAAGACCCTATTTATAGGGCCAAGACTCATTATGATAGTAGATAGGGAGTCACATCCTCATTTATTCAAAGACCCTCAATTTTCTCAACGCTTTTGCCAGTTTGTGGTCAGATCAAACTCTTCGAGTCATACGCCCTTAAAAACGACAATAAATACGGATTTGACCAAAGCAGCAGAGGCCATTCCATGGAATAGCCAGGTTGCAGAAATTAGGCGAACGTCATCTACAAGCATGCGACAGTGACCAAGTTCCCAGCATGCGGCAGAAGTCCAATCTTCGATTTGATTGGCAACATGCGGCTACAACTCTTGCGCCTCCCGAAAGGTGAAAAAGTTCTTTCATCTCCTGAAAACCCGTCTCCATGGCCCAGTTGCCACAAAGACCTACCATCTTTGATCCTAGTCGGATCGAAATATTCTCACCATAAAACCTCCCTTTCCAGCAAAGGAGGAACTACAGTTCACATCGATAATATACCTCTGAACTAACTTATAGAATTCCATTTTCGCAAATGAACCTTTTCCAAAAAACACAGTTGCTTTATGGAATTCCTCATCTCTGACCCCCAGCCGGATCCAAGATAACCTATTCGCCATGTCCACATTACCTCTGAGCGAATATCTTTCACCTCTGATATATCTGCATGACCCCTGGATAACGTAATCCAATGCTTTGTCATGTCTATATTACCTCTATGCAAAGCATTTTTGACTTAGCTTTTTGTAATGTCTCGGAAAGTCAGTCACCTCACCATCATCCGCAAAATAGTTTCGGACTCATTTTATGTACTTAGTCATTAAGTATGCCATAAGCAGTGGTCCATAATAATCCCCAATGGAATGTTTCCAACTTACTCAGGTGTCACACTACGTCCAGTATATTATTCGTACTAACAGATGGAGATACATGAGAAGGAAAATTACTCTCTTAAAAAAATTAGTACATACACATCAAAGCTCAGGAAAATAATACAAATCAACCATCCGAACAGAGCTCCTCCAAGCGTTAGGTCAAAGCGGCAATGAGCTTCTCCTTCGCCTCCTGCTTAGCAGTCGTTAGAACTTCGAAGCGGGCGAGGAAGGCGTATTTCTCCTTCAGCTCCCTCACAGCAACTTCCAGCTCGGAGCTAGATTTTTTTAATCTCTTCCGTCGCCCGATGGAAGGCCTCATCCATCCCTAGTGACTTCTTCTCTCCGGATCCAGAGAGGGAGTCAAGATTAGGTGATACCCTCATAGGATGGGTGATATCTTCCAAGGACAGGCAAAGGGTGGTCAGGAGACAATCGATTGTCGCCAACTTCTTCTCCTCCAACTACCTCTTCCTAAGGGAGGGGAAGCCGATGAGGAAGAAACCACAACTGGATCCACAGCAGTGCTTATGAACTCCATCTTCCTCGACTTCTTAGAGCGCCTGTGATGAAAAGTCTTCTTAGGGTCCATGAGGAAGATAAAGAAGCAAAGATACAACGGCTCATGAATTTATAGAAGAAGCTAATGACTCTTTGTATACACCGGTTTAACGAGAGGGAGATGGAAAAGCCTTCATGATGAATCTGACGCTTCCATCTCCTCAAAGCATGATTCGAATCTCTCATATGGCAGCGAATCAAGGCAAAGTCTCTTCAAATACAGCAGTTATTATTAAAAGTCTGACAGCCTAGCAGCCTTTCCAGTACCGTAACTGACGACATCATCAACAGTCTAACAGGCAAGCCCAGAGTGCCCAAAATATGCATGTCCATGTTTCTATTCAAAGTGTTCCAAACTTATCCCAAGTTTGAAAACTTTGCTCAAGTTTGAAAACTTTGAAGAGGGTCTTGTAGAAGCATAAAAAATCATCAATGGCTAAGGAACAGCACACCGACTGGTATGCTTTGCATGCGGCTCTTCATGCGGCTTCCCAGCCCCCCCTGTAACTCCCCTTCCCGAAATTTTTTCAAAAATTAATATTTCTTTATTATTTTAATTGTTTTATTTGGTGATTATTAGATTTTATAAATAAATTTGATATATGTAAATTATACGTATTATCATTAATATCTAACGGCGTTGTAGAATAATTGTAAGAGTTGACAGACCCAAAGTAAGACTTGGTGTAATAGGATGCATACCCGATACATTGATTTATTTTATTTTGTTACCATAGTTATTATTATTATTATCATTATTGTTATTATGATATTACTCTTATTATTATTATTATTATTATTGTTATTACTATATTATTTCTTAATATACCTGCGTATGTGTATATATATATATAGAGAGAGAGGAAATATAAACATATACAAATACGTGTGTAGGTATATGTAAATATACCATAAATAGGTACGTGTGTATATATATAAATATAAAAAATATACATATATATATATATATGTATATGGGTGTTTATGGATATAGATATACAGGTATGAATATATAAGTGTATATATGTAAACGTATATTGGTATATACAAATATATGTATAAGTATATGCTTTTAAGTTTTACCATCAACCATCATAAAAGTTAAGATTGCTTCCTTATTTTATAGACTTCTTAGACTTGGAAACAGGTAACTAATAAATTAAAATATGACTTATATTGGCTAACCCACGACCCAAATAGCTCAAAATAACTGGACTCGAACCAAAAGGAAGCAAACTGAACCCAAATGAAGCATGACTTTGTATAGTCTGGAACTCGACTGGATCTCTAGCACCTACTCAACTTGTTCTCCAACAAGTGTGAGAGGAAGAGTAAATGATAAGAGTTATTGAAAGAACATATTATCCTAAATTATTGTGAATTCTGAATAGGAAGAAGAAGAATGAGAAATGGCCCCAGACTTCCCCAACCCGAGCAGACCATACCAAGCAGACCCCGGCCTAGTGTAATCCCCAACGACCGAACCCCCTAAGCCAGCTCTCGAGCTCGGCCCAAAGGCCCGACCTCATTTCTCCCGGCCCAGCTGGTATGCCCGCTCCCACAACATCAGCGAGCAAACAGAAACCCGAGCAGCCGCACGCTGGGTATATATAGATGGAGAGAGAGCGAGTTCGAGGGAGAAACCCTAAGCGAACGCTCGCGCCACCACCACCAACCCTGGCGCACCCTACCCCGACCTCGGGCGAGCCCTCCCCGCGCGCGCCACCGCCGCGAGCGCCGCCGGCCGGGCGCGAGAGCCAGCCGCGCGCACGTGCAATGACAGCAGAAAACTCGTGGTAGGAGGCCGACTTCGCAGCGAGCTCGCAACCCATCCACGCGATGTTTTTCTGAACCAATTTCGCAGGTATAAACCCGACCTATATGGCTTCAATCCTCTTCAATTCGTTTCTCAGTTAGATTGATAGATCGTCCGACATATCGACGCAAAGTCGAAGAATTTTTTCGTCCCAAAACAGAGTATAGGACAGACCCCGTAGCCCTGTTTGCAAGTATATTTTTGGCAGCCTGTTAACAACTAATGAAAACTAATTAAAGGGTAATTTAGACAACATATAGGGCTTCACAACCCTTCTTGTGGATTCGGAAATCATCGACCACGCGTCGAGAAATTGAATCCCGAACATTGACGAAAATCTGTCCCAAACAGGACAGAAGGACCAGTCCAAATACGCTAGTTTGCGGCCAGTTTTATCCCAAACCATGCACGATTTCGAAAATCCATTTAAAGGTAAATTTTGACAACATATACGAGATGGAAACGCTGTTTATAGATTTATTTTTCATCAATTATATTGCTGTTAAATTAACTTCAAAGTTCGGAAAAAATCTGTTTTCAAAACAATAAAAACACTCCACACGACGTGCGTCACGCCAATCGGGGCGACGTGGTCGCGAACCGAAAGGATCGAAAGCTGCGTAACAGCTTCGTGGTCGTGTGGGCTTTGACGGAATTCAAATTGGTCGCGTGTGCGCGACGAATTTGATGCGTATCCGTCGAAATTCACCGTATCGTGCACGTTGCAAATTCAATCATAACTTTGTGCACGCTCGTCAGATCGAGACGAAACTTACGCCAACAGGACCGTATCGCTTTTCTGGTCCTGCATGCCAAGTTTGGTCCAATTCTGAGACCGTTGACAAAATCACCGTTTTGCGGGCCCCGCGGTCCCACTCAACGGACGATTTTGTGCACGGCCCGCCGGAATCCAACTCTGGACATACGGTTGGGTTCGTATCGGAAAACTGGATCCGTAGACATGTAGTTTGACGACTTTAGAGACCGTTGACTTTGGCACGCTTTTCGGTGCAAAGCGGGTCCAACGGCGGACATCGTTTTTGTCCAAAATTACCGTTTTGCCCCTGTGTCCAGAATTGGACTTAAGGACAGGCAATCCTAGCTAATTTGACTATTCTGAGAACGTTGGTACTATTTATTTCAGCATCCGGAGACTTCTATATGTGTTTGCTTGATTGTGGCTCATCGTGTGGTACAGTATTGGTTTCTCCAGCTAAGGACCTCAGGCAAGTGCACTTTCTGATTGCTTTTCGATTCATAGTAGTCTTTTCATTTCATGTCTTTACATATATCTTGCTGCTTGTTGACACGGTCGTCACACGGAGTTGTCGGGAGGGGAAATATCTTAGTATACATGTGGACTACCCAGAAATTTCCCAATATGTCTAATCTTGAATGATAGCAGCCGCACACGACACGTGCGGTGAGCCGTATTTTACCCCCTAGTCGTCCACATGGCGAAAGGATATTTCACACCACTTAGATAGATGTCTTTTATTAGTTTTTCCTTGTTTATTTCTCTAATCGTGCTATGACATCACTTTATCTTACCGTTTTCATTTCTCATATGCTATTTTTATGTCTTGTCAATTCTATTATGTTTTGCACTGCCGTCGGTTTGTGTACTTGTTCCAATTCTGACTGGATAACCAACATTTTTCAGGTTTAGCCGCGATCACTGTTAGCACTGGGAGAACTTGGGTATGCTGAAGACGACCTAGAAATAGAAAGAGTTTAATCATTTCATTAATTGTAAAACTTTGTTTTTCTTTTAAATATAAATGTTGTAATAACTTAGAAATGTGAATGAGCAGCAATATTGTTTACTTTTGAGCATTTTATTTCTTGCGGGCTTGACAGCGTTCTACTGCCGACTCTGCGGCGTAGGCTGGCTTGGACACGTCTCGTATCCGAAAAGCGGGTGCGGGTCGTGACAAGTTTTTGTGGTGGCCCATGCAGGTCCGTTTTCGCAAAATACTGCGAACTCGTGATGGTACGTTAGTCGTACTATTGCGAGCCTGTGCCCAGGAAATGCTCATTCACAAACTAGGATTAAAATAATTTAAGGTAATGACTAGGATTAGGAGTCCCTTAATTATTTGACTAATTGGGTAGTTAAGGTTGTAGATAGGCCATGCTATTTTTGAATTCAGATAACTTGTCCGACCCTATAGTCACACTATTCCTTTTGATACGACAATGTGGATATATTATTTGCTTGATTAGTTAGGTTTACCTATAATTAAGGCTTTGATCTTGATAACATGTTCAGTTATCTTTTACTCTATCTAGATATAATTTTCACTTCATGAGTTAGATTTGCATGTTTTAAAATTCTATGTTGCCATAGGGAATTGGTTTAGACTTTCTGATTCTGTTATTTGCATACGAATCTCTAAGTAGATTGATTTAAGATTTTCCCTCAACTATATAGGTGCATATAAAATAGATACTAGTATGGTTGTTTTCTTTCGTAGTTAGTTATTCCCTCCATGATATGTCCTTTATCTTTAAACGTTGTGACTGCTAGGACAAATACCTAGGCCCTATTTTTAGTCAACTTGTTAGGATCTCTAGAAGCTCATAAATTCTTACTGATATAGCTAAAGGAGTATTAGCTAACTAATAATAGTTAGGCAGCAGCGCACTGTCATCAATTAGCTGAGAGTGGAGATGTGGGTTCACTGCAGCCAGCAGCGCACTGGCGAGGCACAACCCACAGAATTGAAATCACCCCGAAGAACGATAGTCTATAGAACGTTGCAGGAAATATGTTCTCGTTGACTTCTTTAGATCTTAGATTACCCTTGTGTCAATATAGGTGGAGTGTCTGATAGCATATCATATCTGAATCACGGAACCAAGGATTTACCTAGAATATGGAATTTAGAGTTCCATAACTCATTAGTCGATCAAGGCCTTATTGATAGGAAGATAGTAGGAAGACTGTATGAGTAATAACACCAGGTAAGGATTTGACCCTCTCAAAACTCGAACTTCTTATTTTCCTTCTTCCAAAAATCTCGCCTACTTATATTTTGACTATCTTGACCAACGCTGCAATTACAGCCTAGTTTTGCAAGCTTACACTTTTATCGAGCTTGATTCAAGACATATGTTTATTGGGGACGCCCGCTAACATATTGTCTAATCAGAATCATTGTATTATGGTCTGATCAACCATGATGCATTTGGTTCGCTCCTCATCTAATTACCCTACGTGGATTGAGATATGATGTCTCTAGGATCTCATCCGCGACTGCTTTGACAATTTCCCTTGAACTATACATTCGCCCTTGAATCACGTAATTGTGTTCAGTGACATCTCCCTTGAACCCTTCATTGTTTTGTCTTCATTAATTGGAAAGATGAAAGCTCGTGATTGATAGGTAGATACCTAGTATCCCCATGACTATGATAGTTGTATATGCAAGTATAGCTACCATCGGCCAGCCCTGTGACAGGAACCTTGCCACTATATCCTAGCCTCTAAGGTGGGTAGATTGTAAGCCTTCTAAAATTTTGGGATATACCAGGATTATCGAGTGGTTAGAAATATCTTCCATTAGGGTGCTGATTAGAACCCCATGGACTCCCACTTCCCATTTAGATCATTTTGTGTCCCCGACCGTGTCATTGATATTCGAAGCACGAGACCAACTGTTATCTTCCAACAAACTTCACGTGTAAGACCTAGACGAGTCCATCTTCATCTAGGTATATATCATGTCCTACCCAAATCCGTCCCCTTGTACTCTATTTTTATGGTACGACTTTCAGGACAAAAGGATTAGCCATAACCCTTACCGTAATACCGGTATGTTTCCTGACTTCCACTAGAGCCTCAACCTTGACCCAATCCTTTCGACCCAATATATGGTAGTAATCTACTCGAAGCCCACTACGCACATGTCAATAGTGTGCCACCCAATTGAGGCCCCATGTGCTATTTAAACACAAAAGGCACGGAAGACGCATTTTGGGCTTATGGACCTAGCTAACCAACCCGACTAGCGACCAGCTCAACCCATTGAGTAGAAACCTATTCTAGGATACACTAACCTAGTAGGAAGAGTTCCATCATTGGGATCTTGTCCAATCCTTGTAGATTGAAACCCCATATTCATCCAACCAACGACTGATATCTAAATAGAGAACCCAGTAGGATCACAATCTAGATTCCTCAACCTCCATTCCATTTTGGAACCTTGTTTAGAATTCCGAGATTGAAACTTTTGTATTCCAGATTGCGAGCTCTCCTAAAGAACGAATGATTCTTAGTTTTAGTCAATGACTAGACTAGAGTAGCCCAATCTAGTGAATAAGACTATAGGTTCATAAACACTCTTTCTATCGGTATCCTTGGATATTTTCTACCGCTCTTGAAATTTCATATTAATGAATAGTCAAGCTTACTAGAATTTGCCAGTATTCTTAGTTACTTGCGTAAAGTGGTTGCTTGTTAAATTTTGGGTTGCTCGATAAATAATAGATGACTATAGATACCATATGCCTGGATATTTGTTGATGGGATTGTTAGCAACCAGTTAGAAGATTTTAAGATTTTAGCTTGAAGAGTAGGGTGACCAAAGGTGGGTAGAAGTCCTCGATGATTCGTAGTTAAGAAATGACTAGAAGGAGGATACAACTATTTTAAGAAATTAAAGTTGAAGAGATTAAAGAAGTAGTGGAGTTATTTTTAGTTTGAATTTTAAGCATGTTTATGAGTTAGAATTTCGAGGACGAAATTATTTTTAAGGTGGGTAGATTTGTAACTCCCCTTCCCGAAATTTTTTTAAAAATTAATATTTCTTTATTATTTTAATTGTTTTATTTGGTGATTATTAGATTTTATAAATAAATTTGATATATGTAAATTATACGTATTATCATTAATATCTAACGGCGTTGTAGAATAATTGTAAGAGTTGACAGACCCAAAGTAAGACTTGGTGTAATAGGATGCATACCCGATACATTGATTTATTTTATTTTGTTACCATAGTTATTATTATTATTATCATTATTGTTATTATGATATTACTCTTATTATTATTATTATTATTATTGTTATTACTATATTATTTCTTAATATACCTGCGTATGTGTATATATATATAGAGAGAGAGGAAATATAAACATATACAAATACGTGTGTAGGTATATGTAAATATACCATAAATAGGTACGTGTGTATATATATAAATATAAAAAATATACATATATATATATATATGTATATGGGTGTTTATGGATATAGATATACAGGTATGAATATATAAGTGTATATATGTAAACGTATATTGGTATATACAAATATATGTATAAGTATATGCTTTAAGTTTTACCATCAACCATCATAAAAGTTAAGATTGCTTCCTTATTTTATAGACTTCTTAGACTTGGAAACAGGTAACTAATAAATTAAAATATGACTTATATTGGCTAACCCACGACCCAAATAGCTCAAAATAACTGGACTCGAACCAAAAGGAAGCAAACTGAACCCAAATGAAGCATGACTTTGTATAGTCTGGAACTCGACTGGATCTCTAGCACCTACTCAACTTGTTCTCCAACAAGTGTGAGAGGAAGAGTAAATGATAAGAGTTATTGAAAGAACATATTATCCTAAATTATTGTGAATTCTGAATAGGAAGAAGAAGAATGAGAAATGGCCCCAGACTTCCCCAACCCGAGCAGACCATACCAAGCAGACCCCGGCCTAGTGTAATCCCCAACGACCGAACCCCCTAAGCCAGCTCTCGAGCTCGGCCCAAAGGCCCGACCTCATTTCTCCCGGCCCAGCTGGTATGCCCGCTCCCACAACATCAGCGAGCAAACAGAAACCCGAGCAGCCGCACGCTGGGTATATATAGATGGAGAGAGAGCGAGTTCGAGGGAGAAACCCTAAGCGAACGCTCGCGCCACCACCACCAACCCTGGCGCACCCTACCCCGACCTCGGGCGAGCCCTCCCCGCGCGCGCCACCGCCGCGAGCGCCGCCGGCCGGGCGCGAGAGCCAGCCGCGCGCACGTGCAATGACAGCAGAAAACTCGTGGTAGGAGGCCGACTTCGCAGCGAGCTCGCAACCCATCCACGCGATGTTTTTCTGAACCAATTTCGCAGGTATAAACCCGACCTATATGGCTTCAATCCTCTTCAATTCGTTTCTCAGTTAGATTGATAGATCGTCCGACATATCGACGCAAAGTCGAAGAATTTTTTCGTCCCAAAACAGAGTATAGGACAGACCCCGTAGCCCTGTTTGCAAGTATATTTTTGGCAGCCTGTTAACAACTAATGAAAACTAATTAAAGGGTAATTTAGACAACATATAGGGCTTCACAACCCTTCTTGTGGATTCGGAAATCATCGACCACGCGTCGAGAAATTGAATCCCGAACATTGACGAAAATCTGTCCCAAACAGGACAGAAGGACCAGTCCAAATACGCTAGTTTGCGGCCAGTTTTATCCCAAACCATGCACGATTTCGAAAATCCATTTAAAGGTAAATTTTGACAACATATACGAGATGGAAACGCTGTTTATAGATTTATTTTTCATCAATTATATTGCTGTTAAATTAACTTCAAAGTTCGGAAAAAATCTGTTTTCAAAACAATAAAAACACTCCACACGACGTGCGTCACGCCAATCGGGGCGACGTGGTCGCGAACCGAAAGGATCGAAAGCTGCGTAACAGCTTCGTGGTCGTGTGGGCTTTGACGGAATTCAAATTGGTCGCGTGTGCGCGACGAATTTGATGCGTATCCGTCGAAATTCACCGTATCGTGCACGTTGCAAATTCAATCATAACTTTGTGCACGCTCGTCAGATCGAGACGAAACTTACGCCAACAGGACCGTATCGCTTTTCTGGTCCTGCATGCCAAGTTTGGTCCAATTCTGAGACCGTTGACAAAATCACCGTTTTGCGGGCCCCGCGGTCCCACTCAACGGACGATTTTGTGCACGGCCCGCCGGAATCCAACTCTGGACATACGGTTGGGTTCGTATCGGAAAACTGGATCCGTAGACATGTAGTTTGACGACTTTAGAGACCGTTGACTTTGGCACGCTTTTCGGTGCAAAGCGGGTCCAACGGCGGACATCGTTTTTGTCCAAAATTACCGTTTTGCCCCTGTGTCCAGAATTGGACTTAAGGACAGGCAATCCTAGCTAATTTGACTATTCTGAGAACGTTGGTACTATTTATTTCAGCATCCGGAGACTTCTATATGTGTTTGCTTGATTGTGGCTCATCGTGTGGTACAGTATTGGTTTCTCCAGCTAAGGACCTCAGGCAAGTGCACTTTCTGATTGTTTTTCGATTCATAGTAGTCTTTTCATTTCATGTCTTTACATATATCTTGCTGCTTGTTGACACGGTCGTCACACGGAGTTGTCGGGAGGGGAAATATCTTAGTATACATGTGGACTACCCAGAAATTTCCCAATATGTCTAATCTTGAATGATAGCAGCCGCACACGACACGTGCGGTGAGCCGTATTTTACCCCCTAGTCGTCCACATGGCGAAAGGATATTTCACACCACTTAGATAGATGTCTTTTATTAGTTTTTCCTTGTTTATTTCTCTAATCGTGCTATGACATCACTTTATCTTACCGTTTTCATTTCTCATATGCTATTTTCATGTCTTGTCAATTCTATTATGTTTTGCACTGCCGTCGGTTTGTGTACTTGTTCCAATTCTGACTGGATAACCAACATTTTTCAGGTTTAGCCGCGATCACTGTTAGCACTGGGAGAACTTGGGTATGCTGAAGACGACCTAGAAATAGAAAGAGTTTAATCATTTCATTAATTGTAAAACTTTGTTTTTCTTTTAAATATAAATGTTGTAATAACTTAGAAATGTGAATGAGCAGCAATATTGTTTACTTTTGAGCATTTTATTTCTTGCGGGCTTGACAGCGTTCTACTGCCGACTCTGCGGCGTAGGCTGGCTTGGACACGTCTCGTATCCGAAAAGCGGGTGCGGGTCGTGACAAGTTTTTGTGGTGGCCCATGCAGGTCCGTTTTCGCAAAATACTGCGAACTCGTGATGGTACGTTAGTCGTACTATTGCGAGCCTGTGCCCAGGAAATGCTCATTCACAAACTAGAATTAAAATAATTTAAGGTAATGACTAGGATTAGGAGTCCCTTAATTATTTGACTAATTGGGTAGTTAAGGTTGTAGATAGGCCATGCTATTTTTGAATTCAGATAACTTGTCCGACCCTATAGTCACACTATTCCTTTTGATACGACAATGTGGATATATTATTTGCTTGATTAGTTAGGTTTACCTATAATTAAGGCTTTGATCTTGATAACATGTTCAGTTATCTTTTACTCTATCTAGATATAATTTTCACTTCATGAGTTAGATTTGCATGTTTTAAAATTCTATGTTGCCATAGGGAATTGGTTTAGACTTTCTGATTCTGTTATTTGCATACGAATCTCTAAGTAGATTGATTTAAGATTTTCCCTCAACTATATAGGTGCATATAAAATAGATACTAGTATGGTTGTTTTCTTTCGTAGTTAGTTATTCCCTCCATGATATGTCCTTTATCTTTAAACGTTGTGACTGCTAGGACAAATACCTAGGCCCTATTTTTAGTCAACTTGTTAGGATCTCTAGAAGCTCATAAATTCTTACTGATATAGCTAAAGGAGTATTAGCTAACTAATAATAGTTAGGCAGCAGCGCACTGTCATCAATTAGCTGAGAGTGGAGATGTGGGTTCACTGCAGCCAGCAGCGCACTGGCGAGGCACAACCCACAGAATTGAAATCACCCCGAAGAACGATAGTCTATAGAACGTTGCAGGAAATATGTTCTCGTTGACTTCTTTAGATCTTAGATTACCCTTGTGTCAATATAGGTGGAGTGTCTGATAGCATATCATATCTGAATCACGGAACCAAGGATTTACTTAGAATATGGAATTTAGAGTTCCATAACTCATTAGTCGATCAAGGCCTTATTGATAGGAAGATAGTAGGAAGACTGTATGAGTAATAACACCAGGTAAGGATTTGACCCTCTCAAAACTCGAACTTCTTATTTTCCTTCTTCCAAAAATCTCGCCTACTTATATTTTGACTATCTTGACCAACGCTGCAATTACAGCCTAGTTTTGCAAGCTTACACTTTTATCGAGCTTGATTCAAGACATATGTTTATTGGGGACGCCCGCTAACATATTGTCTAATCAGAATTATTGTATTATGGTCTGATCAACCATGATGCATTTGGTTCGCTCCTCATCTAATTACCCTACGTGGATTGAGATATGATGTCTCTAGGATCTCATCCGCGACTGCTTTGACAATTTCCCTTGAACTATACATTCGCCCTTGAATCACGTAATTGTGTTCAGTGACATCTCCCTTGAACCCTTCATTGTTTTGTCTTCATTAATTGGAAAGATGAAAGCTCGTGATTGATAGGTAGATACCTAGTATCCCCATGACTATGATAGTTGTATATGCAAGTATAGCTACCATCGGCCAGCCCTGTGACAGGAACCTTGCCACTATATCCTAGCCTCTAAGGTGGGTAGATTGTAAGCCTTCTAAAATTTTGGGATATACCAGGATTATCGAGTGGTTAGAAATATCTTCCATTAGGGTGCTGATTAGAACCCCATGGACTCCCACTTCCCATTTAGATCATTTTGTGTCCCCGACCGTGTCATTGATATTCGAAGCACGAGACCAACTGTTATCTTCCAACAAACTTCACGTGTAAGACCTAGACGAGTCCATCTTCATCTAGGTATATATCATGTCCTACCCAAATCCGTCCCCTTGTACTCTATTTTTATGGTACGACTTTCAGGACAAAAGGATTAGCCATAACCCTTACCGTAATACCGGTATGTTTCCTGACTTCCACTAGAGCCTCAACCTTGACCCAATCCTTTCGACCCAATATATGGTAGTAATCTACTCGAAGCCCACTACGCACATGTCAATAGTGTGCCACCCAATTGAGGCCCCATGTGCTATTTAAACACAAAAGGCACGAAAGACGCATTTTGGGCTTATGGACCTAGCTAACCAACCCGACTAGCGACCAGCTCAACCCATTGAGTAGAAACCTATTCTAGGATACACTAACCTAGTAGGAAGAGTTCCATCATTGGGATCTTGTCCAATCCTTGTAGATTGAAACCCCATATTCATCCAACCAACGACTGATATCTAAATAGAGAACCCAGTAGGATCACAATCTAGATTCCTCAACCTCCATTCCATTTTGGAACCTTGTTTAGAATTCCGAGATTGAAACTTTTGTATTCCAGATTGCGAGCTCTCCTAAAGAACGAATGATTCTTAGTTTTAGTCAATGACTAGACTAGAGTAGCCCAATCTAGTGAATAAGACTATAGGTTCATAAACACTCTTTCTATCGGTATCCTTGGATATTTTCTACCGTTCTTGAAATTTCATATTAATGAATAGTCATGCTTACTAGAATTTGCCAGTATTCTTAGTTACTTGCGTAAAGTGGTTGCTTGTTAAATTTTGGGTTGCTCGATAAATAATAGATGACTATAGATACCATATGCCTGGATATTTGTTGATGGGATTGTTAGCAACCAGTTAGAAGATTTTAAGATTTTAGCTTGAAGAGTAGGGTGACCAAAGGTGGGTAGAAGTCCTCGATGATTCGTAGTTAAGAAATGACTAGAAGGAGGATACAACTATTTTAAGAAATTAAAGTTGAAGAGATTAAAGAAGTAGTGGAGTTATTTTTAGTTTGAATTTTAAGCATGTTTATGAGTTAGAATTTCGAGGACGAAATTATTTTTAAGGTGGGTAGATTTGTAACTCCCCTTCCCGAAATTTTTTTAAAAATTAATATTTCTTTATTATTTTAATTGTTTTATTTGGTGATTATTAGATTTTATAAATAAATTTGATATATGTAAATTATACGTATTATCATTAATATCTAACGGCGTTGTAGAATAATTGTAAGAGTTGACAGACCCAAAGTAAGACTTGGTGTAATAGGATGCATACCCGATACATTGATTTATTTTATTTTGTTACCATAGTTATTATTATTATTATCATTATTGTTATTATGATATTACTCTTATTATTATTATTATTATTATTGTTATTACTATATTATTTCTTAATATACCTGCGTATGTGTATATATATATATAGAGAGAGAGGAAATATAAACATATACAAATACGTGTGTAGGTATATGTAAATATACCATAAATAGGTACGTGTGTATATATATAAATATAAAAAATATACATATATATATATATATGTATATGGGTGTTTATGGATATAGATATACAGGTATGAATATATAAGTGTATATATGTAAACGTATATTGGTATATACAAATATATGTATAAGTATATGCTTTAAGTTTTACCATCAACCATCATAAAAGTTAAGATTGCTTCCTTATTTTATAGACTTCTTAGACTTGGAAACAGGTAACTAATAAATTAAAATATGACTTATATTGGCTAACCCACGACCCAAATAGCTCAAAATAACTGGACTCGAACCAAAAGGAAGCAAACTGAACCCAAATGAAGCATGACTTTGTATAGTCTGGAACTCGACTGGATCTCTAGCACCTACTCAACTTGTTCTCCAACAAGTGTGAGAGGAAGAGTAAATGATAAGAGTTATTGAAAGAACATATTATCCTAAATTATTGTGAATTCTGAATAGGAAGAAGAAGAATGAGAAATGGCCCCAGACTTCCCCAACCCGAGCAGACCATACCAAGCAGACCCCGGCCTAGTGTAATCCCCAACGACCGAACCCCCTAAGCCAGCTCTCGAGCTCGGCCCAAAGG
Source organism: Iris pallida (assembly GCA_029216955.1). Taxonomy (NCBI): domain Eukaryota; kingdom Viridiplantae; phylum Streptophyta; class Magnoliopsida; order Asparagales; family Iridaceae; genus Iris; species Iris pallida. Next base: position 3,941,758 of record JANAVB010027400.1, read on the forward strand.
CCCGACCTCATTTCTCCCGGCCCAGCTGGTATGCCCGCTCCCACAACATCAGCGAGCAAACAGAAACCCGAGCAGCCGCACGCTGGGTATATATAGATGGAGAGAGAGCGAGTTCGAGGGAGAAACCCTAAGCGAACGCTCGCGCCACCACCACCAACCCTGGCGCACCCTACCCCGACCTCGGGCGAGCCCTCCCCGCGCGCGCCACCGCCGCGAGCGCCGCCGGCCGGGCGCGAGAGCCAGCCGCGCGCACGTGCAATGACAGCAGAAAACTCGTGGTAGGAGGCCGACTTCGCAGCGAGCTCGCAACCCATCCACGCGATGTTTTTCTGAACCAATTTCGCAGGTATAAACCCGACCTATATGGCTTCAATCCTCTTCAATTCGTTTCTCAGTTAGATTGATAGATCGTCCGACATATCGACGCAAAGTCGAAGAATTTTTTCGTCCCAAAACAGAGTATAGGACAGACCCCGTAGCCCTGTTTGCAAGTATATTTTTGGCAGCCTGTTAACAACTAATGAAAACTAATTAAAGGGTAATTTAGACAACATATAGGGCTTCACAACCCTTCTTGTGGATTCGGAAATCATCGACCACGCGTCGAGAAATTGAATCCCGAACATTGACGAAAATCTGTCCCAAACAGGACAGAAGGACCAGTCCAAATACGCTAGTTTGCGGCCAGTTTTATCCCAAACCATGCACGATTTCGAAAATCCATTTAAAGGTAAATTTTGACAACATATACGAGATGGAAACGCTGTTTATAGATTTATTTTTCATCAATTATATTGCTGTTAAATTAACTTCAAAGTTCGGAAAAAATCTGTTTTCAAAACAATAAAAACACTCCACACGACGTGCGTCACGCCAATCGGGGCGACGTGGTCGCGAACCGAAAGGATCGAAAGCTGCGTAACAGCTTCGTGGTCGTGTGGGCTTTGACGGAATTCAAATTGGTCGCGTGTGCGCGACGAATTTGATGCGTATCCGTCGAAATTCACCGTATCGTGCACGTTGCAAATTCAATCATAACTTTGTGCACGCTCGTCAGATCGAGACGAAACTTACGCCAACAGGACCGTATCGCTTTTCTGGTCCTGCATGCCAAGTTTGGTCCAATTCTGAGACCGTTGACAAAATCACCGTTTTGCGGGCCCCGCGGTCCCACTCAACGGACGATTTTGTGCACGGCCCGCCGGAATCCAACTCTGGACATACGGTTGGGTTCGTATCGGAAAACTGGATCCGTAGACATGTAGTTTGACGACTTTAGAGACCGTTGACTTTGGCACGCTTTTCGGTGCAAAGCGGGTCCAACGGCGGACATCGTTTTTGTCCAAAATTACCGTTTTGCCCCTGTGTCCAGAATTGGACTTAAGGACAGGCAATCCTAGCTAATTTGACTATTCTGAGAACGTTGGTACTATTTATTTCAGCATCCGGAGACTTCTATATGTGTTTGCTTGATTGTGGCTCATCGTGTGGTACAGTATTGGTTTCTCCAGCTAAGGACCTCAGGCAAGTGCACTTTCTGATTGCTTTTCGATTCATAGTAGTCTTTTCATTTCATGTCTTTACATATATCTTGCTGCTTGTTGACACGGTCGTCACACGGAGTTGTCGGGAGGGGAAATATCTTAGTATACATGTGGACTACCCAGAAATTTCCCAATATGTCTAATCTTGAATGATAGCAGCCGCACACGACACGTGCGGTGAGCCGTATTTTACCCCCTAGCCGTCCACATGGCGAAAGGATATTTCACACCACTTAGATAGATGTCTTTTATTAGTTTTTCCTTGTTTATTTCTCTAATCGTGCTATGACATCACTTTATCTTACCGTTTTTATTTCTCATATGCTATTTTCATGTCTTGTCAATTCTATTATGTTTTGCACTGCCGTCGGTTTGTGTACTTGTTCCAATTCTGACTGGATAACCAACATTTTTCAGGTTTAGCCGCGATCACTGTTAGCACTGGGAGAACTTGGGTATGCTGAAGACGACCTAGAAATAGAAAGAGTTTAATCATTTCATTAATTGTAAAACTTTGTTTTTCTTTTAAATATAAATGTTGTAATAACTTAGAAATGTGAATGAGCAGCAATATTGTTTACTTTTGAGCATTTTATTTCTTGCGGGCTTGACAGCGTTCTACCGCCGACTCTGCGGCGTAGGCTGGCTTGGACACGTCTCGTATCCGAAAAGCGGGTGCGGGTCGTGACACCCCCCCTCCCCCCCAAATGATGTTTCGAGCGCCCCCGAGCAAAGGTAGCAACACAGGTCTGCACCAACCTAGTCACCACCTGTTTATTGAAACAGCGGTGTAATGCCACATGTACACTATCCTTAAGCGGTTGTACTACCGAAGGTCACCATGCGGCAGGATTAATGATGTAGTACTCCTGATAGTCCTCTAAGGCAAGATCCATGCCGCTAAATCCTTCATGTGACAGTGTTCTAGAAGGCGTATCTTCCCAAAGCTTGGTATGTGCCACGTGTTCAATCAACCGGGCCATACAATTACATAGCTAAGGTGATTTAAATCCTATACAAATAGTATGTATGTGATTAACCACCCTACTCATAAACCAAGAGTCTCTTAAATCTTAGTATATGTCATGTGTTAAACTGATCGAACATATAATCTTGATGATTTGATCTCGCATTTATGGCATGTGCATTGTAACCGCCCTATTTTATGAGAAATATTCCTAAATCATAGTATAACCCACGTGTCACCATGATTGGTCCATACAATTAGCAGCTGTAATTGGTAAGTGCACTATACCAACTTCCATAAATAGCGCCTTCAGAATTTCTACAGTGGATCTCCTTCAATCAACGCCACGTGTCACCTTGACCAGGCTTTGCAGTTAAACAGTTATAGCAAATAGCTTAACGACCAAGATTGTGTTGATCCTGCAGTTGATGCACCTTATCCCCGCCTCAAGGTGGCTATAAAAAGGGGCATCCCCCTTCCTCTGGACACGGAGAGACACATACAGACAAAGATAAGAGAGAAAGCATATCAAAGAGCAAGGCCTTCATCAGACGATCGTCAACGGAGTAGAGGAGTTACTACAGCACTCGATCTCCATCGCCACACTTCCTCAGATATTATCTAATACTACGAACCCTCGTTGTTAGGGTTCTTATTGTACTTATTTATTTGTTATCAATAAAAGGCAAAAAAATAAATAAAACTTTCTTCCCTTTATTTGTGATGGCAACACCACCTTGCTCAGTTCAACATGATGAATCAATGGAGGCAACGACATTCGGACTTGGCTATGCAGCGACTTGTTCGGAGTCCCACTCGGTCGAGACAACTCCTCGTTCAGGTGGGTGGCTTCGATGAACTCGTCTCTGCTACGCCTTCACGCCTAATAAATAGATGTTTTCTTCATTGAGTACGTATGCTAAATAAAAGTGATGAACCCACATAGTGAAGGGAATAATCTCATTTTATATCAGATTTGTGTATAACATGGAAATATTAAATTTGATGCCTCACGTTGGGTTTTTAAATTGGCACTCGATCTTTCGACCCCGCGACATAGGCGTAGTAGAGTTCTTATGCTGCCACGTAGACCATCGACTTGTTGTCATAGCCTATACATTCCCACGATTGCAATACACGTCCCCACAGGTTAGATGCTTATCGTAGCAGGTACGTTTTTACGATTTCAAGACTTGTCATATAGAGCATAACGCGATTTGTGGTACTGCACGAAACACGGTTGGTTCAAGTTATGTAGGAGGGCTATCAAATGGTCGTTACTAAGTTTGAGTCAGGAAAGAATGGAAACATGGAAAGTTCTCGGGACTGTTAGTTACCGAAGCACTCCCTGGTTTGGGAACTGCATGGATTATGGAAAAGAAAGAGGAGGAATGGTTCAGAACTATGGTAAGTTGAGTCGAGTCTTGCATGGTCATTGGCAACTTGTGCACAAGATTTGAGCTCCTCGAACGATTATCGAAGCACTAGGATCGATTTGACCTAGGAGGAACTACCTTGCAGGACCTCAGAGGGTGTGCAACCTAGCGTGCAGGATGCGTAGTATAACGAGTATTACGAGAAACTTCGGTAGAGATCGTGCCTCGTACGCGAACGTACCGTCTTACCCATATGGTCCAAGGATAGGTTAAATTGTTAGTGACCTTCATATAGATTGAGTCAGCGTGATAGCAGTAATCCGCGTGCATGTCATAGATTGAGTCAAGTGTGGATGCACAGCACGAAACTAATGAGTCTATGATTTGGCTTCAGTAGAAACATCATGTTGTGGCACGATATGTGGTGTTATGGTTTAGTAGCTTGACACTAAGTCCTTATGTTATAATTGTACTGTTGCGATGAACAGGAAAGCTCGAGAGGTAAGTATGGATAGGTTTACACTATGTTGCGAGTTACGACCACGATGTTGTTTCACAGATGGGCTTATGGCATGGCAACAATGTGCGACATAAAGAAGCTTATAGTTATGCCATGAAACTGATCCTAAGGTAAGATTAGAAAGATCACTAAAATCATAGTGCGCACTCCCTAAAATAACGTGTTGTTTTTGTATGGGTGGGCAAAAGGCCTCTCTACCAGTGCATTCAATGTACTGATGTCCCCAAAGTTTCGTATGCAGGTTTCAAGTAACAACTCGTTTGGTAGTGAGCTCGCTTGGACGCGTCGAGACATGGAGTTCCTTGGCGTTTCGAGACGTGTGACTGTGTTGGAGTCTTCACCACACGGGACGTAATGTATGGACATCGCCTTCTTCAAGTTGTAAGTCTAAGGACATGATCTTTTGTATGATCTTTTGTATTGAGAGATGAGAGAGAGAGCTGAGTGACTGTATTTTAGAGAGAGTGTGCGCTTGAGCGATTATAATTTTGGCCTCATGCATTTGTAATTCTGCTGCAATATTAAATAAAAGAAGATTTTGTTTCTATACATCTTGTGTTATTCAACTTCTCTGCTCGGGACTTCTGTGCAACGACCCCATCGCTAAGCTGCTCAATCGGTAGTTTTAATAAGTTGCCTTGCACAAGCGCAACATAGGCTCGCGTGACATCACGCACATGCGAGAACAATCGGTTCTATAGATCTGGGACTTGACAAAGATGGGCAACAAAGGGACTGCTACAGTTGTGGGCATCGGTAATATGTACTTGACAATGGAGCTTGGCTGACATAGCGTGATAGCGAAACGGGCTTACCTTTGTGCTTGGCAATGGCCAAGTCGATCAGTGATGACGATAACTGGACCCCCGTTGCTTAGTGAAAGCGAAGCGATATCGCAAAAACTTCGATGAATGGCCTTGTGAGGGGTACGCACGAAGGTTGCTTGAAAACCTCAAGCAATGGGCTTCCGAATCCACGAAACATTAGAGTCCACGACCAAGAAAAGAAGAGAACAAATCTCAGAACTTAAAGAAGAATTTTATTGATCAAAATTTGTTTTTCAAATGCATACTAAGGTGCCTATTTATGGGACTTTTATGATAGTCTAATCATAATAAAAGATAAATTCTAATCATAATCAAATAGAGATAAAATTCTAATCATAATCAAATAAAGATGAAACATATCCTAATAAAAGATAGAGTCAAAATAAGAGTCCTAAAAGAAATAGGATTCTTATCAACTCTAAAAAAAATAAAGCAAAAAAAATCCAAAAAGGATTCGAAGTTGGAATCTACGTTACATCACTCCCCTGCTTCAAAAGAAATCGTCCTCAAGTTCTTCTCAAAGTAAAGCGGTTCGCCAGGTGAAAAATATTCGTAAAGATCGGCGATATTGAATGTTGAGTGTCTTCATGTTGAAGCTGCAGATGAATCGTCGGTAGAATTTGGCGAGACCATAGAAGCTTTAAACTTCAGTCATTGTTTTTGGTGTAGGCCAGTCGTGGTTTGCTCAAATCTTCTCTTCATCAACACTGCGGCCATCGACGCTAGTCACAAATTCCAAGAAGATGAGTTGGTTAATTAGTAAGCTACACTTCTTAATTCGAAGAAGGTTGAGAACTTTCCTAAGGTGCTTCAGATAATCAGCTTAGCACTTGCTATAAATCAGCATATCATCAAAGTTGATGCCTACGAACTTTATTATTAATGGCTTCAAAACATGATTCTTGAGATGCACAAATGGGCGAGTTAATTCCATTGAAATTTTCTGTTTGTCGTGTAAACTTTTGTTGATATTTTTCCCAAAATTATTTGTGTAGATCTTGCACCATGTGCTTGACCGTCATCTTCGGGAAGGACCTTGTCTTCTCCTGGGTGTCCTTCTTGAGGGGCTGAAGATTTTAGATTAGCATCTGCAATATGTCCATCCGACTTTGATATGTTCTTCTCAATCTCGTCGTCTTTAAAGTCAACAACGACAACTGGTGCTCTAAAGGGACAACTATTGTGGACATGCTCGAGTCTCTTTTGTAGGCGGCTGGTAATAAGATGAGTGTTTGTGCCTCTTATCTCTGTGTGTGATATCCTCGTGAAATCAACCGTAATGTTATATTTGATACCAAGAAAATCTAGTACTCTATCCAATTTGTCAGACATGACATCAAATTTATTTGACAAGATGTCAATGTCAACGTTGCCTGATAGAGCATCAAACTTCTTGCACGTGACGAGTTTCGCTATTATTGTTTTGAAAAAGAAATATTCCCAAAGGTTTCCAAAAAATTGGAATCCTCGATATGTGGTGCTCTGATATCACTTGACGTAGCGTGATAGTGGGACGAACTTACCTTCGTGCTTGGCAATGGCCAAGTCGATCGATGATGACGATAACTGGACCACCGTTGCTTGGTGAGAGCGAAACGGTCCCGCAAAAACTCCAACGGATGGCCTTGTGAGGGATCCGCACGAAGATTGCTTAAAAATCTCAAATGAGGGGCCGGATCCACGAAACAGTCGAGTCCACGACAAAGAAAAGAATAGCACAAATCTCAAAATTTAAAGAAGAATTTTATTGATCAAAAGTTGTTTTTCAAATGCATACCGAAGGTGTCTATTTATAGGACCTTTATGATAATCTAATCTTAATAAAAGATAAATTCTAATCATAATCAAATAAAGGTAAAATTCTAATCATAATCAGATAAAGATAAAAACATAATCAAATAAAAATTTATCCTAATAAAAGATAGAGTCAAAATAAGAGTCCTAAAAGAAATAGGATTCTTATCAACTATAAAAAAAGATAAAGCAAAAAAAAAAAAAAAAAAAAATCCTAAAAGGATTCGGAGTTGAAATCCACGCTACATCATTGGCGAAAAACTCATTCTCAAGAGGGTGCGACATGTGCCAAATTTGTGCTACAATTTGGTTTGGGTAGGGAGGCTGGCGGATGATGGCAGTCACAGTTTATTTGGGGACAAAGATTGGATGCTTACGAAGGATTCCCAACAGCTGGCTCAAGGAGATTTATGTTATGGCATGTACAGGCTCAAGCCGCAGAGCTGTACATGCATGAAGTCCAGTTGAGGAACCATAGAGTCAACACCTCTCATCAGACTGGAGAGGGAATATGTTAGGTCCAATCTGGATTTGGTAATAGCATATTGGTGGAACCCAAATCTGGTCAAAATAAAGTGATTTTAAAATAGCATTAAAATTTTGATTTGATTAGATTTGAACGTCCATAGTTAATGTTGGACTATCAGAATTTCCTATTAACTAAAATAGGATATCTTATTAGGTAATAAGGTTTCCTATTTTAGAAATTCATATGACCTAAAATGGGGTTCCTATTTTTTTTTTTTTTCTATATATATATATATATATATATATATATATATATATATGACCTGAAATATGTGTGAAGACAATAGAAAGAACACAAGGTGGGAGATTCAAGATTCTTGTCCACAAAAAATATAAGAGTCCATATTTCAATTTGTAATCTTCTTCATTCTACTTTAGTTTAGTGAGAGGATTAAACCTTTGGACAAATGATTCAACATAGTTCTTTATCAATCTTGTATCTTTTGTCAGAAGTTATATAGATTGAGATTTATTGAGGTGACGTACTCACCAAAAATACGATGTTTGATCTTTATTAGCATTCGTGATAGATTGATTTGTTATCTTCAGGTAGATTGGCATTGCTTCCACGTGAGTCACTAGCCGAATCCGGTTCGGATCATGCACATGTTCCCAACAGAAATGACATGTAATATCACCAGAAACAAATCAGCACCAAATTATACAAAGCTACGAGGAAAAATACAAGCCTAAGATCGAGTCCTCAAATAGAGGAGATTGTAGCCTCTCCCCAGAAGTCCTTGTGCATCTCCAGAATAAAGGAAAAAAGTATTGTACCATCTTGCCTGCAGCATATTGAAGCCCTAAATGATATAAAGGTCCCCAGAAAATCAATGCAGTCTAAACGATAGGAAAACAAAAACCAGGCGCTTATTACATATAGCTCTAGTCACAGCTTAAATGATTTATCACAATAGGCTAATTCAACCTACGGACCAATTTTCTCTCAAACTTCTGAAGCTGACTTAAAAGAAATTTAAGTCATCCATCTGCAGAAAATCAACATCCAGGAATCAAACAACAGAAAGGAAGAGATGTTGAATGAGACAGACTTCTAAAAGGACTAGTAAATGTCAGCTGAAAAAAAATAAAACTCACTTATAAGCATTTGAAAGACATCCAAATTCATTACGGGCAACAAATATACTCGTCAAACAAAATTGATTAGATAACACTTGTTTATGACAACAACAAGAGTTTCTAATTGAACATATGTTTAAGAGTTTATCTTGACTTAGCATGAATTCTAAGATAGATGCCCAAGCAAATCAGCATAACCACCAGCCTTTTCAAACTCATTAATCTATACTTGAAAATGACAGCTGATGTCACATGCAGTAACATCCAAGTTAGAGCTTATGGAAGTTTACGTTGCTTGGACATGGATACGAAACAACAAGATATAGGCACGACACCAGTTTTGGCATATCCTGGTGTTTTCGAGTGAATTTTAGAGTTATGCACATACAGCACAGAAATTACCGAACTGGAAGTGTGCTTCCTAGACAGCAGTAGAACTTGAAGTGGAAGTAGAAACTAGCATTCCCTTCTTCAGGACCCCTTGCGATGCTAAGCTATGTACTTTAAGAGCTACATTATTCATATTGGAAAAACCAAACCATCAATGTTAGTGCAGCTCGATTTCACAAGCAAGGCAGCACACATAACTATACTTAGAGAACAGGCATCAAGCTCATGGAGAGCTTCAATTATGGACAACTGTTTTTAACTTTTAAGTAGACTTCTATTATCTACACCATATTATCATAGGTTACTACTCTTTGCTCAAACATTTCTTTGTAGTTTCACAACAAGGATCAAGGGACGGTCTGCTTCTTTTAATCAAGAGTTTCTTTTATGATGATTCCTTCAACTAAGAGAGAGATGTATCACAATAACATGCTAAACATACTTATGAAAAGTCGAATCATATTCCATTAATTTCTGTTATCTCATGCTTATAGACAACACTTGCCATGGGTGTTCGTCTCGGAAACAGCCTCTTCACATATGCATGCATTTTAACCCTCTCCAAAACATGCATTAGTGGGTAGCGTCAAGGCACCTGGACCCTTTCTCTATAGACAACAGTTCCATGATTTTGTCGCTTTTGTTTGACAGACTATCGTTTATAACACACTAGTAAATTTACACCGACGTGACCATGAAGACAGCTCTTACTGTGAGAAGTGATGTTATATGATGTGACACAGGACACAAGATTTAAAGGGAACCTAAATACATCAGTGATAAACATGAAATGCAAGATGACCAAGAAATAAAAAAAAAAAAAAGTAAACTAATGATAATTGCAAGCCTAAGATAAGCAATTCAAAGAATATCACTTATCTATAATTAACTAAACAAGGTAAAGATTACGGTTTGCCCAAGGATTGTGAAATCAGTTATTTCAAACCAAGGACGCTCCCAAAACAAGCTCGAAGGAAGACAGGTCTTCTATAACCAAGCTTTTGACACAAGATTCAGGAAACAATCACGACCGAACGGGAAGTTGGTTTTGTTGCTTGGGAAGCAACTCATATGTGATTCAAAAAGGCATCCTTTATTTTAGTCCCACATGGTAAAAGAGAAAAAGTTCTCCTTTCCATATAATGCTTTACCCTTCTTAGTGTGTAAGTGGATTTTGTGGGGGATGGACTACATCCCATCCAACCCGCGAGCGGGTGCACGATTTAAAGCGTGTTTTTGACGCGTTTATTTATCGCGTACTTAGCACGCTTGTGCGCTGCAGACCGGACCAAAGGTATAAAGGTAATTTTCAAACTCATTTGAATTTTTATTTGATTTAATTTTGAATTATTTGGTTCGGTTGCCTGGTCTTCCGTAGACCTGTTACCACGTAATCTCGTTACGGGATTTGTGGATCGCGGAGATAATTCTGGCCACGATCCGAGAGATTTTATTTTAAAAATCAAAACAGTCGATCTGTTTTTTGGATACTAAAAAATCTCTCCTCTCGTTCGAAAATCTGTTCGCACAGAAGAAAAAAATTGCAACCAGAACCTTTCTCCTCTCCTCCGTCCAACTCCTCCGGGCAAAAGCTGAGATCGATCGTGAGATTCACTACCGAGTGCACGGTGTTGTGGATCGGAAGGGATTCATTGTATCTCGGAGATAGATCGCCTGCAACCCGCTGCACTGTTCGTAGGGGGCGAAATTCT